>JAMQGT020011605.1:0-136774 GCA_024447675.2 Pterophyllum scalare | reverse complement strand
TGTCTCTGTGTACTCATGTATACTGGCTGTGGCTTCTTTGAATACTGTCATATCTGTTAGCTCTAGACAGCTCTCCAGATTTGCCAGTGCACTGTCAGACCAGGCGCTGGTGGTTCTGATTGTGACCCGGTCAGCTTTCAGCCGTTTGATGTATGTGGGTTTCAGTTAAGGTTAGTTAAGGAGTTAAGGTCGGAGGTCGTGCAACTTGGGTACATGCCAGTCATTGCAAGAGGATCCCAGAATCTCAGGAATAACCCACTGGGTTAGAAAGATTTTCCACGCTGACGCTGAGGAAGACAACAAGGGTGTACGACGTGCTGTGACCTTCAACCTGCAGCTGCGTTGGAACCAAAGGTAAGAGTGAGGGGTGAAAAAGCGCCCTCCTCCAACAGAAGCGTGCTCTGAGTGGGTAGCAAAACGCCCATCTGTCACCCCGTTGCAAAATCCAGATCAAATGGTAGCTGATGTTTGGTGGCTGTGCGGAGATGCAAAGCTGCGTCCAGTTTTACCTCAAACGTGGAAAGGCAATTGTTTAAATTGGTTTGATGTTGCGAAACACTTAAGTGTGACAAACATGCAAAAAAACAGGAAATGAGGAAGGGGGCAAACACTTTTTCACACCACTGTACAGCATAAGTAATATCATAAGTGACTCAAAACATGGGCTTAAGGTGCGTGTTTATTTTCATATAAAAGTATCTGAGTATGTGTGAACTACTGTGTTCATCCCATGATGAACCACTTGACCATACAAACTCCAAAGTTGTTCAGTAGGTTACATCCAAAAATGCAGTTGTTATAGGACATTTTCATCTGATTCAAAAATTGTATGCAAATTCGTATATATACCACTATGCAAACATTTTAGTCACTCAAGAGTCTTTGTGACTAGCATTATATTTGGAATCAGATATAGTTATTGGTTCATCCCGGACACCTCCCTGATTTTTTGTGTGATGGATAAGAAATTAAGCTTCCTAAGTGCCTAAAATATTACAAATACAATAATGGACCTACCTGTGCCATTTTTAAAAACTTTCTGACCTTTGAAGAAAATAAAGATGGCATTCACAGTCACACTGCAGGCCAAAAGCACACCCAGTGCAACGACAACCGGGTTCAGTTTTGCTCCTGGAAAAGACACGCAGCATTAAAATAATGTCGTTCACTTCAGAAGTGGAATAAAGGAATGCGCAAACTTTGTTCTGTTTAGTCTTTAGCATAGCTGTAATGAAAGAGAACTGGGAGAACATTTTTTATACACATAGAAATGCGTTACACATAGCATTATTTATAATTATTGTTTTTTTCTTTATAAAATGTTGCATCATAAATTTAATGCCTCCAACCAATAACATCATAATGCAGTGGTTAAACTTGGGTTTACATGGTAACATTGATGAAGATATGGAACAGCTAAAGAGAATGCAGGCATTGATCAAAGTCATCACTAGTGTTAGTCTGATGGCATGTCCATATGACTTGTATGAAAGAAGTTTATTACATTTATTTAGATTTCCACTAAAAAAAAAACTGTTAAGCTCTGTTAAAAGTTTAAGATGTGATTGAGATTTAAAGATCTGACATTAAAACATACTTGCTTTAACTTCAGTTCCATCACCGAGCAGGATCTGTCCACATGTGATCACTGCACAGTAGTAGGTCCCGGCATCAGAGGAGCTCTGAATAGTTTTGGATAAACTGTAGATCCAGCAGCTTCCCTCTTGTTTCTGACTGCAGTTTCTGTGAGTGTGAATAATGGTAGGATGGGATTGTCCCGATCCCGCTCTGAACCAGTACACTCTGTGTTTATCCGGACACTGTTCTTTGTTTTCTTTGTTACTGGGGAAAAATGAACACTGGAGAGTCACAGAGTTGCCTGGCTGGACTGATGCTGCCTCCGGAGATTGTTTTATGTAGATTGATTTCTGCTCACTGTGATCTGTGTTGTTCAGCAAAAAGCAGTGATAAAAACAGAATTAATAGCTGTGTGTTTGCCAAGTGATATACCAAAAGGAAATATATAACCTAATTTACCATTTACAGCCAGGTAGATGCTTGTATTAAAACTCTGTGAATAAGCTGATCCATACTGACAGAAATATGATGCTTCATCCTCTTTATGGACATTTCTTATATTAAGAAAATACAGAGACTGCCCCTCTGATACGGAGAAACGATCGTTGTTAAATGGTTCACTTAGTGTTTGTTTGGTATAAGATCCCGTAGCAACTGTTTGGACCGTATATCCAGGAGCCTGCTTAAACCAGTGAACAAATTTTCCTTCCTTCTCTGTGACCGAACACTGCAAAGTAACATTCCCACCAACTTCGACTTCAATTAAAGGCATCTGGAGGGCAACGTCTGCACTTTGAATCACAGCTGAAGAAAACACACAAAAGAGACAAAACTAATACATTTTAAATGTCTTATATCAAAATGTAAAAAATGGTATTGTCTTTAAATTATACTGTACCTCTAAAATCTGTGTAAAAAAACATTAGATCGGCTTTCACTTACCTGTCGTAGTAAAAAGAATCAAAGCAATCTGTACTCCAATCATTGTGGTAAAACACCCTTGTCTTGCACGACTGATGCCTTCCTACCTAAATGAAGGTTTAGTGACAAGATTGTCAAAGTATACAAAGTGGAAATCATCCTGATTGGCTGAAACACAGAAAAAGCACTCCTCCAAAGTTCAGCAAATCTATGGCCAGCTTTTAGTTGCTCTTATGCAGTTATTGTAGTTATTCTTTGCTTGTTCGACTGTTTGTTTGCAAATGCAGTTTTGTCAGTTTAAAAAAGTCAGTTGTGACATGCTTAGGTGGAATACTGCAGTTCAACAATGACCATAATGTTCTTTAAGCCTGACTTCAACATTTATAGAAAACAGCATCTGAAACAGGACAAACACCATGTTATAACCATTTCAGTCCCATTGTTCTGTTTTCTAAAGTAATGATGACTTGTTTCCGTTTGGTTTGCGGCTTTTGTTTTGCGTTGTCAATTTTATTAAGTAAACGTTCACTCTCAAGACCATCGGACGTTCAGTCCAGCATCCCTGAAGTCTGAATTCATTAAATTCTGTCTGACGTGGTGTGCCCTATATGTATCCACTAGTGCAATAAATAAGTTTACAGTGGTGACGGGAAATGTAGATCTCTTGATTTTCATGCAGTGTAGATCAGACCTGAAATTTGCCACTTAGCACTAACCACTTGAGTCAGAGACAAGGTAAGGTGTAAGAAAATTGCAACTTTTCAGACGAGTCACACTCGTTCACAAACATTTTCTTTCTTAACTGTGCTTTACTTTTCTAATCTTAACTTCGTTTGTCTTTACTGCATGTAAAGTAAAAGGGGAAAAAAGTTAAAAATGTACTTAAACCTTTCAGAAAGTGTTGTCACTGGGCATTATCAGGCCTAAAAGAATCACCTATAACAATGTGCTGTTGTGCAATAGGATAGACAGAAACAGTACACAAGTTTTTATACTTTAATCAAAAATCTTTAAAACATGCATTTATGTTTCAACAAAGCCAGAAAGGAATTAAAGTTATAGCTCCTTCTAATTATTTCTATACTTATAGTAAGGCTGAAATAAATGACATAGCCTTAACAAAGTCTTCATTAATACTGCTTGGATGCAGCATGTGAGTGATTTTATCATTATTTGACTTTGACTTTTTCAGTTATTAAATACTCAATGCCTTCCAGGTAAGCTGAGAAGTTTCGTTGTCCTGTGATGTACTGTGAATTCAACAGATATTTCCTTTCCATTCTTTTGAACTGCTTTGCAGACACTGAACGCTTCAGGCTTCAACAGGATATGCAGTGAGGTTAGATGTACAGGAAGAAAGACTTACAACAGCTTATTTTAAGCTTAACTAGTTGATGTTGAATTGCACTTGACTTGGCTTTATGTTAATCATACTGCAAACCAAAAACAGCTTAACCAAATACATTTGTTTTTTGTTTGAAAGGCTAATGTGGTATTTTGTTCATAACTTTATTTCCTAGTGAGTCCTCTTCATGGTCAAGCGGGGTGACACGTAATGCAGAAAAAAAGAATAAGGAAGTGAAGAAGTGCACACAATACCACTTACTCTCATGAGGAGTCAGCACTTGCATAGGACAAGTTTCAAGTGTCTTCTGTGTTTTAATGTGGTTTTAAAATGTGATTATGGAAATTTCACATTTCTATTTGTTTTCATGTATAGACTTAGTACAACACACTTTTAAAATGTGTTCATTCTGAATGTAGGGGATTTTGTTAATGTTGGAGAAATGTATACTGGGTGCTTTCCATCATTTTCAGTCTTAGTGAAAGGCTACACTCATAACTTTGTGGTTCTAGTTTAATACGCGATATTTAACGTGACCGCTACAATGCCTTTATTCAGGCTGCCATTCAGTCATATCTGGATGAAACATGAACTGCTTATCCGCCCTTGGAACGATTTATCTATGAATTCACAGCCTTAAATACCTAAAGGAAATGAGTGAATGAGGGAGCAACTAGCAAAAAAGGAAAAAAAGACACAACAACAGACAGGTTCTATGAGAAAACTCAATGACTTTTTTTAAAATCACTTAATGATAAACCTGTGCTCATCCTCTTATACCTCTGTCTGCTGTTGTGCTTATTGGATGTGTAGGTTCTCAGGGGGCTGTCTCCTTGGAGGACCGCCCTTTAGGACCACCTCCAAGGGGACGGCCCTGACTAGGGGTTTATTTCTAGGACTCACCAGAAGTTATTCTAGAACTGAAAAAAGCATCTTGGACGAGAGGCAAAAAACCTAAAGTCCAGTTGCCTTCTTTTCAAGCTTAGTAGCCTCCTGTGTTCATTGTTATCTCACTGTACTTATCCTCCTGAAGAGGTTGAAATATGGTGTTCAAAAGATCAGAAGTGTAATAGAATACAATATTTTGTCACACAATTCATAATGCACAGACAGACACTACTGCAGAGGCACAATAATATTAGAATAGTAATAAACAGAAAAATAGCAGATTATGTTAATAGAAGAATCAAAGTAAGTTTGTTTGTTGTAAATGAACAGCCTTATTTTATATGGATGGATACGTTATTATTACTTCAACATTAATATTTTGCAGAATATAATCAAAGCCAAGCAAGAATATTGCATAGAACAAAATAATACACAAACATTATGGCACACACACACACACACACACACACACACACACACATATATATATATATATATATATATATAATATGAGAGAGAGAGACTAAATGAGTACTTTCATTGCATATGCTACAGAATTAGAGCCAAAAATTCTGATGTAATTTCCACAACAGCAATTTGCAAACTCTGAAAAAATGAGTGCGCCAGACTTGCTTTCAAACAGGGACCTGTACTGTAGTGTTTTAATTGAAATCATGTCAAAATTTATGTTGGTAACTGGGGTAATGAGCTCACACAGACTGTTTTAAAGTCTATAAAAAAGAACTCTGGATCAAATGTTAATTTTGGGTCCAGATTTTCACAGTGGGGGAAGACAGATAAAGTTTCCATCGCTGAAATTTGGTGATGGGACTGCAGAGTTCTTCAGGTGATTTACTAATTTCTAAATAAGTAGCTAGTTTACTCTATGAATCTACCAATAGCAGTGCTACTTAACTGGTCAAAACAAGAACACCTGATGAGGGAGTGAGGAATATTCTAATTAGAAGGATACAGTGTAAGTGGAGGTTTAATGTGTGTTACTCTCTTCAATATCCATCCATCCACTCACTTCCGCTTATCCTGTTCAGGGTAGCAGGGGGGCTGCAGCCTATCCCAGCTGACACAGGGCGAGAGGCAGGGCACATCCTGAACAGGTCACCAGCCTGTCACAGGGCCAACACAGAGAGACAGACAACTTCCACACTCAAATTCACACCTATGGGCAATTTAGAGTTTCCAATTAACCTAACCCCAGTAAGTGCATGTCTTTGGACTGTGGGAGGAAACCCACGCAGACACGGGGAGAACATGCAAACTCCACACAGAGAGGGGCCTGGGCAAAGGCGGAATGGAACCCAGGCCTTCCAGATGGTATTCTAACTGTGAGGAGGCAGTGCTAACCACCGCGCCACCGTGCTGCCCGGAGCTTCAGTATGTTTTTAATATGAGGTTCTTCTCATGTAGGCTGATACAGGTGTTCTCTGAAATAAATCTGACAGCATAGGTGAGCACAAGTATGCATTCAGAAGAGGACTGTGCTATTAAAAATATTCCACCATATCAACCTGAAATATGTACATAACAGCTGATCTGTTCAGTGTGCAGAAGAACACAGCTTTTAATATTTCACATTTTTAAGTGAGGTTTTTTTTTGTTTGTTTGTTTGTTTGTTTTTGCCCTGCATGCCATGTTATGCTGCAGATATTTAATATCACATATTGTCACCATTAGTAAATTCTATTCTTGATCTATGCAAGGATTTCCATGTGCTGGATTCAGAAATCCTCACTGTTTAACAAAAGAAGAGAGAGAAAAAGAAAGCTTCAGTCTCTTGATAGAATAAGAACTGCGATCACAATCACACAGAGAGCCAACAGCGTCCCAAGCACAATGACAACTGGGTCCCATTTATCTCCTGAAATCAGAAAAGAACATATTATATCATCCATCCATCCATCCATCTATTTTCTTACGCATATTATATTGTTGCCAAGGCAAGATTTGAAAGCAAACTGTTATTTACTTTATCAAATTTTATGTAAAATATTTTGTATAAATTAATTATGTTTGTATAAATTAAAATTAATTTTAAATAAATTAAAAGTAATTTCACTGAAAAAGTGTAATAACAAACAACACTGAACCTCAAGAAATAATTGCTGTGAAGGTCAAATCGTATTTTTTGCTTTTTAAATTGTTTAGTCAGCACAAATATATTAAACCTTACATGATTAAACAAGATTTTTTTTAATGGATTAAAATTAAATCACTTTGATAATGGTGTAAATACATACTTGTCTCCACTTTAGATCCTTCACCAAGCAGGATCTGTCCACATGTGATCACTGCACAGTAGTAGGTCCCGGCATCAGAGGAGCTCTGAATAGTTTTGGATAAACTGTAGATCCAGCAGCTTCCCTCTTGTTTCTGACTGCAGTTTCTGTGAGTGTGAATAATGGTAGGATGGGATTGTCCCGATCCCGCTCTGAACCAGTACACTCTGTGTTTATCTGGACACTGGACTTTGTTTTCTTTGTTACTGGGGAAAAATGAACACTGGAGAGTCACAGAGTTGCCTGGCTGGACTGATGCTGCCTCCGGAGATTGTTTTATGTAGATTGATTTCTGCTCACTCTGATCTGTGTTGTTCAGTAAAAAGCAGTGATAAAAACATTAGAATTGATGGCGTGATTGATGGTGTGTTTACCAAGTGATATACCAAAAGGAAATATATAACACAATTTACCATTTACAGCCAAGTAGATGCTTGTATTAAAACTCTGTGAATAAGCTGATCCATACTGACAGAAATATGATGCTTCATCCTCTTTATGGACATTTCTTATATTAAGAAAATACAGAGACTGCCCCTCTGATACGGAGAAACGATCGTTGTTAAATGGTTCACTTAGTGTTTGTTTAGTATAAGATCCTGTAGCAACTGTTTGGACCGTATATCCAGGAGCCTGCTTAAACCAGTGAACAAATTTTCCTTCCTTCTCTGTGACCGAACACTGCAAAGTAACATTCCCACCAACTTCGACTTCAATTAAAGGCATCTGGAGGGCAACGTCTGCACTTTGAATCACAGCTGAAGAAAACACACAAAAGAGACAAAACTAATAAATTTTAAATGTCTTATATCAAAATTGTAAATGGCATTGACTTTAACTATGCTGTAATCAGAATCAGAAAAACTTTATGGTCCATTGCAAAGCAGTGGAAATTTGTCTTAAACGTGGCTCTCAGTATATACAAATAAAACATAAAACACACTATACACACTAGACTGCAAGATCAAAAGACTATTAGAAGTTTTACCTAAAAAGATTAATTGTTTCTTAAACAAATTTGTTAATAAAACAAAAAAAAAATGTTAATAGCAGATGAATGATATCTAATAATTGAAAAATCAATTTTAACCCCCACCCCCCAAAAAACTACTAGATCAGGTTTCACTTACCTATTGTAGTAAAAAGAATCAAAGCAGCCTGCCCTCCAATCATTGTGGTAAACACACCGTTGTCTTGCACCTAAATGAAGCTTTAGTCACAAGATCATAAAAGTGTAGCCAGCAGAAATCGTGCTGATTGGCTGAAATAGTGTTAATACACTTCCTTCAAAATTCAGGAACCACGAATGGTTGTTTGCTGCTTTTTGACTGGTTGATGTTTCAAAATATATGTTAAAAAATGTGGTTTTGATTTTTAAATTAATAAAATACTTGACAAAAAAGCCCCTGTTGAATATTAAGAACCATCACATGTACTGTTATGCAATAGGAGATGGACGGTATGACCGATCACTGTAATTTTTTTTTTCATGATTTTAGTGGCTTCATGGTGTTTTGTTTCTGCTGGGTTTTTTTTGTTTTGTTTTGTTTTAAAGCCAACATATGGCTGTGAAGTGCAGCTTTGAAATTAACTCCAGTCTGACTTGTTCTTCTTAAGTTTGTGGCAAAAATGATTTCTCATTAGTAAGCAAACCTCTCGACCAACATGTTATTGTTGCCTTGTTGGTGTCTGTCAGGAGCTGCTTCAGCCCCGTTCACAGTTAAAGTTCATTTTTAATACCTGATACCTCAGGGTTCCCTTTTAGGTCCCATCCTGTTCTCTCTGTATATGCTTGCTTTTGAAAGCATAATAACTTAGAGGAGACCATGAGTTCTCTGTATTTTCCCCCAAATTATGGCACATTCCCTTCACAGTCAAATCTGCCCCCTCTGTCAACTCTTTTAAACTAGACTTAGATCTTTTTTAATTTATTGGTATTTGAATCTGTCTGATTGGCTAATTGTGTCTCCTCTGCCTTTGTCTTCCATGTCTGTATATGTTTAGCACCTCCTAGCATATATTTTACTTATTTCTTATCAGTTCCCTTATTTATTTTATCCATTTTGTTTTTATACAGCACTTTGGTCAGTGTGAATTGTCTTTAAAAGTGCTTTAAAAATAAATTTGAGATTGAGTTTTAGATATGATTAGAACCATTAGTGAAAAGGGTGTACCTTTAATACAGATATGCTCTTCAGCAGTGCTAGTAACAGTTGTTATAATATATTTAAGCCACTTAAAAAAGCCACAATAGGTCTTTTCATTTTTCTCTTGTATATGCCATAGTAGAGTCCATTAGCACTGTAATAGTGTTGATAGACACAATATCCTCACCAGCCACTTCATTAACCTGCGTCCATACTAAAAGCATTCCACATCATTTGCAGACCTTCTGGGCCCCGGTTGCCTGGAATAATAATGGTGTGCGATACTAAAAATTTTGTCATTGATCTGATACCAAGTAAATACAGGACCAGAATCACCAAGTATCAGTACCAATACTTTTAACTTAAAAAGGCAGCTTATGTGTGGGAGAGCAGTGTGTAATGATATATGAAGTGAATACATCAGTATTCTTGATCTGAATACATTTTAATGAAAACTCTTTTATTCACTGCGGCCTGTGAATGTCTGTTCGGCACAGAGTCCCATGATCTCTCGACAACAAAAGAAAGAGTTGAAGAACAAAGCATGCTTGCATCAGAGGAGTGGTGTTTGTACAGGTAATTTTAATGTTTGCTGAAATGGGAGGAACATACTGATCTTACTGGAGAGAAAAAACTAAAGTATTAATCCTGTTGTGCTAGTATTGATCCAATGCCAATACCAACATTGGTATTGCTACTATCAGTATCTGAATCAATCCACCCATACTGGGTAACTCTCGAATGCTTTTACTGCCAGGTCATGTGTCAATCAGCGGTATCCTGTTCTCCCATTGATAGCCAATTAGATCCTTTGCCTTGAAGTTGAGAAAAGTTTATCTTGGGCCCCGCCCACTTAGTGTTGCTAGTGGTTACTTCACTTGTAGATACTTGATGACACCAAATTTTATTCACTTTCTAAGGCCTTTGGTTGTCACTTCACTGCCAGTGTGGATGATTGTCACAGCAGAAATCAAGACTCATGCGACCAGGAAGCATTTTTTTACCCAATCTTCTGTTGCAATGACATGCACAACACAGCAACTGCACACCCTGAGTACTGTACAGGAAAATGTGGAAGGGAGGGAGACCCACCACCAGGGGAGGGGACCACACTGCCACCGGCTCATCCTCTCGTAGCCAATTCCAGCACTAAAAGAATAAAAATAATGAATAATAATGAATGAATAATGCAAGGTTTACCACAATACTGCAACCTGCCCAGCAACACACCTGCTGTTCAGTACAGCCTTTAAATAATGTGAAAATAATGTAATTCCATTTGTTTTCATCATTATTTTCCAACATGAAATTACCAAATACCTGAAACAACAGATCATGTACAGATCCACTGATTAAAATACACTTTTATTAAAATATACTGATCATTCCCACATACTTAACACTTCGTGATACCATCATGGTCCTGGGTTATGCCCAGCATTTTGCGTTTGTTCTTTAATGTACTGTTTCTTTTGTTATGCTCTTTGCTTAGGTTTAGGTTGTGCTGGTGTCTGGTTTGTGTGCTTAATGTTTTCCCTCTGTTCTCATGTCAAGTTCTTGTTTCTTAGTCTTGGTCTTTGTTTCCACATCCTGTTTTATTTTGATAGTGTCTTGTTTCTTGTGCAGTGTTTTTAGTTTCCCTTTCTGTGTCTCTCCTCCAGGTGTTCCTCATCCCCTCATTACAGTTACATCTGTTTTTGGAGTCCTGCATTTGGGTCTGTCTCTGCCCGTCACACCGCCCACCATGACAGATACAAAACACTGACTTCATTTGTACAAAGCACTGAGAAGGATCAAAGCAGTTACTCTGATGATGTTGTTCTGTTGCACGACTTTCTTCCTACTAAAATGAAATTTGGAGTCACAACGGGCTCAAGTAAAGCAGGTCTTTCTTTCTTTTCCCCACTCTTGAGCCTTTATTTTCACATGTAGAACAACAATGGAACAAGAAACATTTGGACAAGACATGGACATGCAATACTAGGATAATGCCAAAAAAGCAAGGAAAAAAACAAAGCACTGTCAAAGCCCCCTGAGTAAAGCAGGAGGCCAAGGGCAAGCAGCTCACTAGGTAAGTAATTGTATTGATCTGTGGATAATAATTACAGATTTTCCTCAGCTTTATGAGGAAAATCAGATGATTTATGATTGTTATGGTTGGCATGACTTGGCATGACTTTAGACCAGAAATGCACAGTTTATCTCAGAACTGTACATTTCCTGTGTTCCTTTCTATGCTGAAGGAGCCATATGTATACATGAACTCCACCAGAACAGCCCCTGACCCAAATTAGTCTGTTTGAGTGGTTAAATTTACTTTTGAGAACAATTTTATCAGAACTTACTATGGCAACTTTTTGGATTTGGTCACTACAGTACTTCATAGAGATCATACATCACAGAGTTATATCATCTGCAAATTTGATCACTTTCAAGAACCTTGTAGATTTAAATTAGAGATGAAGAGAAACAAAAACAGTATTAGTATACATATATATGGCCATTGAAAGAACAAATCATACCAATAAATTAACAGGAAACCTCTGATTCTTGAGACTTTGGCAAAATCATGTCCCACCAAAAAAGTGCAAATTCCATTGCACATTAAATGTAAAAATTCATAAAACATAACTGGGGTTAATTCTCTGAGAGATTTTGGTGCAAATATTATGGTTTTTGTTTAGTGATTTATATGATTTTATGATATGTGGGCACCCACAAAATCATTTTTCCCAAGACAAGAGTCTATAATTTTGATTTGATGAAAAACTTTTTAAAAGTCTTTTTAAAATATGAAATATCTCAGAAAGATGAAAGAGAAAAAATGAAAAGTCAAAGACAAACTAAGAGCTTGAATGTTTTAGTAACATTTATTTGTGGTCACTTAAAGTTTGTCCCAAGTTTTTGTCAACAGATTTTTATAAAAAAAACAATAAAATAAGGCAACTCATGATTCGTTCCATTCCTGAGGGTTTTTGGGTTTTTCCTCTTTAAAAAAATGTCCCTAGGGTTCACAAAGAGTCCCTACAGCAAGAATAGTTATGCACTTTAAAGCTGCTGCTGTCGGGTCAGGACATGGTGACAATTTTAACAAATATGTGAAAACAAACATATTTTTATAAACGTTACATACTGCAGCTTTAAGAGTTACATTAAGTTCTCAACTTATTTAGTTCATTAGTGCACACTCTACACAAACAGATCAGATTAGGTGCTAGTGCTACTGTCATGTGGTACAGTAGATCATACAGTATATCATTTACTAGGTTAATTGTGCAGTAACTTGTCCGCAAGTTGTGTTTCATTGCACTTTGTTATATATTTGCATGTATTGTAGCCTTATTTAACAACACTTTATATGCAACAATCTTTCACAATCAAGTCTTCATTGCTAAAAAAAAGTATTTAATTTTATGGATGACTAATTGTTTTCTTGATCACCCGTTTACAAAAAAACACAACATAAAATGTGAGTCAGGCGACTTGAGCCATTTTGGTCGTGGTCCTGAGAAGCTTGGTGGGGGTCCGTTATTTTCATTTGTGAAAGATGGCAACCCTACCAGTAAGTGAAGAAAAGAGAACTTTGTATCTGCTCCATCCACCCTGTTTGTTTCACACAGGGAAAAACTGCAGTATAGAAGTTAGATATGCAGGTGAACTGTTAATACGAAAAAAGTATTTCTTATCTGGTTACTTGGGTAATCAGTAGAATAATCTACAGAATACCCAATTACTAAAATAATCAATAGTTGCAGCCCTAATGAAACATTCCATAAGCCAATGCATCAACTTCTTACATAGGAGCAACAGGCTTCAGGTGATAGAGCGATTGTTGTGTGAGAGACTGTTGACTTATGTAAGATGCATCCAGGCATTTAAAAACCATTGGGTTTTTTTTTTTAAAAGATCGGATTTATATCTGTATCAGCAGATATCCAAATGTAAAATATCAGTATTATATTGGACATAAAAAAGTGGTATCGTGCCATCCCTACTAACTAGCCTTGAAGCCATTTTGTCCGTTTATGTGTTAGCATGATGGTCTCTGTTTTCCCCATTCTGATAGGTGAATTTGAATTCACATTATATTACTGCTGTTGTGGTTCATTTAAACCTTTAGTTAATTTAGCATATTTCTGCTTTAACAAATTGAATGGAAATTTTATATATAAACTGTAGTTTTGCTTTTGTTGCTAGGTTACACATATCCCGTGGTGGTCTTAACTACAACGACAGCAGCAGCTGTCTTGCAATGCATCATCAGTGCTGATAATAATTTGTTGTATATTTAATACAATTACTGCACACGTACATTTAAAGGTATAATCTAATCTAAAGATTAGACAAGACAAAACCATTTATATCCAAATTTATAAATGACATACTGAAGGTGATTAACGCTGACAGAAGTTTATTGCTTCATATCCATTGTTTGTGCAAATGATGATGAGGCAAGAGTTATAATTTGCTATGGATTTGAAACAAATCGTCCAATCTATTTTGCCACAGACTCCTAGAGACTGCTTATACCAGTGGAAGAATCTGTCTTTCTTTTCTGAGATCGGACAATGAAAAGTTTGAATATTCTTCACATATCTGCATGGGTTCTCTCTGGATACTCTGGCTTCCTCTCACATTCCAAAGACATGCCAGGAGTTTGGGTTAATTGGTGATTCTAAATTGGCTTTGAGGGTGAATGGTTATCTGCCTCTATGTGTTAACCCGTGATAAACTGGCAGCCTGCCCCGGGTGCATGTACCCTGCCTCTCATCCTATGACAGCTGGAATTTGACAACACCACCACAATCATGCGCGCGATCTTTTCATTGCTTGTCAGCAGTGAGTGTAAGTGTATGTCTGTGTACACACTCATATGTTTGAGCATTAAACCCCTTCTAATCTAACTTTACTAGTACAGAGTTTTAAAAATGTCGATAGAAAAACTGAAAATCATTGTGAGATTTTATTGTTAAACACACAGAACCGGCATCCAGTTGTTCTATGTTACTCACATTGGCTCGTGCAAGTAAAACATATTCACTCTGAAACAACAAAAATATTTTTTGAATCTAAAATTCTAACTGTAGTGTGAACTTACTAACAACTCACCCCGCCAAGCTAAATAGTATCCAATCAAAGTTTTCTACTGTTTTAACCACTTTGATTGAAGCGATGATGGTAAAAAAGGTGACTGTTAGATAAATGTTTGTCTGTGAAAAGAAGATAAAATGGAATACCTAAACGTTCCAGTAGTCAGTGTTTCCTTAGAGCTGGCTGCCATCATGTGTGTGTTTGTGTATGAAAGTGTATGATAAAGGCCCTGTCATAACCCATTGACACAGTCCATGATTCAAACCTAAACCTGGACCGTGTCATGTTAAGGGCTATACAGAAGGTAACAATGAGTGTAAGAAAATTACCAGCATAAGCTCTGCTTCACAATTACTGTATCAATATTTACATCAAGAACATGACTGTTATTTCTGCATGAGGGGAACCTGGTCTTGCCAAAATCTATAAAACGTAGGCAGAGAAAGTGCAACAAAGTGCTTTTGGAGGTTATGGGGTGGAGGAGGGAGTTTGTCGACCATGTGATTGCAGTTCATGTCCCACTGGGGACTTTGTCTTTGTTTCCACTGCCTGATTAGTTTAGTTTTCACTCAGTTTTTGGTTTTGTGTTCACCAAAAATGCTTGCTTAGGATTGGTAGATGGTTGGGGTTAATATACTGTATGAATATGAGAATGAGAAAAGGCATGCGTCGGCCCACAGTCCCAGTGACAACTGATCTCATGTAAGCTCACATCAGCAGATGAGCTCAGCTGCTTCTGTGGCTCATATTATTTAATTTGGTTAAGCCTGCCTACTCTTTGCTGCTTTGCAAACCACCTCCACCCCAGCACCTTTTTTGTTGTTGTTTTTTTCATGTTGATGACTTAAGTGTCACATCTATTGTCATTAACATTGCACACCATGTCACCAGGGTCATAATACTCTAAGTTTTCCTGTTTTTAATTTTGTATGAGGAAAATGTTGCATCTGTTTACTGTAAACAGGCCACTGTAAGAAAACCAACGTGAGAATCAGACATAAATAAAAGTGTGTTGCTGGTGTTGTTTTCATGTGTTCAGGCTTTTGTCATGGCCTGTTTCCATTGTGGTAGTGCAGAGAAACGCCACTACAGTGAGAAGCCAATCAGATTGCTCTAAAAATTGTTCCCTCCCATTTGATATGGTTAAATGTAGATAAAATTTCTTTATAATGCAGATTCAATCGCCTGCCGTCTGATCTGAAAATGCTGATCATTTTTTATGTACTGCTCCTAGTCAATGTTGGGCGTAAGTATAGAATTCAGATTCACTGTATTCCCATCATCTTGTAGTAATATAAAGGATTATATGAAACTATCTGTGTTGTTAATCATTATTCTGTATTGATCTTAATTTTCAGGATGCTCAGATCATCAGGTCTTTGACACAGAAACCGTTGCTGTCGGGCAAAACGTGACTCTGAATTGTTCCCGGGATCCTTTTTGGCTTTCAACAAACTTATTTTGGATCAGACTTGTTTCTCAGACCTTTCCTGAAATTTTAGGATCAACAATATCTCACAATGCTGAGATTATTGAAACGACTCATCATATTACAACAAAGCAAGAGCCTGGAACTTTTGTTCTTCATGTCAACAGAGCACAATTAAATGATAGTGCTATCTATTACTGCATAAAAGTAGACACAGCGCAAGATGACATTTTTGAAAGGAATTTTTCTCAGAATCAAAGGTAAGTGCAACAGAAAGAGCAACGCTAATGCCTCAAGAACAGAAGAACTTTTTTTAAAATAATTTTTATAAGTAATTTCACAATATCTTTGCATTGTTGATTAATTAAACATGTTTCTTTTATTTTTATTTCACAGGACCAGAAACTGGCATCACTTCTGTCACTCAAGACTTTCTATCTGATCTCCTCCATCCAGGAGACCCAGTAACTCTGCAGTGTTCAGTACTCTCTAATTTTGAGAACAAAACATGCACAGAGGATCACAGTGTGTACTGGTACAGAGCCAAACCGGATGACACTCATGCCAGTTTAATTTATGCTCATGGAAACAGGGGTTATGACTGTGAGTGGAGTCCTGAAGCTCCTTCCCAACAGAAATGTGTCTACAGCTTCTCCAAGAACATCAGTACCTCTGATACTGGAGTTTATTACTGTGCTGTGGCCACATGTGGAGAGATATTTTTTGGAAATGGAACTAAACTGGATGTTGAAGGTAAGTGTTTTTCAATAATGATAATGAATGTCCATATTTTATTTAATATTGACTATAGCGCTATTAAGTGAAGGAGGAAATAACATCACATTATGAGGCAGCATCTCAACATGTACTTATTAATGAATTTATATACATAATCATGAATATTATTACATTTTAATCTTAGTTCACATGAAATAAGCACTTTTACAATATAATTTCAGTCGTGCACCACTGGAATCTGCAGAATACCAACACAGTTCTCTTTCTGCTGTGCGCTGCTCTCAGCATTAGCCTGACTGTTATAACCTTCCTCGTTTATACCATCAAACAAAGATCCAACACCTCTGGTAAGAGGAGTAACTTTTACATTAATTTATCAAACAGTATTCTGGAAAGTTATACTAATTTGCAGTGATATATATTTTATAATCATTTCATTTATTTCAAATTGTTTTTATCCAGTTGCTGTTTCTCTGCAAACAAATACAAAAACAACCAGGGCAAAATGGCAAATTCAGCAAGTAAGAAAGATAAAGATAAAGAAGAACATATATCACCAACTTTTATTAGTGGATGTTCATACAAATTGATAATATATTGATGTGTTTCCTCAGAGAGATGAGGACTCTTTGGCTTATGCTGCACCAACTTTCACCAAGAGAAAAGCTCGCAAAGGAGAGACACTGGAACGCCAGCAGCAACAGAGACCATCTGTATTTACTCTGACGTCAGAGCTTTTGAATATGGATGAAGCTTGAAAAACTCTAATGTTTGTATTTTTGGATGAAAACATTTAAATGATGTACAGTATGTGTGAAATTAGGTAATCATCAGAAATTTATTTTGGAACAACTACAAGGCAACAGATCTTTATGATTAGTCTATTTTTAATTCATGTTGCAAAAATGAATGTGTCATAGTTTCTTCACTCTTTCTGTTTCGTGGCTGTTGTCATAGAAATACAGAAATCTGCACAGAAGCTTCTAAAATGCTGTTTTATTTTGTGACCACTTTGTATCTTTCAACCATTTCTGTCAGGTGTTCTGAAAAAAATACCTGTGCAGCCACTCTGAACCACTTTCATCTCTGAGTGCAGTTTTTCTTTTTTTGGCCTGGACAGAAAACTTTGTGCATCTGTTTCCGAGACTGTAAATAATTTGTTTATATATAATGTGTAACTCTGTGTCAATAAATAAAACTTCTGGGGTTTTCCTTTTGCAAACTGATGCTGCTGGTGTGATGTATTATTGGGCAACTAATGTATTCTGAAAATAGAATCAATGAAATCCATCCAACAGAAAGTGAAAATAAAACACAAGTTTACACTTTATCCTCAACAGTGCCACATTAAACTAACT
Organism: Pterophyllum scalare; assembly: GCA_024447675.2. NCBI lineage: Eukaryota > Metazoa > Chordata > Actinopteri > Cichliformes > Cichlidae > Pterophyllum > Pterophyllum scalare. Next base: position 118,985 of record JAMQGT020011605.1, on the reverse strand, counting down.
CATCTTCATGTAACTCTATTATGATTGAACCATTGCTCCATATAAGACGAAAATTTAAATATTTCATTTAAAATCACACATGCTCAAGGATTCATCAAAGATAAAATCATGTAATTTGGTGATCAACTGTTTCTTAGTATAATATGGTGGCAGATGGAAAGAAAAAGGTTACAAATCAAGCAGAGCACCTCTTAACAGGATTTCATTTGTGCTCTGCATAAAGAGAGACTTGCTGCTTCTGCTCTGACGACAGAGTACACACAATCTGTGTGCTCACCCCTCTTCCTCTTCCCTTGTCTCACTTTCCTTGTAGAGAAATCAAGTGATGCATAGTTAACAGCCTTTGCTCCATCATCCTGCAAAAATATATTTATTAATGACCAAGATTTTGCTGAATGAACTGCCAAATCTTTCCTACTAAAGTTTTGTTTTTAATCAGTGTACTCCTTTCAGTCTTTTGCAGCTCAGATTGTGCTTTAAGTTCAGAGAGAGACTAATCTTTCAGATACTAAGCTTTATATGCTAGACTAGGCTTGCAGTGAAGTGCGTTATTGTCAAGCTGTTTTGGGTCCTGAAAGAACACTTTTCTTCTGGCTTTGAATTTTATAAATGTTTTGTTAGTGCTTGGTAAGGTAGAGCAAAGAGTTATGGAAAAAACATTTGTAATGTAACATAAACCGTAATCACAAAAAAATCATATTTACCAAATCGTTTGATTGATCTGCATTTGACTTGTCATGTCCACAACGATGGGAAAGATTTGTTGCTCCTGTTAACAAAAGCAAAGCCTTCAGAAAGTCATGACGTATATATCAGTATGTCTATTTCTGTAAACTTTACACAACATTCATAAACTACTGGAAGCTAATAATGGATTTTGAAAATGTGTTTTTACAAAAAGAAAAAAACAGAAGATCACAATAAAAATCACTGCAGTAGAATCATATAAATAATATAAAAATTACTATAATCAACCTTTGAAATAATAACTTCTTCCCCGAGTTATGCAGGAAATGAGAATGATGATTACAGTCACACAGCAGACCAGCAGTCCTCCGAGAACGAGAACAACTGGGTCCAGGTCTGGTCCTGAAAGCAGAAAAAAAAAAATACTCCACTAAGAGTAATGTTAAGTTTTAGCAAAAAATATTCTTGATTTGGAGTTTTAAAATTTTTTAATTTCATTTTTTTGTGTAGTCCATGTTGCTCAACAACATGGGCATTCCCGACTTCACAGATATACTCTTGGCCAATTTATTAGGGGCATTTGTATACCTGCTAATGCTGATATCTTTTCAGTCAGTCACATGGCTGTAATTAAATGCATTTACGCATGTATACATTGTCAAGATGATCTGCACCAAGCATCAAAATTGAAATTAAATGTAATTTAAGTGTCCCTGAACGTGGAATGGTTTTTGGTATCAGGGAAGAAGTTGTGAACAATTTAGAAACTACTGATCTACTGGGACTTTCCCACACAGTCATCTCCAGGGTTTACAGAGAATAGAAATGGAACATAGAAAAAAAATCCAGAGAGCAGCAGTTCTCTGGGAGAAAATACCTTGTTGATGCCATAAGTTGTAGGAGAATGGGCAGACTGCTTTGAGCTGATAGGAAGGCAACAGAAACTCAAATAACCACTCATTACAAGCAAGGCATGCAGACGAGCAAACATGGCAAACCTTGAAGATCACAGCAGTTGACACTTCTGATACCCAGCAGTGGAAAAGCCACAGTTCACATGGGTTCACCAACATTTAAGACTGAAAGACTGAAAAGATTTCTGCTGTGACATTCAGGCTGGTCGTAGTTTTATATTGGTGTATATATATATGTATTATCCCCACATTTAAATGCTGTAGCAAAAAAAATCCCAAATATGGAGTAAATATGGAATAAATAAAATATTTTGGATTATATTTTTGTGGACCCCTTAGTTTTAGCTGAGCATCATTTAGACATCACAGCCTACCTACACCCATCTTCTCAAGGTGATGCTACAAAGCTCAAATCAAAATGCTATCTTGAACATGATAATGGTAAATGCACTGGTACTTTTCTACTTGAACTGAGCACTGAAAGCACTCTTTCTACTACAAGCCTCATTCACCCAAACGCACACACACACACACACAAGTTTGTGTTTCACACTCTGATGGATACACTGAGTTAAACTTGGGGCTCAGTATTTTGCCCAATACTTCAACGTCCAGATTGGAGGCTTGTGGCTCAAACCACTGACCTTCCAACTGAGAGACGGCCTGCTCTGAGAGACATTCCTCAGTCACAGCTACGCCCAGTGAGTTCACTGTACTCAAATGGCCTCACCAGTCAACAGATCTCAATCCAATAGAGCACCATTTATGATGTGGTGGAAGAGTAGATTTACATTATAGACATACAGGAAACAAATCAGCAGAAACTGTGAGACACCATCATGTAAATATGGACCTTAATCATGATTAAACCAGTTCTAATAGCAAAAGGGGGTTCAACCCAATGCTAGCAAGATGTACCTAATAAAGTGACCAGTGAGTGTAATGTAACACTTTTCTAAGCTTGACCTAAGATTTTGTGAGGTCCATTATGATTTGAGTAGTTCAGAAATCATTTTATCATATCAAGGACACTCTTGAAAAAGAGATTTTAATCCCAATGTGTTTGTCCTGGTTAAATTTCACAAACTTAATACATTTATTATTATATATATATATAATATATAATAATTATATATTACATAATAATACATATAGTAATTTTACATATATAAATTTTCCAAAAAACAAACAAACAAGCAAAAAAGAAACACTAATGTAACCTCTTTACTTATTTCACCTTTTAGACTTTTTTGTCAGAACAGCTGTTTAAGGCATCAAAGGCAAACATGCACTCCACAGTGAATTACATTTTGCATTTCAAGATACTCTTGGCTGCATATTTACATTTTTTAAATTCCCCACTCCAAATTATAATATAATTAGCCCAAATTCAACAAATATGACTTCCTAAATGAATAAACAGGATTTTACAATCTGTTAAGATTGGCTTGGGTTAGATTCACCAATTCAATGATGAAAAAGGCCTAATGACAAATCAAGTTCAAGCTGCCTGGTTAAAGATGCTTGAAATATTTGAGGATATTTGTGAATACGTACTTGTCTCCACTTTAGATCCTTCACCGAACAGGATCTGTCCACATGTGACCACAGCACAGTAATAAGTCCCAGCATCAGAGGAGTTCTGTATCATTTTGGAGAGATGATACACACAACTTTTCTGTGTATCTTCCTCATCAGTGCTGTTTCTATTAATAAAATTACTATAAATGATACTTGGGTGGTGTTCTCCTGATCCATCTTTGAACCAGTGCACACTGTGATGACCAGGACACTGGGTGCTGTTTCCTTTGTTCTTTGTGAGTAGTGAACACTGGAGGGTCACTGTGTCTCTCAGTTGGACCGACGATATCTTTGGAGTTTGTTTCACATAGACAGATGTCTGCTGATTATAATCTGTGTGATTATTGAGAGCAGAGTGTGAACATTGTGAATTAATGACCTCAGTTATTTGCCAGACTGATAATGATAGTAATTATTGATAGAAAACAAAACAGCACCTAAATATACCGAACATAGTGTAACATATATTACCGGTTACAGCCAAGAAGAATCCACTAACAAAATGTTGTAAAAACTTGGTTCCACTTTGATAGAAGTATGTTGCTTCATCCTCTTTGTTTATGTGATTGATAGTGAGTCTGCAGCTATCGTTTGTTGTATGGATTTGGAAACGTGCGTTACTAAATGGCCCAACTAGATCTATTTTGCCATAAACCCCTATACCTACTGTTTGGACCATTTTCCCAAGAGACTGCTTATACCAGTGGAAGAATCTGTCTTTCTCCTCAGAGAATGGACAGTGAAAAGTGACAGTGTCGCCATGTTCATGCGTAGTCAAAGAGATCAGATGAGGAACCTCTGCAGTACGAAGCACGGCTGAAGAAAAGAAACAATAACTCTTATAATACAACATGGCAAAATCGATGAAATATGTACATATTGGTTAATAAATGCAACATTTCAGAAATGATCCAATATGTTATGGTTTAACAACAGTATGTGACAGTGTTGCACAGTTCTCACAGTATGTTTAAGTAACTTACATGTTGTACAAAGAAGAATCAAAGCAGCCAGTCTTCCGATCATTGTGGTACAGCACAGTCACACAGTACTGACGTCTTCCCACCAAATGGAAGGTTTAGTCAGAAAGTGTTCAAGGTTAGCAAAGCATAAATCAAAGTGATTGGCTGAACTGTATATGACCCCCCCCCCACGCCCCCATTTTCAACCTTTTTGTATACTCTTGGCAGCCTCTGTTCTGACTACTCATGCCAATACTACCACTTCTGTCATCTTATAATCTTGCACAAATAAATACACAAACACACTGTTCTGTTTTTGTGTCTTTGGGTTTGATGGACATACTTTACACCACACTGCAAAATAAAAGAGTTTGATTTTGAGTTAGCCTGGTCCATCACACAATAATAATGTTTCCATCTGCCCTGCAGGCATGCTGTGTGTCTCTTTTGTAACATTTTTACAAAAGATCAGTCACCTTTACTTACTTTGAACAGCATGTTTCAATAATGCTTTCATGTTATAGGTATGAGTGCCTTCGTGGTATAAACACATACCTTTTGTTTGCAGAAATAGAATCCGAAACACTGCATTGCACATATTGCATTAAGATTGTTGTGTTTCCTTTTGAGTAGGAGTGCGACTGACACATCTGAGCAGATCTAAGTTGGTCTAAAGACCGAAATTGTGAGAATGAAAAGAGGAAAGCAACTTTCAAATTTGGCACTTTGTTTGACAACTCCACCTCAATAATTCTCACTGTATTTGCATTGTTTGTCACTTGGAATTGTAAACATTTGGCTGTGTGCACACATGAGGTGGGGAAAATAAGTATTTGATACACTGCCGATTTTGCAAGTTTTCCCACCAGCAAAGAATGGAGAGGTCACAAGGGCCAAAACTGTAGATCTGCACAAAGCTGGGATGGACTACAGGACAATACGCAAGCAGCTTGGTGAGAATGTAAAAACTGTTGGTGCAATTATTAGAAAAGAAAGAAACACAAGAAATTGTTAGAAGAAACACAAGACAATCTTCCTCAGTCTGGAGCTCCATGCAAGATCTCACCTTGTGGGGTAAGAATGATTCTGAGAAAGGTCAGGAATCAGCCCAGAACTACACGGGGGAACAAAAGAAAGCTGGGACCACAGACTCAAAGATGGCCATTAGTAACAAACTATGTTGTCATGGATTAAAATCCTGCAGGGCACACAAGGTCCCCCTGCTAACGCCAGCAAATGTTCAGGCCCGTGACCATCTAGATGATCCAGAGGAGCCATGGGAGAAGGTCTTGTGGTCAGATGATACCAAAATAGAGCTTTTTGGTATCAACTCCACTCACCGTGTTTGGAGGAAGAAGAAGAATGAGTAAAACCCCAAGAACACCATCCCAACCGTGAAGCATGGGGGTAGAAACATGATTTGTGGCTGCTTTTTTGCAAAGGGGACAGAACGACTGCAGCGTATTGAAGGGAGGATGGATGGGGTCATGTATCAAAAGATTTTGGGCAACAACCTCCTTCCCTCAGTCTTCCAGCATGACAACGGTCCGAAGCACACAGCCAGGGCAACTAAGGAGTGAGAAGCATTTCAAGGTCCTGGAGTGGCCTAACCAGTCTCCAGACCTGAATCCAATAGCAAATTTTTGGAGGGAGCTGAAAATCAATGTTACCCAGTGACAACCCCGAAATCTGAAAGATCTGGAGTATCTGTATGGAGGAGTCAGCCAAAATCCCTGCTGCAGTGTGCACAAACTTGGTCAACGACAGGAAACGTCTGATTTCTGTAACTGCAAATTAAGGTTTCTATACCAAATATTAAATTCTGTTTTTCTATTGTATCAAATACTTATTTCATGCAATAAAATGCAAATTATTTAAAAATCATAAAATTTAAATTTTATGGATTTTTTAAAATATCGATTCTGTCTCTCACAGTTGAAGTGTACCTTTGATAAATATTACAGACCTCTCCATTCTTTGTAGGTGGGAAAACTTGCAAAATCAGCAGTTTATCAAATACTTATTTTCCTCACTGTATATTTGAGTATCTCTCCTGTTCAATTACTTCAAATCTAACTTTATGAGTAAAGTTTTTTTAAACTCAGGTATGGAGATAAGATTATATTCATAATTGTAAGATTGCACACATGTAACTGACATCCAGTTGTACTATGTTGCTCACATTTCTTCTTATTCACCTTGGGGAAAAAAAACAACTTTTTGTGTTATAAACTACCTTAAACTATATTTTGAACTTAGTGAACACTGTAACAGCCCTACTGTCTGCTGTCACTCACTGCACTCACTGTTTTAAAATAGATTGTTTAAAGAGTAGGGGCTGTCCTTGATTGTGAAATTCATTCTGAGATCTCAATCAACAGAGGTAAAATGGTGTCCAATCAAAGATATTCACTGTTTTATTCTCTTTGATATTATCTGAGCCTCTGTGCGGTCCTTTAAGCCAACCAACTAATAGAGCCCCGGGGTGCTGGACATTGAGAGAAGTTTGTGAGAAGTTTTCGTTTCTTGGCATCAGTCTTCTTCTTCAGTAGCTTCTTCTTCTTCGGTAGCCAGATTATTATTCCAGCTGGGTATCAGATGACCATTAGGGCGTAAGCATTGATTGTTTGGATCTTATTCCTATTGTTCAGCTGGCTTCTCACCACCTACATTACCTCCTGAAGGTATTTGGCTGTGGCTGACCTTCGGACATCTTTACAATGGTTCTCGTTGGCCTGTGTGATACCCAAGTACTTATAGCTGTCCTCTATAATAATAAGGACCTTTATTCTTCTCTACTTGAAATTATTATTGAGTTTCTATTTTACAAACTTTCTGATTCAGTGTACATTCTTAAGAGACAGGGATGAATTATCTTCCAGCTAGCTAGCACAGAATAGATGTACATATTATCTGAGTTTATGTAATATACAGTGTACACAGTCTCTGACAGTAGTGGACAGGATGAAGGGAGACAGAATGAGAGGCAGGGCTGAGGTGTAGTCTCTGTTTGGTTCCCAGTGAGTGCATTACACCTTTTATGGGGTGGCTGTGGCTCAGGAGGAAGAGCAGGTCATCTCCTAATTGGAAGGTTGGTGGTTTGATTCCTGGCTGCTCCAGCCTGCATGGCAAAGCATGGTGTGAATGGGTAAATGCAAATGCCTATAAAAAATAAAGCACTTTGAGTGCTTGGTTAGAGTAGAAAAGTGCCATCCATCTATCTGTATTTGCAGTTATTTTCTTATACAAATTGTTTTTTATCCAGTGCTTCTTTATCTTGCAAACAAATACAGAAACAATAAGGAGCACTCCTCCAAACCAAGGCGGCTCACTCTCTTGGCAGTATTTACATTTAAGGAAAGGGTGTTGTATTTTGTATTTATTTTGTTTTCTTTGTTCTTTTTAAATACACTTTAAGTTTTTGGTACAGCAGAACTCAGATAAGGGCAGCATGACAGATTTTTACTTTGATTACCCAAACATTATGAGGGAGTAGGTAATGGATAATAGGTCTGGATTTGTAAATAACTGGACGTGAATAACTTGAACTTATTATATAATATTATACTACAGTATATTTCTGACTAGCACAATCTTTAAAGATATATGTTTTGGGATCAACTTGAAAGAAAGGCAGATGTGAAATCTAAAAGTGAGATCAGTGGTCAAATGTGACATGATATTTGGATGCAGACTATAATGTGATCTTTAGAATCCCCATATACTGGTATCATTTCCTAAATGTTGCCAATGCATATTTAAAACCTGCATATTAAAAGTGTATGCGTCATATTTTCTTCACTCTTTCTGTTCTGTGAGCACATCACGAATTTTTATACATGATGTGTAAAAATGTGTATGATCTGTTACTGTGCAACACAAGCACTGTCAACACAGAATACTGAGTGAAATTCAGCAGATAATAAATGCCAATAAAACAAAAGTATAACAAATTTTATCAGTGATAGTGCCACATGAGAATAACAGCAGTCTATCGTGACTGTCACATGACTCCACATGAAAAGACAATATAAATATTCCACTGAATGTCAACCAAAGCAAAATGCAAACGTATGTCTGAGGACATGTTAAAGATGACTTCATAACATCATTTCGTTATCAACTGGTTCTTGAACAATGAACTAATGACTAAGCACACTGAGGATCTGCAAACACGGTTTATTTTCGGCCCTGCTGAGAGGACGGTTGCTGGTTTTGGTCTTCTGATATGACACCAGAGTACACACACTCTGTGAACTCTCTCTTCTTCTTTAGCCCTCGTCCCGCTTTCTTTGTAGAGAAATCCAGTGGTGCATAGTTAACATCTTTTGCTTCACCATCCTACAGAAATATATTTGTTAATGAACAATATTTTACATGTCTTTCATTTTACGTGTCTCATGAATTCAGAAGTTGGAAATATAGTATATATACAGTATAGATGATCAAGTTGAGCAGAAGGAGAGCAAAGACAGAGTTAATAAATATGCTCTGGCAAAAAATATAGCAGAGCAGAGAACGCCAGACATTGACAGCAGCTCAGATTTTGTTAGATTCAGAAAAATGCTAATCTTTAGTAAAGCTTTATATGCTAAGCTAGGCTAGCAGCTAAGTGTGTTATTGTCAAACTATCTTGTTTACATGTAAACTACGTAAACTATGTAGTTTGCATAGTTTTATATATTTTACTTTATATTCTACTTATATTCTGTTTATTTAAGCATTAGTTCATGCGCAAAATTGCTTTTGGTCTTATATATCTTATATATATATATATTGAGGAGCCTAGGCCTAAGAATTTCATTGCTGGTAGTGATGTGCCATTGTTACCTGTATATGACAATAATAAACTAAACTTATGTTCTGAATGGAAACTTCCTGGCCTGCAGTTCTGTGTTTTTATTAGTGCAAATGTAACTTAATTACATTTTAGAAAAATATTTATGAAATAAAAAAATTAGGCGGAAAAAAGCAAGGTATACTAAGGGGTTATGGAAAGTGCATTTCTAAAATAGGATGATCTATAATCATAAAAATCATATTTACCAAATCATTTGGCTGGTCTGCAGTTGACTTGTTATGTCCCAGATGATGGGAAGCACTTGTTACTCCTGTTAATTAAACCAAAGGCTTCATTATATATCAAGTATGTAATGTTTGTTAACATGGAACAGGACAGGAACAGGAATGAACAAATGCATTTTATAATTTTGTTACACCTGCACATACTGTATTCACACTTTATGATATACTAGATAGAGAGTAAGGTGCTTTGCTCAAAGGCATCTGGATTGTTTAACCATGTGGTTATAAGTTAGCCAAAGAAATCTTGGCAGGCCGTAAATCTGTAAAGTTAACACATTCATTAAATGCTGGAAACCACTAAGTGATTTTGAAAACACATTTTAACACAAACAAAACTGAGAATTTCAACAAATATCAGTGCAGTCAAATCATAAAAATAATAAGAACAACGTGATCAACCTTTGAAATAAGAACTTCTTCCTTGAGTTATGCAGGAAATGAGGATGATGATTACGGTCACACAGCAGACTAAAAGTCCTCCAAGAACAAAAACTACTGGATCCACATCTGGTCCTGGAAACAGAGAAACATTTATGCTACACTAAAATTATTACTAAGTTTTACCATAAATATCCTTAATTTTGAGGTTTTTCGGTGAATCATTGAAACTGACATTACTTACCGGTAATACTGAACTACTTTACTTTCTTTTCCTCAAATCTTATTTTTACAGCCAGGTTAAACAATTTTTTGGCTGAAAGCTCAGTATTACAGTAATATTTGAGTAATTTCTGTATTTTCATCTTTGCATTCTGTCCTACTCATCAAACCTAGTAAATGTAAATTTCTCCATTGTGGGACTAATAAAGGTAACTGTAACTGTACGTGGCAGGTGTGTTACTGAGGAGTACAGTGGTGTCATGTTTCAAGGCATTTAGGTAATTTGTGGTCAAGTTTTTTATTTATTTATTTTTTTGTCTTGTATACGTTGTTTGGTAACATGGAGACCTCTGACTTCACAAATTCACTCACAGCTTTATTAGATACACTTGTTCAACTGTGGTCAAGATAATCTGCTGAATTTTAAAGCGAGTATAGGAATGGGGAAGAAAGGCTATTTATATGACTTTGAACTGGATTTTTTATTAGATGGGCTGGTCTCAGCATTTCAGATATACTGGGATTTTTCCACACAACAATCTCTAGGGTTTACAGAGAATGGAAATTGAAAATAGAAATAATCCAGTGAGCAGCAGTTCTCTAGGTGAAAATTCCTTGTTGTTGTCAATGTCAGAGGAGAAAGGCCAGGCTGCTAGGATGGCAACAGTTAATCTAATCACAACTGAGGTATGCAGAAGAGCATCTCTGTTGAACCCTGCAACAGACGGGCTCCAGCAGGAGAAGGTGACAGAAGGTGCCACTCTTTACCAGCTAAGAACAGGAAACTGAGGCTGCGAATTTATATTGCAATATTATTGTTATTATTATTATTACCTTTATTTCACCAGAGGTCCCATTGAGATCACAATCTCTTTTAAAAGGGAGACCTGGCCAAGATAGCAGCCATATAAACTCAAAAACGTATTGTATTGTCAGAATTTGACCCTACATTTTTTTGATTTGGCTATTATTTATTATTTATTTTGTGACCACAGTGTACCTGTCTTTTGGGTACTTTCCTCCCACCACGATGAGGTGCCACATCACAAAACTCTAATCATCTCAAACTAGTTGCTAGAACAAAAAAGTAAGTTCCCTGTCCTCAAATGGGCACCAAAGTCACCAGATCTTATTCCAGTAATAATCATAAAAATATTGACCAAAATCTCTGAGGATTGTTTCCAGTACCTTGCTGAGTCTATGCCACAGACAATTAAGGTAGTTCTGTAAGCAAAAGGTGGCCCAAACACATATTCAATTCAATTCAATTCAATTTTATTTATATAGCGCCAAATCACAACAAACAGTCGCCTCAAGGCGCTTTGTATTGTGGGTAAAGACCACACAATAACAAAGAAGACCCTACAATAACACATACGCATATTAGCTAGTGTACCTAATAAATTATCTATCAAATTATCAGCCGGATCTCTTTGACTGTGCAGCGCCTGTGATAGCAGACACACACTAATAGGAGGAAAATAATAATAGGAGAAATTTTGAAAAAACGAATGAAAAATAGAAACAACAGCAACAAACCTCTGTACTTTTTTACATTTTGGTTAGGGTTAGGATTTTTCAATACAAATGTTTAAGAAATAAAAGGCAAACATGCTCTATACAATGTAATACAATTGCCCTTTGTCATTCAAAATATAGAGCAAATAATTATTTAATTTGCCGAAACTAAATAAATATAGCTGTTTGAGAAGAATTTATGATATTAATACAGTAGTTAAGATTGGTTTGTGCTGTCCTCTACAAGCCATGAAGATGCCTGACATCTAATCAAGTTCAGCCCACTTGGTTAATAGATATGAAAGATTTTGGGATATTAGAAACTGTGAATACGTACTTGTCTCCACTTTAGATCCTTCACCAAACAGGATCTGTCCACATGTGACCACAGCACAGTAATAAGTCCCAGCATCAGAGGAGTTCTGCATTGTTTTGGACAGATGGTAGATGCAACGTGTCTCTCTAGCATCAGTTCTGTGACTAAAATTACTATAAATGATACTTGGGTTGTGTTCTCCTGATCCACCTTTGAACCAGTGCACACTGTGATCACCAGGACACTGGGTGCTGTTTCCTTTGTTCTTGCTGAGAAGTGAACACTTGAGTGTCACTGTGCCTCCCAGTTGGACTGATGATGTCTTTGGATTTTGCTTCACGTCGGCAAATGACTGCTGATTATAATCTGTGTGAAGTATGAAAAGCAGAGTGTGAGCAGAAATTGAACTCTATTCATAAAATTAGTCATTAGTATCAGAAACAAACAACACCTACAGTAGACGCACCATTCATAGTGTAACATATATTACCGTTTACAGCCAAGAAGAATCCTCTAATGAAATGTTGTAAAAACTCGGTTCCACTTTGACAGAAGTATGTTGCTTCGTCCTCTTTGTTTATGTGATTGATGGTGAGAGAACACTGATCATTTGTTTTATGGATTTTGAAATGTGTGCCATTAAATGGATCGATCAACTCTATTTTTTTATAAACTATTGTAGCTACTGTTTGGACCATTTCCCCAAGAGGCTGCTTATACCAGTGGAAGAATCTGTCTTTCTTCTCAGAGAACGGACAGTGAAAGGTGGCGCTGGCTCCAAGTTCAAGTGTAGTCAAAGAGATAAGATGAGGAACCTCTGCTGTGTGAAGCATGGCTGAAGTAAAGAAACAGTAACTGTCATGATACAACAATAGAAAATCTAATGAGAATTTTCTAATATGCTCTTTACACTGCTCTGCAATATTGTACTTCAAGCAACTGTCATAGTAGGTTTAAATAACTTACATGTTGTACTAAGAAGAATCAAAGCAGCCAAGCTTCCGATCATTGTGGTACAGCACACTTGTCTCACAGTAGAGATGTTTTTCCACCAAATGGAAGGTTTAGTCAGAAGGTGTTTAAGGTTAGCAAAGCATAAATCAAAGTGATTGGCTGAAATTAAAAAAAAACTCCCCCCACCCCCACCCACGCTATTTAGCAAACACACAAATCATTTTGCTTATTTTTAGTCTTCAGGTAGCTTCTTTTCTGACTACCAACTTGTATCTTATCATGCTTTTTATTTAACAAGAAACCAACTAAATCAACATGCCTAAAAAGAAAGTTAAATGCATTTTAAATATAATAATATATAGAGAGAGCAATTATACATTTTAAAGTTCCAAAATGGTGAGAATTGGAAAACTTTAACTTTGATTCATGGATTCATAGTATTGGAAAGAAATACATATATTTAAGTTTTCTCGGTTTCACCATTGTTGGCATATAGATCATTGCATTCCTTATGAGGAAGTAAGGAATATAAAAAAAAAGGAAAAATAATTGATTCATTTCATTTTATGCCATTGTATTGCATTCAAAACCATTGTGTAATGTTAAGGAATGTTACTACTATTGTAGTGACCTACATCAAACAATGAACTACCTAACTGCCATAAGTAAAGCAAAAAAGTGGTAATCAGACACTGTCCTATTACATATTAGAGCCCACCGCAGAAGGCCTGGTAATGGTTTTCTTGTTGACTCATAAGCTGAGCACCTATAGGCTCCTTCCCTCTTTTCTTATGCCAAACCCCAGGGAGGTTGTGGAGGTCAGCTCTGATGCAGCACTCCATCACTCTCCTTACTCAAATATCCTTTAATGTCACTAAAAAAGAAAAGAAAAAAGATGCAATGCTATGCCAAAAAGTTGTGGGAGCCATTTTGGTAAAATGTTGCCTTGAATTCTGACTATTAAGCTACAGATATAGCAATGTGGTGACCACAGTAGCATGGTATAGCAACGTGGTGATCAGAAATCATGGAACAATAATAACATCCAGCAACTTCAACCAACTGTGGGTAAAAGAAATGTTGGCGATGCAAAGTAAATGGGTCCTGAGAAAACCACCAGTGAAAGCTCAGGATACTGTTGTTTTTATCTGTGATAAGTGCTAAATAAATACATTTTACTTACTTACTTACTTCTCGTAGGGTGTCTAGCATTGAAATCTGCTGCAATGACCCGGTTACTGCATTCACCAGATATCAACACAATTTCTATCCGCTCCTCACATGTTAACCTCTGCGACATGTCAATGGCAGTAAATAAAGAGAAACTTGTAAATAACTCATGAACGAATACAGTTACATTAAAACCAAGCACACCATTCTTTTTCTTGTGAAATTCCCAATAAGTTTGGTGTATCACATGACCCCCTTCCCATTGAAAAAACAAAAGTTGAATCCAAAATGGCCAACTTCAAAATGACCGCCATGGTCACCACCCATCTTGAAAAGTTTCCCCCCTCCCATATACTAATGTGCCACAAACAGGAAGTTAATATCACCAACCATTCCCATTTTATTAAGCTGTATCCATATAAATGGCCCACCCTGTAGTAGTGAAGACATTAGTGGGTCGCCTAGGCAACTAGGGCTTGGAATGTCAGTTTGTGACCAGCTGTCAGCTTCAAAGTGATATGGGAATCACCTTTACAGTGTTACCATCAAAAAGCTCCAGTCTTCCAAATTTGGAGTAATGGAGTAATTCATCTAGTAGTGTTCTCTGAAGAGTTGATGTTGAGATCAATTTCTCACTTTTAAGAAACAATTTCAGTTTTGCTGATAGGGTTAGGGTTAGGTGTAATTATGGTTATGCCATAACTTCCACAAACATGTCAGCGATTATATGCTTGGTAGTTAAAGGGTGTATTTATTTTCTACAGCACAGAAAGCTTTGCGAGCCAGTTTTATGTTTAGTGCTTGATATTTTTTTTTCTTTCATTTCTTTGAATTCCTGTATCTTTACTGAGATTTTTTTTTGTGTCTTACTGTGAATGATAATCGCTAATTGCTGTATATTAGCACAACTTACAGGTTCAGGGACATTAAAGTGTAGCTTTTTAAAGTTTTAACCCCTTTTTGGGATGATTTGATGAAATTCATGTTTAATTTGAGAACCTGTTTTAAAGTAATGCGACCTTTGACCTCCTTCCCCTGCTGCTTATGTAAAAAAAGTGTAATAAGGTGGCATTTGCTATTACAGATAGCAAAGCACGTTCTGTGATAAATGGCTCCTACTCTTCCTTCTGGTAGTTGCTATTTGATGTATGTGTCACTGACTAACTGGTGGCAGTAAAAGATGCAAAATTGAGGCATCAAATTAGTAGTCCACAAACAATGTGGTTAACACAGTGTCTTTATCCATATTTTATATACAGTCTGTTGAACATTATGAACATTGTGAAATTCAACTAAGTCTGTTTCACTCACTAAATGTGTGACTGCATCTGTTGTATTGCTTCTGTTCTCAGGATGTGTGTGAGAGAGCAGCTCATGAGCTCAGTTCAGTATAGAGAGGCAAGCAGAAAATTGTAAGTCACAACTAAGTAACATTGTGTGCTTGCTAGGCAAGACTGGTTTTGATTTAATCTCATTCAGCACTTTCCCCAAATATCCACTCTGCAGCCTTAGTCACCCAAACGTGACCACATAACTTTAAACATATAGTTTTGGTGCCCCACCCAAACCAAACTGTGGCCAAAAAGGAAAACTAGAAACTAAATTAAAATGCATAAGAGGAAAAACAAAAAAGTCTTGTATTCGGGCTGGAAGCCATGTGACTGTGCCATCCTTGTTCTTCCTGGTGTCAAAAGTTAAATGTTGAGTCATGACGTTTTGCTATCTGATCCCCCTTCAACAAGGTAACATTCTGTGTTCATGCATGTTTTCTGAATTTACACGACTTTCTTTTTGGTTTGGAACCCCTAAAACACTGAAATAAATACCACAGGTTAGATCAGGACACGAAGCTCTTAGATTATAATTCAGCTTTTAAAATGAAAGGTGTGCACATTTGAGTCTTCATTTTGTTAGCCACTGTGAGAGACACTAACTGAAGAAGAGACAGTGGTTTTGACAGTGAGTTTCTTACCACAACCTACAGAGTCCTTTATATTGACACACAAGGAGCTTTTCTAGTTTAGTAAATATGTATGCACTTTTGTATAATATGAGTATCTTGAGAAATAGACTTAAATAAAGGAACAAACTCCATCTTTGTGAAGTCACAGCACTTTGTAAGGCCATTTCAATTGTAAAACCACACGGAACATCTACACTGACAAACTGGCTGTGGTGAGCCATTTCTCTGCCCTTTGGCCAACCACAAAAGTTGTTTACTCAGAACTAACCTGCCTGCAAGCTTCAACAGGATATGTTCTAAGTGTAAAGCTGAAGGAGGGGCTAGAAAAAGCCACAAAGAGCTACTTTTGTACTGGGTAACCTGGCTGGTTTATAAATGCTTGTATTTTTTTAATAGTAAATGTATTTTATTCATACATCATTATTTTTTTTTAATTGGTGCAGTAATTAGCCTGTTACAATAAAATAAAGGCTATGAGTGGGAATATCTGGAGAGGCAGACACAGTCAAAGGTACAATGACAGCTGAGCTTGGTCATCAGGAGTTTCAAATTGACTTGCTTTTTTTTTTAAATGTGGGCGGAGGTGCATGCTCAAAGACAGCACAGAAAAATTTCCAGAAAGTGGACTCAGTTTAACTCTCATTCTATAAATATATATACTTAACATACAAAACCCTACTGCATCAAAGAAAAAATAACCGCAGGAAACAAATGTAGAAATATAAGAAAATGTGAGCTTTTTCCTTGTCACTGTATCAGTAATTCATATAAATTAAGAAAGTTACACTTATACTTATGCGATAGATAGATAGATAGATAGATAGATAGATAGATAGATAGATAGATAGATAGATAGATAGATAGATAGATAGATAGATAGATAGATAGATAGGACCTTGGTGTCAGCATGACTGACTGACAGAATAATGGTTGAATAAATCTAACTAAGTTTTCTATTTTCTACATAAATTTACATTGAGGGCTGTATCCTGTACATAGAACTATAAACAATGCACTGCATTTGGCACACTGCCTTTGAATATCTACCATTGCCTTATTTTTGCAGCAGCTCCCAATCAACAGTATCAAACTGTAGAGGAATACTGTAAGAAATTATTGTAACATAGTGTGACTGGGCAGATATGTGTCCCCAGACATTTTGCATGCTTTAATTACTCTGAGGTATTCTCATGTTGATGAAAATTGTAACAGTTAGTTATTCTACCTTACTTATTCGATGAGAAGGTGAGGCAGTGGCCTGGGGTTCTGCAACTAGAATGGAGAGCGAGACAGGAAGAGAAGCCTTGTGAATTCACACCTCAGTTGAAAGCCCAACCTCAAAAACAATGCTTAACTTTCCGTACATCGAGTTTGTGTGTACAAACTGAAAAAGTTGATGGTACCAACCACACCACTGACCACACTTCTGTTAATCTTTCTCTTTTTTCTCTTTCGCTCTCGCTCTGTGTGTATGTGTGTGTGTGTGTGTGTGTGTGTGTGTGTGTGTGTGTGTGTGTGAGAGAGAGAGAGAGAGAGAGAAAGAGAGAGAGAGAGGGAGAGCGAGAGAGACAGAGCAAAAGACCACTCACTATTTAGTTTAACTGCAAGTGGAATTTTTCGTTTAAAAGAGACAAGGTTCTAGATTTTGAAATTACCTATAGACATTTACAGTCTGTAGATATAGGTCTGTTCTTATGCACAGAGGGAGGGTCATTGGTAAAGACAGGGAGCAGCTAGACTGGCAAACCCTTTTCTGTTTTACTGTGACAAGTATGTGACTATTAACTATTAACTCCCATTTTTTCCCATTTGTCAAGAAAATAAAATGCCAAGAGTACTTCGGTTTATCATGCCCTTACTTGATGCACATTCAGCTTCAGTTCATATTGCTGACACTTAACAACTGTAAACATGCTAGTGTGCTAAAAAGTGAGGGTGAATATGGAAATATACTTGTTTTCTGAGAATAAGTTTATGAAAGGGCATCAAGGGCATAACAGGATTTAAATTTGTGAGGGCCTCCCATTCTGGGTCATCATTTACACACAGCTCTCAGGACCGCTGTTACTTTTAGATGGCCCTCCTTGGAGGTCTGCGGATGTTCCAACTCTAAAAGTTTTGCTCTGGTATTCTGATACAGATCATCACGTGCTCTCTCATGGGCCAGAATATGCCACATATTCTCCTCAAACAGCTGTTGTGAAAGACATCCAGTTTTCTCATGCAAGTCTGTGTTACTCTCCAGCGCTTTGAACCAAACAGCAAAAACACATTTCACGTTCCTGTTGTACAGCCACAGCTTGGTTTTGAGGTGGTATTGCTTTGACTTCCAGATTGGCCAAAGTCTGGTAAAAGCAACACAAGTTTTCTCAACCGCGCTGAAATGTCTTTGCTGGCTTCGTTGTCAGTGCTCACAAGACTTCCAAGGTAGGAAACTCCTCAACGACCTCGAGTGGTTTGTCACAGTGACAGGTGCATCTGATGTGTTGATACACACTTGGGTTTTGGTGGTACTGATGTTCGGGCCTGTCTGTTGAGCAATGCAGTGCAGTCTGTTCGTCTTTTCCTGTAGATGTCTCACTTTTGTGGACAGGACAGCAAGATCATCTGTGAAATCAAGATTTTCAAGATGGGAAAATAAAGTCCACTGGATGCCTCTTGATTTGTCTGCTGTTATCCTTCTCATGATCCAGTCAGTGGCAACTAGGAATACGATGGGAGAGATGATACAGCCTTGTCTAACGCCAGATTCTTCCAGGAACCAATCGGACAGCTTTCTATAAAGTATGACACTGCACTCATAGTTATTGTAAAAGAACCTCCTCAATGTCACTATCTTACAAGGTAGTCCATAGGACTAGGGCTGGGTGATATATCGAGTCAAAATATTGATATATTTTCATATGAAATATAAGATGAGACAATATAGTTTATATTGATATGGTGTACATTGCGTTAAAATCATACTTGTAGCTCCACCAGTTCGCCTTTCCCTTCTCCCAGTTTGCCTCTGCACAGTTTCGCACTGCCCCGCCTCTCTCCACTTCACCCGTTAGTCATGCAGGAAGCGACTGCATGGCAGTGTTCCCAACTTAGTGACTTTGTTGCTAGATTTAATGACTGTTCAGAACCTGCTGGCTACTTTCTTCCCCAAAAGCGACTAGCGATAAATTTAACGACTATTTCCGGTGAGGTCGGAGAGTTTGGAAAACCTAAAATCCTCCGCTGTTGCCGTGTTTTGTGTACATACAACCTTCGTACTGCATCCGTTTGTACGCTTTGGCACCTACAATGCCTCCTGAAGGTGGTGGGGTGGACCCATGTCTCCTCTTTGTGCTGTGCTTAGCCAGGCACTACAGGTTTTCAAGATGTAATCTCTCTTGTGCTCCCTTCCCAGGCCTCGCTCCAGGGTGGGTCCCCTGTAACCCCAGTATCAACAGTTCTGCAGATATTTTCTTGGCACACTTTCAGACCCTTAGTATCAACTGAGCACTGTTAAAATACCATATTGTTTGGACCATGACCCTTTATGACTACACTGTACCCATCTTCTGGTGGCTATACAGTTAATGACTTTTGAATATAATGAGTTAATTTTTTTCAATAGGCAGCCTTGATAGCCAGGGATTGGTCCACCAGGGCCTTTACCCTTGGCTGCCACCTGACACAATGCCTCCTGAAGGTGGTAGGGTGGGCCCATGTCTCCTGTTTGGGCTGTGCCTAGCCCACCGCAAACGCACTTGGTGCTTGGCCGAAAAATGGATTCAACATGGGCCCCGCAAGCTAGCTGGTCTTGAACCTAGAATGTGTGCACGAAAGCGGCAGAAGGGCATCACTCTGCCATCTCAATGTAAAGTTTTCTATTGCTATTTCACAGCATGGTGTGTATTACATGTGAAAAGCGATGCGATTTTCACGGCTGTGAATTAGGTTGGGCCCTAAGGCTGAACTTGCTGCTTTGTATCTGTTCATATCACAAATAAAAGGACGCAAAGTGCGTACTTGTTGTCTTGCTTGTATTATCTGTCTGTGTTTACCTCTGTGCTGCACACAGATACTGCAGTAGTTTTGTTTGAACCAGAATATGTATGCACAGCACAAGAAAGGGAAGCGTGTTCTCCCACTTTTGTGCCCTTTGGTTTCCATGTCCAGATGAGGACCCGCCATCAGCTCACAAAGCGCGGTGGAAACGCAGGCTTGTTCTTAAGCATCTTGCCAGTTCATTGAAACCGACACCAGCACTGCCACAAGCACTGGCACCTCGGCGGTGAGAAAGTGGTATAGATGTGCTCACTGGTTCTCCCTTCCCAGGCTTGGCTCCAGGGTAGGGCCCCAGTAACCCTATCCTGGACAGGGTAACCTGTTTCCAAGATTGCCTGATTGTTCTTCAATGGGGGTCATTTGAATCGCTCTTTGTCTGGTCCCTGCTTTGGGAGACCCTACCAGGGGGCAAAAGTCACTGGACAACATAGTTCCTGGGATCACTCCCTCCACCACTCACAACCCCTTCCATTGCAATAAGGTGGCAATTCGTGATTGTAATTACATCATCAGATCTGCAGCCATATGTTCTGGACACAGGGTGAAGAGAGAGCTGAGCTGTCAGCTGATCACCAGCTGGTGGTAATTTGGACAGGGGGTGGAGGAAGATGCTGGACAGACCTAAACGTAAAGTGAGGGTGTGCTGGAAACAGTGATGGCATAGTTATTTTGAAAAAGTAATCTGATTACTGATTACTTCTACAGATTACAAGTTATTTTATTAGTTACATTCAACAGCTGCTGGTTTTGTTTCTAAAAGTTATCATCTACCAAAAAATGATTTCCAGTATTTGCCAGAAAATTAGTGCATGTATTTAAACAGTTGACTTGTTGACATATAATCTGTGAAACATATGTCAAACATATCTGTCAGGAATGATATCAAGTCGTTTTGAGTGAGAAACAGCATTTCTATCACAAGCTGCACTCACTTTTTGGCAAAGTGACTTTTATATATTCATGTTTTTATCATAAAAACTGTAATTGACATTAAAATATCTTTTAAAGCAGTAATCTGGCTCAGAAGGCTGCAGAAATTGCAACAAATATAACATCACAGTTCTATAAAGATATTTTAATTGGCCAAAAAGTAGTGGTTTGATTATAATGTAGGTACAATAACAGACTCATATAGATACTTACAAAACAGGTTATTTCTTCATTTCTGTTTTTGCTAGTGTGTTATTATGTTTTAACTAATGTTTCAACATTACTTTTTTGAGAGGAACTTCTCTTGCAATCAAAATTAATTAAAGCTCTAAGCAACAATAACAGGGCCATGGTGCATTTTGAGACGTGCTGCTATTGAGGCATCCCCTCAGTCACTGTGATGTCTTAATGCCCTGGATTCAAATTTGGCTGTTGTCGAATGTTGTGTAAACCCACTACTGAAAAATGTCATGTACCTCCGATTTGTTCAGGTCAGGACTTTTATGTGAAGTTTGGGGCACACTGGACAATATGTATTTGAGTTACAGGAAATTTGTGCTTGATGCCAAAATGGTGCAGGGTTAATCTTAAAGGAAGAGTATGTAAGCAGAGTTCTGGAGGTGAAGAGTGCCAGAAGGAATCAGGAGTTTGTAGGTGAAATAGAAGGGGTGATGCTGAATGTTGTGAGTGCGTATTCACCACGAAGCGGATTTCAGTTAGAAGACCAAGGATAAGTTGGATAAAGTGTTAGCGAGTGTCTCCAGGAGGGAGACAGTGGAGATTGGAACAGACTTCAATGGACATTTAGATGAAGGAACACAGGTATTGCGGAGAAGTTGTGCAATTTTGGTGAAAACATCTGCCTTCGGTGCATTTGTA
Source organism: Pterophyllum scalare (assembly GCA_024447675.2). Lineage (NCBI taxonomy): Eukaryota > Metazoa > Chordata > Actinopteri > Cichliformes > Cichlidae > Pterophyllum > Pterophyllum scalare. Next base: position 97,385 of record JAMQGT020011605.1, on the reverse strand, counting down.
AAAAAAAAATGTTTTTTTCCCTCCAGATTTCCAGGCTGTTAGTGTGATATTATTGTAATCACTAAAAAACTTTCTTTCAGATAATGTACATCAAGGAAACTCATGCTACTTTTCCACCGCCGAGGTGCCGGTGCTCGTGCCAGTTCCAATGAACACGCTCCCCTTTCTTGTGCTGCAAACTCATTTTACGCTCCAAACCAAACTACTGCAGCATCTGTGTGAAGCACAGAGGTAAACAGACATCGATTACGGGCAAGGATGAAAAGTACACACGTTGCATCCTTTTATCTGCAATATGAACTAATATGAAGCAGCAAGTTCAACCTTAGAGCCCAACCTAATTCACAGATGTGAAAACTGCATCGCTTTTCTCATGTAATACACACCATGCAGTGTAACAGTGGTAGAAAACTTTATGCTATGATGGCAGACTCACGCCCTTCTGCCGCTTTCGTCACGTGTTCTTGGTTCGAGCCAAGCTAGCTTGCGGGTTCGGAGTTGAACCAGTTTTTCGGCCGAGTGTGTTCGCGGTGGAAAAAGCGCCGAATGGTTCAAATACTGGCACCGTCCCTGGAATCCCGTCTGTGGAAAAGAGGCCTGAGTGAGTCAATAGAGTTCAGTCCTCTTTGAGGAAAGAAAAAAAGTTCAAATGTTCTCTCTGATCACACCTAGAACCCTGAAAATAAATCTCTGCAGAGTTTAATCTAACGCCCTTCAAATGCCATGTCAGCTCAGTAGCTGACACCACAAAGTGGCAGAAGTTACTGTCACCATAGAATCATTCAGCTGTTTTCAGTCTGCAGTTTCACCTCCAATGTCACTAACTCCTACAGAATGCTTTTATAAAATCTGAAATTTTTTAATTTTTCTTTTTATTTCTCCAGAGAAATGATCAATCTTTGGTTTAGTGTGCAGTAATCTTTATTAAAAGAAAACTGACAAAGACAAAGGAAATACAACAGCAAAGAAAGAGTCTACAATGATGTAAGTAACTTATAATACAATACACATTCAAACACTGGAATTAATTTGCTCATGTTTCTTTAGCACACTGTGGGAAACAACTGCCTTAAAACACTTCCAGTTTTGCTTTTATTTTTCTTTTAATGTTCCTCTTTTGTGCCATTTTTGCTGCTAAATTCTTTCTCTACTCAGAATTCTTTGAGTATCATACTTTATCCCTCATTTTTACTACCTGTTATTATTTAGAAAATGTTACATCAGTAAACCACAAAATACTGTCATCATTCAGATTTTAGAAGTATCCAATCAGGTTCTGACATGCATGCAACAATGTTGCAACATTTCAGTAGTACAGCATCTTACACAAACTATTTCCTCTTGTACATTTAGTCTGACAAAGGTGCTAGTTTTTTATGTAATACACAAAGAGGTGATGTCAGTAGTAAGCCGCAATGCTTGTTGCATGGCTATTTGCAATTGCTATTGTTGCAACCTCCAAACAATTAGTAAGTGCATAACACAAAAACAGATGACAGAAAATGCCCTAAAAAATCCAAAAGTTATTCACATGAAGACAATGCAGCATAAAGGGGAATAACAGCTTTAGAGTTAGGTTAGGTGAAGGTGTCTACACCCACCTAAATGAAAGGCACATTTTTTTGACAGGAAGTGCACATTTAATGCACTCAGCAGTTTGACCTACCTTTGCTGACTGGATTGCCAACAGGTCTCCAAGAAGAAGACAATGTCAGGATGCTTGTTTTGTGGATTACACTGCATTTTCTTCATCAAGGATGTAAGTGCTATTTTATTCTATCTAAAAATATTCTTAGTCAAGAATTTGCATGCCGACTGAGTCATATACTATTGTTACTCAATGTACTTTAATGTGTAATATCAGATATGCTGGTTCCAGTATCCACGGTTCGACTAGGTCAACCTGCAACTTTCATCTGTAGTTTCCTTCAAACAGAGGTCCTCCCTCGACAAGTCCACTGGTACAAACAGACTGCCGGGGACACATTGAAAGTAATTGTGACAATGCAGAAATCAAAACCACCTAAGTATGCACCAGACTTTACAACATCCAGATTGGAGATTAATAACAATAACAGTTTTAGCAGCCTGACCATTCTGAGGACAATCCAAGAGGATGAGGGGATGTATCACTGCGCAGTTACAGAGTGGCTTTCAGATACTGTATGGACTGGGACATATTTGCTAATTGAAGGTAATCACGAAATCAGTGCATTTCAAAAATGTTTTTCATTTTAATTATTTGTATATAAATGTAATTTATTTTTGTTTACTGTTTTTTTTTATTTTGTGTTTGTAATTTTGGAGGCTTTCGACAGGATCTAACTTTGGGTACCCATGTGTTGTCCATCTTTGTTATTATTTTGGCAGTATTATTAGTACTAGAGTATTGCTTTTAAAATATTGTATGCTTGTAATATATAGGATTCTATTCCCAACTAAAAACAAAGCTTTTATGACTTATAAAACTTTATATCCAATAGGAAAAATTCAGGGCACGTCAAACTCTTCTGTTGTTCAGAGGTCGACAGTATCATATGGAACCAAACTGGACAGTCAGGGTGACAGCATTGTCTATTAATTACAACATTTTAATATATTATACTGTAACTGGCAAATCACACACAACTACCTATCATATTTTTTTATTTGAATTCACAAACAATCAAGAGGACTAGAGATTAAACATTATTTATTTTAACCTAAGTTATTTTAATGTTTTTTTTCCTCATTTTGATGCAGTTCCAGGAAGCATCACATGGTCACATGGATCCAGTACACTTATTTTTCTGCTGTGTGCTGTTATGGCTATAAGTCTGATTGTTATAGCCATCCTTATTGTTGCAATGAAGAAATACAACACGGACGACAGCAAAGGTAACAGCAGTTATTCAAGGTTTTCAAGGAAGTATTACATTTGAATTGCTGCATTCACAGTTCTTGTCTCTTTTTTTTCATATTTCATAATCCAGCTTTTGTTCCTCTGCGAAAAACCTCTGGTATTCAGAAAACTCAACAGGTAAACCAGTCAAAGATTGGGTTAACTTCATCAGAACAAAATGCTGTAGTTTTATCTCCTTCTTTCCCCCCCCCAGAATGCAGAGGAGGTGTTGTTTTATTCTACTGCTGTCTTTGCTATGATGAAAACTGACAAAGGTGCAACAAAGCATGCAAAAGTGGCTGAGAGGGAGAGAATCTACACTGCTGTCAAGGCCTTTGGGTTGGATCAGTGAGTTTTGGTTCCACTGAATAATTTAGTTATTTTTTTAGAGTTGAATGATTTCTTTTGTTACAGTACAGTACACATAATTTTAGGTATCATTTTGAGTATTTTTTTAAGTATTTCAATTGAATGTATCTTTTAATATGTCTGTAAACATGCATAGAACCTTCTCAGTCCCCAGTTTGGCTAAATACATTAAGTTGCTCTTTCCCGAATTAAGTCAGACTTTTATTCACAAAAAAAAAAAATTACACAATACAATTCAAGAAGAAAGTACTGTAGTCAGATGTACAGTAAATAGGGATGCACTTGTATAACTGGAGGAACACATTTCAGAGAGGTTTGTAGAATTTTAGAGAAAAGTACCATTATTATTATTATACCACTGAGTGTTCTGTGTTGAAAACGTATCACGACAAAGAAAATTACAAAGTTAGTAGTTTCAAGAAAATACTATAAACCTGTAATAATATGTCTATTATTTTGGTAACAAATTTGAGTGTAACAAGCCAATATATAAACAATTTAATATGTCAAATAAAACACACTGTCTAGTACCAAAATGTTGCTTCTACTGTGGTTTTTAGCACTTTTTCCTCATTACAAGAAGGTACTTTGGTCTCCCCCTACAACACCATGACTGCACAGCTACTACACCAGTCACCACCTGTGGTCTGCCAAGGTGGTGGTCACCACAACATTTAAACAGTGATTCAACTGGTGCATGTAGCATGCTGAATTTAAGCAGCATATCCTCACATTGGGTGTGTGACTGGCAGATGGAGAAAAGGCTTAGTTCAGTTTCATAAGCCACATTCCTAACAGACCTGCTGAATCACAAAATCACGTAAATAGAACCTGTCTGATAAACTGAAGACGGTTAAAAGAAATTATAAAAAAGAAAAAGAAGCAGATCATGCTATGTAAATACAATCTATCAGTCTGGAAAGGGTTACAAAGCCAGGGTTGGACTCTATTCCACTTTGGTGTTGCCCAAGGTGAGAGGCAATGGGGACAGGTTGGTATACTTGAATCCTTCCCAGTTTGCTGCCTGTACGTTGGGGTCTTCCCTGGTGGACGAGAGCGTTGCTGCTTTTTGCTTTCAGATCAGGGAATGGATCCTGATTGTTGTTTGTGCCTATGCATCAAAAAATAGTTCAGGGCACCCAACCTTCTTGGAGTCATTGGGCTGGAGAGTATTCCATCTAGGGAGACCATTCTTCTGTTGGGGCCCGATCTGAACCTCAGTGGTTGTCTTATTGGACTTCAGTGCTAACCAATTTGTACTTAATGAACATTATATTTGAGCATAAGGGTGTTATTAAGTGCCCTTGGCACCAGGACATCCTAGCTTGCAGGTCAGTGATTTAATTGTATAGTCAGATCTGCTGTATTCCTTGGAAGTTGAAGTGAGCTGAGTTGTCAACTGATCACCACCTTGGTGCTGAGCTGGATCAAAGGGTGGGGGAAGATGCTGGACAGACCTGGCACACCTAATATGCACTGTGAACATCTGGCAGAGGCCCCAGTCTGGGAGAGCTTCAGTTCCCACCTCCAGCAGAGCCTTGATTGCATTCTGAGAGAGGTGGGCACATTGGGCCAAAGCAATCCATGCTTTGCGCTTCCATTGCTGAATCAGCTGCAAGAAGCTGCAGCTACAAGGTTGTTGGTGCCTGTGCCTGGTGGTAATCCCAGAACTGAATGTGAACAACAGAGGTGAAGGGAGCTGTCAGGCTGAAGAGGCTGTCTTATTGGCTTGGCCTGTGGGACTCCAGAGGCAGCTGAAACGTTCAGGCAGGCCAAGCAGAAGGTTGACACAAAAACTTGGGTGTGGGAGGAGTTCTGTGAACAAGACTTTCAGTTAGATTCTGGCAAACTGTCAGACAACTCTGGAAGGGGAAGCGTGCTCTACTCATACAATGCTGACCTCGATTGAGGCAAGCAGTGGAAGAAACACTTTAAGGAGCTCCTCAATTCCACTGTCATGCCTTCTGTATTGGAAACAGAGTTGGGGTATGAGCAGGGACAACATGACAGTAAGTGGGGGTGACCAGAAGGGGGACTGGAGGGTGTGCTTTGGCTAGTACAAATAAAGGCACTAGTACTGTTCTGTGGAAAGCTAGATTAATAAATTAGGGCTGCAATGATTCATCGATTAACTCAATTAATTCGATTCTAAAAAATTATCGACACAAATTTTACTGTGTAGATGCTTCGTTTAAACTCTACAGTGCTCAGTTGTCTCTGTGTAAGCGGCGCTCCTCACTAGCATTAAAGTGCTCTGTCGTCTTTTTGTGGGTTTATTGGTGGCTGGCAAACCAACATAGAACTGCAGCTTTTTCTTTTAGTAACTATTAAAATCTTTACTGGGAAACAGCTGGAGGTCCTTCATCAAGTGTTAAGATAAAGAAAAGAAAACTTTGTAGCTGCTCCATCCACCACTGGGGAAAAACTGCAGTACGGAAGTTAAAATATGCAGATAAACTGTTAATAAAAAAAGTATTTCTTATCCGATGAATCGATTAATCGATGGAATAATCGATAGAATACTCGATTACTAAAATAATCGATTTATGCAGCCCTATAATAAATAATGTGTTTCTTGTTGTTTAAATCGCATAATTCTTGATAATGTCTATAATCAAGGCAACTAGTCTGTTGACAATAAATAATAGCGACAAAATTAGGGGGAAAAAAGCATGTTTAGGCATGTTTTTGTGTGTTAGAACCCTGACCAGTTTAGAAGATGAGACTCGAGGAAGACATTTTAATAAGATACGATGCCTTTTCATTTTCATTTTTTTGGTGAAGGAGACCCCTTCTCAGATAAAACATAGATATGAACCTTTATATCTTGAGGCTGAAGGTGTAGGCACAAATTTAAATGTCCCTCCATGGGGCTTGAAAAAGCAACTGGACTTCTTTAAGTTTCTTGAAGATGTTTCCTATCTCATCTGAAAGGCTCCTTCAGCTCTAAAACCTAATGGTGGTATTTAAACCCCAGTGGGCGTACTCCCCTGGAGGTGTTCGTTGACCCACTGTTGTTTATGTGCGTAATCACATGCGCCAAGGTGTGAAAAAAAGCCTGGGTCGTTACAATTATTGGTTCAAAACCACCATTTAGTTTTAGAACTGAGGAAGTCTTTTTGGATGAGAGGTGAAAAATGTTCAGGAAATTTAAAGCAGTCCAGTCACTTCTTCAAGTTCCAGAGACTACCGTCAGTATTTAAACCCAATAATCATTAGCCCTTACAACCATTATGTCCAAATTCAAATTGCCATAAAGTTTCCCTTATGCTATTTTTGGCGTCCATGTTCTTTTTGTTTCCATGTGTCACATTTATCTCCTGTAGTTTACAGTGTGCTGGTTACCCCTCGACTTTCTACTGTTCCTGTGGAAAAAAGCCTGCCTATGCCACATTACACTTCATTAATCACCCACCAACTAGCATTGCTTTCTATCTTCCTTTACCATCCACACTCTGCCAATGTCAGATTTACTTTACAGTACACCAAGTGTGGAATTTTTTATAATAAAAATACATCACCTGTCAGTGCTGATCCTGAACTTTCTTGTCAGTAAGAGCTGCTGTTTTTGTGGCTGTGAACATGTAATCAAGCTGTTTATCAGAGGGAAAATTTGATTTTTTTTGGCACTTGAGCCTAACTTTAGCTAGCATAATATTACTGTAGCTTATATCCAGCTGTTGTTTAGCTGGCTCATCAGAGTTGTCCAGACAAAATTGCTTTCTGTCTTTCTTTACCAACCACAGTTCTGTTCTTGTACAAAGGAAGCCGGCCAATGTCAGACTTACTTTGCAGTACACGACCTGGTGTTTATTTCTAAGTGTGGAATTTTTATGCTAAAATCTTGTTTTCTGAGCTTGACATTATTCTGAATTGTCTTCTACCACCAACATGGAATTGGTGTGCATGTGACATTTTTTAAAGTTGGTTTGCAGTGAAATGTGTTATGAACATAGACTTTAATTCTGTTTTTCATCTGTGCCAAACCAGCTCTAAAAGGGACATTGGTTGAGCCTGCTCCTCATTTCTTCTGAGGGGAAAATAAATAGCATACTCCCTTGTTTATATAGCATTTCTCTAAGATGCAAAATTTAATAAATGTCTTGCATCAGAGTCATACTGCAAGCAGTGGTAGCTCTTTTTTAAATTAAAAGACATATTCAGAACACAGCTTGACCACAAAAGAACCAGTGATGGTTGATCATAGTTCTCTCAACAAAAAATTGAAATATGAAGTTTTGCATTTGTATTAATTGTGATCTACATATTCCTTAAGTTTCTGTTCTGCAGAAAAACTTTAATGATCAGAAAAGACAACAGGTAAAGTACTTAAAGCTAGGGTTATCCTCATAAAATAATAATAAAAAGCTTAATGGTGTTTGGCTTTGAATATTTCCAGTATTTTTCTTTGATATATTTTCCCAGAATAAGGACACGTGGATGTTTTCTGCTGCTGTCTTTACCATGATGAAAGCTGACAGAGGTGCATTAAAGGATGCAAAAACACTGGAGAGGCAGCGGCTTGACACAACTTGCAAAGTTTTGGGGCTGGATTAGTGAATTAGCTAGCCTGCTTAGCATCCTTTCGTATGCAATAACTTAGTTAATCTTTGCTTTTTGGTACGTGTACTTTTTAGGTGAACCATCTACTACTAGCAGAATTTTTTCATGTGAGGTTATGGTTATGATACTGTAAAAGTGTAGTTTAATATGTATCTCAACTGAAAGACCAGTGATTCTGGGTACCTTTTGTTATTATCTGTATCAAGACAAAAAAAATCTTACACGAGCTATTAAACGTCGGTTTATTGCCCCGACTATTGCTTCCCATACTGTTGCAGTCTTGTAATAAAATGTTTCTAGAATTTATTCATATTGTTACTGTGCATCAGCATGATTTGTAACTCTCTCCAACTATGTAAATAAATAATACTTTAAGTACCAAAATATTATTTTACAGAACAGATGTTCATTACTGTTAACCTCTCTAAACCCTCAGTGAAATCCATTCAACATTTTAAGGTATGTTTATTAACTTTGTAGCAACATCACAGGAATTTTAAAAGAATGTTCAGTGTAAAGTATTTTGCATTAATTTTAGAGGATTTCCATTGGAAGAAAAATTATTAATTACACTGCTTAAAAAATTTAAAATAGCACAGCATAACAGTGGGCTAGGCTACCTGTGAAACCTCTGTATGGCCCAGGTATTGCCTCGTGCTACCAGTTCTGACACTGACCTTAGCCAAATGCAAAAACAAGTGAAAAAACGGTCAGTATGTCAAACATACAACATGTAAGATATATTCATCACTTTTCACCTTAAAAAAATACTTACATATATGTTGTTAAAATTAATGTAACAAAGTAATTGAAGAGCTGGGATCCAGAACCACCACACCCACATGTAAAGACGAAGATAACTCCACATCCACATCAACTCACCCTCCGACACGTGGGCGAATGGATGCCCCCTGACCCAGCAGTCACTCCATAAAGCAGTCAGCCCAGCCACCGAAGTGCCAGCCAACCCCTGTCCCAGGCTGGGTGCAGGGAAAAAGCCACCTGCTCCCCTCCCCACTCCCCACTCACTCTGACTTTCACTCAGAGGTGAAATTTTTGGTGTTGGTATATGTGAGTTCATGAGGTGTAAAAATTAGGTATAATTGTATGAAAACCAGCTATTAAAAAGTGAGGGGACAGATGCAAGATGAGCACCTGACTGCAGGCCAGCAGGTGCTCATCCACACCCTCCCCCCAAAAACCTCAGTGTCTAAGGAGCAGACAGCAGTGAAGCGGGGCCACCTCAGTAGTCCCACCACCCAGCCTCTGGGAAACATTCCCCCCCACGCCCTACATTATGTGTATAATGATGCATTGTGAGCCATAATACCTATAATGTAATTAAAAAGGAAGGAGAGAGCCAACTGGCCGAGGGGGCATGGACAACGCCCACGCAGGAAGGAAGCCAACCAGGAAACTGGCGACCCGGGAGCCAGGGCCCCAGACCGTGCACCCCGAACAGGTGTCAAAGATGCCAGCCACCAATCCCAGAGCCAGAACCTGCCACTTAAAGCATCCCAGGTCCCACACTCCAAGATCACAAGACAACATCCACCTGAGCCCAACCACCACCACAACCAACTAGTTCAGACCGGTAAGAATTATGTGTGATGTATGTGCTGCTATAGCTAATTCACCTACATCACCTAAAATGCATAGTGTGGGTGAGGCTGGGATAGTCAGCAGTTCTATACAGTTATTAGGTTTAGGGGCACACAGGGACCAGGTGGGTTTGGACAGCTTTTTTGTTTCCCTTAATAAATTAAATGATCATTTAAAACTGCATTTTGTATTTACTTGGGTTATCTTTATCTAATACTGTGTCATGAAATTTACAGTCACGGTACAAATATAGGTTTTCCATCATATTTTTTTCACTAGCAAACAATCACACTCACCTGGTGAACAACAGAGAACGACATTTAGTCACAAAGTGATGAATGTTTCACAGCAGAAATAGATCACTGCCAAGTTAACAAATATGCTGCATATTTTTGTTTGATGAAAGATATATTTGTTAGTAGCTTTTGGAAGCAGTGTGTTAGCAGTTACCAGTGCCTACTCTGAACACTTAAAGCATGACTGAAATTTGTGTTTCTGTAGCAATTTATACTATAAATATTTATATAATTTATATAGCTGAGACATCACCCAAAGGCTCATGAAGTCTTAGTAGTTAATATGAGTATTTTAGCTCTCTCGAGATCAGATGAGCAATCAGTCTGACACAGAAACTGAAGGTGAACCACAACCTAAAGCCTAGCCTTTCTTATTTTTCTTTTTTGATTATAAATGGGACCACAATTTACTAATTAATCACCATGAGGTATTAAATAAGACTTTAGATCATAAACTAACCATTAAAGTATTTACTCAGGGTCATTTTTCCATTTTATTCAGTTGAACCTCTTTTCACAACTGCAGGACTTGATGCCTCCTGGCCTTTTGATAGAATGCACGTTTAAGGCACTACTGTGTTTGATTTACTGTTCATACCTGGGAACTACTTACATCTGTAATTCACAATCTATGTGCTAAGTTCTTACACCACACATTTAAAGAAAGACCCTGTGAGAACCACTTCATTTCAAAGATTAAAGATTATTTCAAGAATGTTTCGAAACAGACATCTCAGTACTTAAATGAGGCCTTCTCAAACAATGCGAGCTACATTGCATGTGTTCACTGGTGAGTTTGAAGGAAAGCTGCAGGGGACAATGAGAGGAAATGTGGCCAAAACCACACATACACTCAAGAGGTGTGGATACCTCACACATAAGTCTATTTGACACAGAGACAAAGTGAAAGGTCACAGCAGAATTGTGTCATTTGTCGCAGAGACAGAGCTTTGAATTTTTAGCAGCTTTGTTAAATATATGGAAAATTCCTAAACTGCACAGATTATAATAAAGAAATAGACCAAAATGTATATGTCTTTTCTGCCATTTGTCATTATTTTCCAACAAATGTGAGATTCCTATACTCGGAAGATATATGCACAAGTTTCCCTACTTCAATGGGCCTAAACTTCAAAGCTTGATACAGTTCTCAAGAACTATTAATAATTGTAAATGCTGAAACTGTGATTCAGTGGTCTGAATGTCTTCTGTGAAAGACGTTTTTAAGCTGTGGTTTCTGTCAGTGGTAGCCCATTTTGTGGCCATTTGACAAATGGCGACTTTTTTTGTCGTCCTTTGCGGCTGAGGCTGAAAGCAGCATAAGCTTTCAGTGGTAGATGCTCCAGCAAGATAACATTAGCTGAACAAATTGAACCGATTATTTTAGTTGCCTAATAATTTGGTTCTTTCTTTCTTTTTTAATGTAACTGCATCTTAAGTTTTACACTATGAAATTGTTCTTTTAATTCTCCTTTTATCGTAATTTTTTATTTAATCTGTTCATCCACTATTATTTCAGACAGGCTGAGGATGCATCGATATTCTTAAATCATACTTTTACTAAAATGGCCAGTTGATTTCTGCCTCTTCTTGTCTCTCTGTAACTGCCAACAGAGACTTGAAACCACATGAAAGTGTGATTGAAAACTGTCAGAGCATGATGGAGGAGCAGGTGTGATCATGTGTGTGATCATGTGTGTGATCATGTGTCTGACCTTTTCACAACATTTTTGCTGCTCCTGTAATCATAAAAAAAAATAACTGTGCAATTTCACTCGCTTTTTGATAAAACAGTGGTACAAGTGGAAGCAGCTACCTGATATTAAAGAGAGACAGAGGGAGAGTGAGCGTAGGATGAAGAAAACCCCTTTGTACACCTTTGGTTGAAAGCCCAACCACAGCAGTGCTTAAGTTTGCATATACATGTATCACAACTGTGTTTATCTTGTGTTTACTCTAACCCTAACCCAAAATAAAATAAAACACAAAAAATGAATATAATGTATTCAGAATATTCCTCCACCTGTCCAGGCTCTCTTTCATCTGCTACCTGCAGATCACAGATCACAATGCGAGCATCAGAGTCCACGGAGACTCCTGCCTGATCTCATCTGCCAAACTGTCCATCATCACTGCAAAGAAGAAGGGGCTCAGAAAAGATTCCTGATGTAATCCCACGCCCGCCTTGAAACCACCTCTCATTCCTGCAAAACCCTCACATGCTTCTCTGTAACTCCTGACTTCCTCTCTAGATCCACAAAGACACAGTGCAGCTCCCTCTGACCTCCTCGATACTTCTCCAACAGCACTCTCAAAGCTAACATTGCATCTGTTGTGCTCTTTCTTGTCATGAACCCATACTGCTGCTCGCTGATTATCATTGGTTTTTACTACTGTCAGACAGCATGCTACAACATTTTTGGAGGGACATCTTCTCAGAATCAAACATAAAGAAAATGTGTGTGTTTATGTGTTTATGCACATAATTTTATATTTTCAACTAAATCTAGCTGGATCTAAATAATTTTTTATGAATTGTTGTAAACAACTAACTGATCATCTGCAGACAAATGGCTTATTTGAGGAGTTCTAGTCTGGTTTCAGAATTCATCACAGCACAGAAACAGCATCAGTGGAGGTTACTAATGACACTCATCTCTGTGCGTGTCCTGTTAGGCCTCATTGCAGCCTTCAGTGCCACTGATGACAAAATTTTCCTACAGAGACTAGATCATGCTGTTGGTATTACAGGAAATGCACAGTGGTGATTTAAACTGTACTTATGTGATCAATTCTGATTTGTGCATATAAATGGTTTGTCTTCCTCACCCTCACCCACAAAAGTTCCTCAGGTTTCTGTGCTGGGGTCAATACATTTTACATTATACATTATACATGTTTCCCTTATTATTATTATTATTATTATAAAACACTGAATAAATTTTCATCACTAGGCAGATGATGCCCAACTTTATTTATTTATGACGCCAGAGTTCATAAATCAAGTCCTTAAACTACAGGCATGTCTTAATGATGTAAAGGTCTGGATGTGTCAAGGCTGGCTGTGGACTTAAATGCAGAACTCAGGAGACTGACATAAACTTTAATGATGAGCTTTTTCACAACAGAGTTACTGAACAAGAGCAAATAATCCAGAAACTAGGAATCTCCAGGAAACATGGAATTAGCACTAACACAACCATGAGGGATGAGGGAGGGCGTGACAAAGAACTGAGGAAAACTAAGGGTTTAAACACACACACAGAGGTAATTAGGGAGACCGGACACAATTGGGGAAAACAAGACACAGGTGGACACAATTTAACAAACAAGAGAAGGTGACACAAAACTGAACACAAAGCACACAAGACTAGCAAAATAATACAGGAAGTAACTACACAGTAGGCAAACCAAGAATCAAAGGGTAATAGACATGCTGGTCGACCATGTAGATTTCATGCTTTGCCTGTCCTAGGTGTGAAATAGACATGCATGCTTAAAGTAAGCTGCCATACCGCCAGGGTGCAAAAAGTTATTTAAAGCCAAACTAGCTACATGGCTGATGTGTAAATGTCCCCTCAATACACCCATCATGTTGTCTTTTTATTTTCCTTAAACAATATTCGTAATGTAATATTGTTTAAAGGGCTGCACAAAGGTGTCAGAATAGTGTTGGCTTTAAATAAAATATTGCATCTTGGTGGTACCACACGTAACTGCAACTTAAGTCCATTTCACACCTAGGACATTCAAAGTGAGAAATGTACACAGTTGACCGGTTGGTGGCTCTATCACACTCTTTCCTGTGATACTGGGTTGAACTGCAGTGAAAGATAAAAGAGAGGTGATCTTTCACAAAATCAAGGATGAGCCCAATATGACAGGAAGCATATTTTTGAGATGTAGTTTTCTGATAACCAATCAGATGCATTTTAAAGTTATAACCATCCCACCTCTTTCAACCATTGAAATATGAACATCGCCGCCAACAAAAGAAACTATCAACATGATGGTGGTGTGGCTTACACTGATTTTTCTTCATCGAGGATGTAAGTGCTTTTTAAAAAATTTTCTCTGATAATTTTCTTAGTTAATAATATAACTAATGGAATTAGCATGTTCCAGCACATTTTTTTCCTGGTCATAATTTCTTTTCTGTTTTTCTTTGCATTCAGATTCTCTGGTTCTAGTGAAAAACATTCAGCTTGGTGAACCAGTGACATTATCATGTGCTTTACCCATTAAAGAGTCTGGCACTAGAATAATCTACTGGTACAAGCAGAGCATCTGGGATGGTTTTAAATTAATTGTGACACAGTCAAAGTCAGCAACACCTGAGTACAGTCCTGAATTTTCTAGAACAAGATTTGATGCACAGAAGGACGAGCATTTTAGCAACCTGACCATTACGAACACAGTCCAGGAGGACGAGGGACTCTATCACTGTGGAATAGCTGAGTGGATGTATCCCATTCAGTGGAGTGAGACGTATTTGTTAGTAAAAGGTAAGACTGCGTTACTTTCACAAACTTTAAAGTTTCAGCTGTGAACTTTAAAGGATGTATGTTTTGTAACACACAGGCAAGACTCAGAGGACATCAGACTATACTGTTGTTCAGTGGCCAACAGTATCAGACACACTCCATCCAGGAGAATCAGTGACTCTGCAATGCTCAATCATCTTTAACAGCAAGAAGTGTCCTGGAGGTCACAGTGTGTTCCTGTTCAGGGAAGGATCACATACCTCTCATCCTGGCATCATCTACACTGATGGAAAGAAACACAATGACTGTGAGAAAACATCTGCGGCTCAGCAGAGTTGTGTTTATCGCTTCTCTAAGAACGTCAGCTCCTCTGATGCTGGGACTTACTACTGTGCTGTGGCCACATGTGGAGAGATATTATTTGGAAATGGAACTAAACTGGATATTGAAGGTACGTGTGCCATTGATTGTTATTTTGAAAATTTTAATATTTAAGTGTATAATTAGTAGTTACTATTTGGGTTTAAATTTGAAATTTTTATTTCGCATTCTGATTAATCTCATCAGGAGGTGATGTTAAACATTATTTGAAATTACTCATCTGACACTGTGCTTTTTTTTTACATTTTAAATATTGTTCCAGGAGACTGCCTGTGGTCACAGAGTCCCAGATCAGTTATTTTTCTGCTGTGTGCTGTCTTGGCTGTAAGTCTGATCATTATAGCTGTCCTCATTTGCCCAGTCAAGAAAAATAACAGTGGCCATTGGAAAGGTAATTACGTTTAATCAAAGTTCTCTACATGATGAATTTAAATACAGAGGTTTCCATTTGTATTAAAATGTATCTATATATTCTATAATCAAGCTCCTGTCATGCAGAAAAACTTTAATGATCAGAAAAAACATCAGGTAAATTACTTAAAGAATTATCTCTCTATAGTAATCAAAGTTTAATATTGCTAATGTTTTTTATTGATCTATTTTCCCTGAATAAGGATACATGGATGTTTTCTGCTGCTGTCTTTACTGTGATGAAAGCTGACAGAGGTGCATTAGAGGATGCCGCAACAGTGGAGAGGCAGCAGATCTACAGGGCATGCAGGGCTTTGGGGCTGGATTAGTGAATTAGCTCACTTATTTAAGATCCCCTGGTACATGATTATTATCATTAATGCTTATAAGCTGTAGCACTCTCATACTCATATTATACTTTGCATAAGTTTGTTTATTGTTTGGATTGAAGTCATCTTGTTCACGCACTGCGCACACTTCAATATCTGTGAACTACAACATTCCTAGATTTGTTCACTTTCTCTCATTTCATGTTTTTTTGTTTCTGTGTGTTATAAACAAAAAAATCCTCTAAATATTTCAAAAACCATCTTAAAGCAATAAATCACACCATTACTGGATGTGACTGGATGGCCAACTAGTTAGTGTGTTCTCTGTTCTCTTTCCCCACATTTACTCTTTATCTCCACTACAACCATCCAGTAAAGTTAATATGCCAAACTTTTTTTTTCCCCCAAATGAGGTTATTATCATTTGTGGGTATGGTTCTTATACTGGGGCAATTAATCTAATCTGTATCCCAAGAGTATTTTTTTCTGCATATAACTTCAACCGAGGGAACCATGAATCAGAGAATGTGCTGCAGATTTCAGCATTAGAATGAAAGAGCAGTGATTTTGAGTACCTTGCATTAGAATCTGTATCAAGACAAAGAACTATGCAACAGTCAGCTGTTAAAAGTAATAAATTTTTTACTGGACAGATTCATAATGTTTCAGTGTGTGTCAACATGATTTGTAAATCAGCTGTTTAAGTAAATAAAACACTTTTTACTGCCAAACTGTTATTATCTAAAACAGAAGTTGGATATGTTCCAGCTTTCTAAACATTTGCCAGAGTGAATTAAATAGTTCAACAGGGCCTTTCTGTGTGGACTTTGCATGTTCTTGACATGTCTGCATCGGTTCTCTCTGGGGACTCTGGCCTCCTCCCACAGTCCAAAGGCATGAATGGAATTTGATTAATTGGTGATTCTAAACTGATCATAGGTGTGAATGGTTACAGTGGTGTGAAAAAGTGTTTGCCCCCTTCCTCATTTCCTGTTTTTTTGCATGTTTGTCACACTTGACGCAGCAAAACAGCCCCAGACCATCACACTACCACCACCATATTTTACTGTTGGTATAATGTTCTTTTTCTGAAATGCAGTGTTCCTTTTACGCCAGATGTAATGGGACACACACCTTCCAAAGAGTTCCACTTTTGTCTCATCGGTCCACAGAATGTTTTCCCAAAAGTCTTGGGGATCATCAAGATGTGTTTTGGAAAAATTGAGACAAGCTTTAATGTTCTTTTTGCTCAGCAGTGGTTTTCTCCTTGGAACTCTGCCATGCAGGCCATTTTTGCCCAGTCTTTTTCTGATGGTGGAGGCATGAACGCTGACCTTAACTGAGGCAAGTGAGGCCTGCAGTTCTTTGGACGTTGTTGTGGGGTCTTTTGTGACCTCTTGGATGAGTCGTCGCTGCGCTCTTGGGGTAATTTTGGGCGGCCGGCCACTCCTGGGAAGGTTCACCACTGTTCCATGTCTTCGCCATTTGTGGATAATGGCTCTCACTGTGGTTCGCTGGATTCCCAAAGCTTTGGAAATGGCTTTATAACCCTTTCCAGACTGATATATCTCAATTGTTCCTGAATTTCTTTGGATCTCGGCATGATGTGTAGCTTTTAAGGATCTTCTGGAGGACCTTACTGTGTCAGGCAGCTCCTATTTAAGTGATGTCTTGATTGAGAACAGGTGTGGCAATAATCAGGCCTGGGTGTGGCTAGAGAAATTGAACTCAGGTGTGAAAAACCACAGTTATAGTATGTTTTAACAAGGGGGGCAATCACTTTTTCACACAGGGCCATGATGGTTTGGATTTTTTTTCACCTTTAATAATAAACACCTTCATTTACAAATTGCATTTTGTGTTTACTTGTGTTGTCCTTGACTATTGTTTAAATTGGTTTGATGTTCCGAAACACTTAAGTGTGACAAACATGCAAAAAAACAGGAAATGAGGAAGGGGGCAAACACTTTTTCACACCACTGTATGTGTCTCTATGTGTTAGCCTTGCGACAGACTGGTGATGTACCCTGCCTCTTGCCCTATCACAGCTGCATAGGCTCCAGCCCCTCTACCCTAAATTGGATATATGGAAGAAAATGGATGTTCACCACTTGTTCCCTCATAAAATACTGCCGTGTACAGTGTTGCAGTTCATCAAAAAACCAAGGAGTACTCTCCCACAAAATAAGCTGATCCCCAGAGATTTTACAAAATAAAAAGTATTTCCACAGAGGAATGACTTTCCAATATTGAAATTTTTTTTTTTCATAACACACATTAAAAAGCCTGCTCTTCTTGGCCTGCACGGAGAGGGCTGCTGGATGTGGGACTATGCTCTAACAGCAGCGTACACACAGTCTTGTGGCGACTCTCTCCTCTTTTCTCCTCTTTTTCCATCCCTTGCAGAGAAATTCACTGATGAATAGGTCATAGACTGAAATGACAGATATTTCAAAAATGGTCAGATTATGATAGATGACTTGTATGCTGTGAGTATGATGTTATGCATGTCCTATATACCAAATGTATATTTACCAAAACATTTGCCTGGTCCATAGTTGACATGTCATATCCAACATGACTGGAGCTATGCATTTCCCCTTTAAAAAAAACAAACAATGGACCTTTGAATTTCTGAGTTTACATATGAAGAATATAGTTACAGCTGACATTACTCTGTTTCAATAAAAGTCACCTATAAATAGACAGATTAATTCTTGCCTTAGTAAACACATTCCTTCCAGTCGCATACCTAGTGTAGCTCCACTCTAATTATACAGAAACATTAACCCTATTGGGGCTTTGAGGAACCAGGAGTGAAGCACTTGGGCCAATTTAAAAACCCTATTTAAACTGTAACTTCAGTGCTGAAGAGTCTCACCCAAAAGAAGGAAATTAGGAGCCCTTTCTGCAGCCACACCTTGGAGAAAGCTCATTGGCAAGCATCTGGTGGTTGGAGCCTGGATCCTTGAGGCTTGGCAACAGGTAAAGGATGGGGACCTACATGTAGGCATGTTGGCAATGCAGACTGGTTTGGGGCATATGGCAATATTGCCAGAAGTATTTGCTTGTCTGCCTTCACACACATATGAACTTGAGTGACATCCCACTCTTAATCTATACAAGTTTAATATGCTGTCAGCCCACTTTTTTGCAGCTATGACATCTTCAGCTCTTCCTGGAAGGCTTTCCACAAAGTTTAGGAGTGTGTTTACAGGAATTTCTTACCATTCTTCCATGCATGTTTGTGAGATCAGACACTGGCTTGCAGTCTTGGCTCAAATTCATCCCAAAGGTTTTCAATCAGGTTGAGGTCAGTCAAGTTCTTCCACACAGTCGTGCACAGTCATGTTCGAACAGGAAGGGGCCATCCCCAAACTGTTCACACAAAGTTGGGAACATAAAATTGCCTACAATGTCTTGGTATGCTGAAGCATTAAGAGTTCCTTTCACTGGAACTAAGGGGCTGACCCAAACTCCTGAAAACACCCCCCACCATAATCCCAGCTCCACCAAACTTTACATTTGGCACAATACAGTCAGACAGGTACAGTTCTCCTGGCCACTACCAAACCCAGAGTTGTCAGATTCCCAGATGGAGAAGCATGAGTCATCAGCCGAGAGACCACATCTACACTACTATAGAGTCCAGTGGTGGAATGCTTTACAGCGCTGCATCTGATGCTTTGGATTACACATGGTAATGTAAGGCTTGTATTGAGCTGCTTGGCCATAGAAACCCATTTCATGAAGCTCTCTACGTACTGTTCTTGATCTAATCTGAAGGCCACATGAAGTTTGGAGGTCTGTAGTGATTTACTGTGCAGGAAGTTGACCCTGCGCTGTAATTTTACGGGACTTGTTGCACAGGTTGCATCCTATCACGGTACCACGCTGGAATTCACTGAGCTCCCGAGAGCGACCCGTTCTGTCACAAATGTTTGTAAAAGCAGTCTGCATGCCTTGTTGCTTTGTTTAATACACTGTGCTTAACAACCCACTCTGCTTCTTAACTGACCAGATCAATATCCTAGAAGTTTAGTTGACTTGATTTTTATACTCTGATAAAAAAAAGTGTTCCTTCATTTTTTTTAAGTAGTGTGTGAACATGGTGAACCTACCTTTGCCATTTTCGGTCATATTCCTTTGTTTTATGTAGAAAAGAAGAAGGGCAATCACAGCAACACAGCAGGTCAGCAGTATTCCGAGAACAAGAACAACAGGTCCCATTTCAGATCCTGAATTATGAAAACATCACAAGGAACAGTGAGGATATCTTTTAATATAGACTTTATATGATTGGTTATTAGAAATGTGTTCAATGATGTTTACTTAACAGTATCCCATTTTAGTTAATCTGTGTATTACAGATTATTGCCTATAACAAATACTAATTTACCAATTAAATGATTTACAAACAGTAAAACACTGTTTTTATGTTAAATCAGCCCTTTGTTGTATTTTTAATATCTCTAATATCAAGCTGTGGACAGCCTGCTATAATGACATAGAAAATGAACAACCTTTGTGTCTTATTACAATTCAGTTTTTGCTTTTGAGGTGCCATTTCATAGGACATATTGCTAAATATTTTACAAGTAGTGTACTATTCATATGCAATTCCATGATATTATAGATATTTATCATATTTATTAGGTTGATTTTTTTGTCAACTTTAACAAAAGGTCAGAGGTGATAATCAAATAAGGTAATGTATAATATATATTAAGAATGCTTTAATTTGAGCTTATTTATGATTTAAATACAAACATTAAATTCATACTTGTCTCCACTTTTGTTCCTTCACCAAACAGGATCTCTCCACATGTGACCACAGCGCAGTAGTAAATCCCAGCATCAGAGGAGTTTTGTATAGTTTTGGACAGACTGTAGACACAACTTCTATTCACATCTTTGTTTCTGCTGTTCCTGTGAGCGTACATGATGTTTGGATCAAATCTTTCCTCTCCAGCTCTGAACCAGTAAACTCTGTGTTCATCTGGACACAGGACTCCATTTTCTTTGTTCTTAGAAAGAAGTGAACAATTGAATGTCACTGAGTCTCCCAGAGGAACCGATGTCTTCTGCGGACTTTGTTTCACATAAACAGGTTTCTGGTGATTGTGATCTGTGAATTAAGACACATTTATAACATAAACCATTGTTGATTAATTAAATTTTTAAAGTGATCAGTAAGACTGGTAGAAAAAAGAAAATAATTTTACCATTCACAAACAAGAATTTGCCGCTGCCGAACCTCGAAATATACTCTGCTCCAGTGTGACAGAAATATGTTGCCTCATCCTCTTTACTGACATTTCTGATAGTAAATTCAGACTGAGACGGCCCTTTTATCACTGAGAAACGTGAAACTTTAAATTCATTAGAAATAGTTATTTGGTCAACAATTACACTGGCAACAGTTTGGACCAAATGTCCAAGAGACTGTTTATACCAGTGAAGGAATTTAATTTTCGTCTCAGGGACATCACAAACAAAAGTAACATTGCCACCAAGTTCAGCAGAAGTCAAAGAGATCGACTGAGGAGCGTCTGCAGTCTGAATCAGGGCTGCAAAATAAAGAAATATGACAGTATCAATGTTAATATTTGTAGAAAGATTAGTACACAATCATGGCTAAGATAGGTTATTATGTTGTCACACGCAGCCCAGGACAGACATTTTCCATCATATTATTTATCACAAAAAAACCCAATTGCACTTACCTGGTGAACAAAGAAGAATGAGAACAGTCAGTTTTATGATCATTGTGGCACTACCCCCTTCTCTCACACTGCTGAGATGGAACATTTAGTCACAAGGTGATGAATGTTTCCAAAGCAGAAATAGGTCATTGGTAGAAATGTGACAAATTACCTTCTGCCTATTTAGCAAACATGCTGTATTTTTTTCATGTGATGAAAATATGTATCGGTTAGTAACTTTTGGTAGCAGCGTTTTAGAAGTTATCACTGTTTTTATTCTACATAATACATACATACATACATAAAGGATGTCTATAACAGTTACCCCCACTGACAACTACAGGAGTTGACTCCTCCTCGTTTTTCAGAAGAATGCAGGTTTAGGGCGTTTCTGCTTTGAATCTACTTTGCACACATGGTACTACATCCATCTCAACTGAGAGCAAGAATGGAGGACTTCACAAACAAATTGAGTTACACTGTATAAGTTCATTTGTGAATATGAAGAAAGGATACGGGTGACGATGAGAAGAAACGTGTCCTAAACCACCCATAAACTCAAGAGGTGTGGAACCCACATGCATAAGTCTATCTGAGAGAGAGAGACAAAGAGAAAGAGTACAACAATTTATCAATATGATAGAAATTTTCTTTTTTTTTTGCACATTTAGAATAAAACAATACATCAGAATGTGAACGGCGTGAGTTTTCTTTACTGTTTGTCATTATGTTCTGACAAATGCAAGTCTTACATTGTAAAGAAACAAGGACTCAACCAAAGCATGATAGAGTTCTCATCTCTATAGCTATTAATACAATATTAATAATTTTAAAGACTGAAACCGTGTTACAGGATTCTGAATTTTCAGCTGTGGCTTCAGGCAGTGATGGGCCATGTTGCCACCATTTGACAAACCACTGACCTTGTTTTCTCAGTACAGATCTCACGCTGAGATCTCACCATGATCTGCAAGAATACCGAAGATATCCTTCAGCTGGCTGACAGTAGATGAACAAATTGAACTGACTTTTATACTTGTTTATTAATTTCTTTATTCAAAGGCCAAATGTATGCATCTTTCTTGTGTTTTAAAAATGTAAGGAGCATTTTAACTGTTTGCATCTTATTCAATATAAATCTAATGAGTCATTCACCATAATTTTGGCAAAACATTTTAAATCATGCTTTTACTAAACTTACCAGTGTGGGCGGGGGGGGGGTACTAATATGAACTTTCATTTATGTCTCTATAACTGCAGATGAAAACACCACATGACTGTGTGATTGAAATGCTTAGAGCATAATATAGGGAAAAGTCTGATCATGTGTCTAACCCTTTTGTACCATTTAACTGCACTGATAATCACAAAAACAATATTGTGCCGTTCCATTTAACCTTTTAAATAGAACAGTGTATAAGTGGTAGCAGCTAGCTGAAGAAAGCAAAACACAGTGGGAGGAAGAAAAGCCCCTTTTTATTCACACCCTGGATTGAAAGCCCGACCACAACAATGCTTAAGTTTCCATGAATTCCAGTTGTGTTTTTCATTTGCTAAGTACAATAACTAAAAACACTATGATAAACACTGATCAAGCGTAACATTATGACCACTGAATGGTGAACTAATTATGTCTTCATAATGGCACCTGTTAGTGGGTGAGATGTTATCAGGGAAAAAGTGAACATTTTGTCCTCAAAGTTGAGGTGTTAGAAGAAGGAAAAAGGGGAAGTGTAAGGATCTGATGTGTTTTAGGGCCAAATTGTGATGGCTAGACGACTCAGTCAGAGCATCTACAAAACTGCAGCTTGTGTGGGATGTTCCCAGTGTGTGCAGTTATTTTGGCATCTGGAGGATGACTCCAACAAAATGTCATTGTATTGTGCTGTGACAATAAAGATATCTTAGAAAGGTGTCAGGTGGTGTCAAAGGTGTCAGAATACCCAGCACAGTTTGAGTAGTGCTCCATAACGAGTCAGGGTGACCATGCTGACCCCTGTCCATTGCCAAAAGTGCCAACGATGTGAACATCAGAACAATGACCTGGTCTGATGAATCACATTTTCTTTTACATCACATGGATGGCCAGGTGTTTGTGTGTCACTTACCTGGGGAACATCCAGTACCAGGATGCACTATGGGAAGAAGGATGGCTGACAGAGGTAGTGTGATGCTTTGAGCGGTGTTATGCTGGGAATCCTTGGGCCCTGCCATCCATGTGGATTTTATTTTGACAGGTACCACCCACCTAAGCATTGTTGCAGACCACATACACCCTTTTATGAGAACAGTATTCTCTGATGGCTGTGGCCTTGTTCAGCAGGATAATGCAATACTATTAGGTAGGCGGTCATAATGCCATACTTGATCGGTGTATGTAGCCCTTATCTGTTTCCACATAAGTATTATGTCAGAAAACTATGAATACATCATATATTAGCATTTTATGTCTCAAAACTCCAGCAGTAGATTTAGCCGACTATGAATTTTTCTTTTTATCATTCCTCACCTTTATACTTTTATAGTTTTTACTACCTACATCCTACTTCCTTGAAATTTTTATGAGAAAAAATAAACCCTGAAAACAAAATTTTAGTCTCACCTGGTTTACCTTATTTTTTTAAAATTCCTATTGATTTTGTTTTTAAATTCAAACAAGATCCCTCCCTCTCATTAATAAATGCTTTTTTCGCTGAGTCAGACACTTTTCATGACCTTGAGCTGAACATGTTCCCATGACAGTGGTGCTCTGAAGCAAGATGCACTTTAGAGGGTGTGACTAAGATGAAATCTGAAAAGAGGTCGAGTGTGTCGGTCATCGGTGGTGATGTGATCAGAATTTGCAGGTTTACAAACCTTCCCTTTGTGTGTTTTAATAGCGCTTCAATTCCTGCTTATATATTTAAATATAAATACTATAAATACAATATAAATATTGGTGTCCAGTGCTCTTTCAAAAGGTATATTCAGTGAATGACAAAGGTGTTCATTTTAAACTTCTAATCTTTCAACTTTCACTAAATGCTGACTGCCATTTTTTAGCAAGAACACACCTATAAAAACTGTTTTTCATGGGTCAAACTCTGAAAAATAAAACCAATCTGAGCTAATAACTGCAATAATAACTGCCCCAAAGCAACAGACTGTAAATCCCCAATTTTTTTAATAATATGCTTGGACATATATACAGAACAAGGGGTAGAAAGCAATACTAGTTTACATATTTCCAACACGTTTCTAATTTTGTAAACATGAGATTTATGGCTTAATAAATATAAGACATCAAACACAGCATGTGTTGTGCTCACCTTTGGGTTCATCACACTGTTCAAGGGAGCTGCAAATGAAAAAAGAAAAATCAAAATATCTAAGAGGTCACGCTCAAGATGTGCTCAACAACAAAGTGTTTTTGCAGAGTACTAATGTTTAAAAATAACTGGCCTGAGACTGCACACATCCTCATATTGTACTGTGTTATTATTTATTTAACCCTTACTGCTTCCATAGTATTTAAGAGGGTAAGTAGCAGCCAGGTCCTGCTAAACAAATGCACTTACAGTAATGAGCTGATCATGAGCAAGTGTGATCACCTTTATAGAAACAAAAGTTTTGGAAGTTTGCAGAAGTGGAGTATTCAGGTGTGTTAACACAATGCCAAAGAGGAAAGACATTAATAATTATTGTAGAGAAGAAATTGTCACGGCCCATCAGTCTGGGAAGGACTATAAGGCTATTTCCAAACTGTTTGAGTTCCATCATTCTACAGTGAAAAAACAAGATTATTCACAATGTCCTTTGGATAGATGACAACAAAGTGGAAATGAAGCAGTGAAGGGGCGATGATTTGGAGCCAAATGACCTAAATACCCTGCATATGACAACCTCCTCTTTAAACGACTTCTAAAGTCTAGGCCATCTGTCTGACTATGTCCTACAACATGACAATTATCACAAGCACACCAGCAAAACAGAATAGGTCAAAAAGAAAATCACTGACATGTTTCAATGGCCCAAAGTGCTGTGGTGGGACCTTGAGAGAGCTGTGCATAAACAAATGCCTGCAAATGTCAATGAACAGGAGCAATGGGCCAAAAATGTTTCCACAATGATGTGAGAGACTAATAAAGTCATACAGAAAACGATTACTTCACAATATTGATGCTATAAATGGTTCTGCAAGGTACTGATTCATGGGATATACTTAGTTTGAAAAAAAAAAAGATTATGTACTTATTTGGTTTAATTTTTACAACAAATGATAAAATTGTATTAAATGTTATGTGTTCTTGTTCATCTGGGGTTGTGTTTAAATAATTGTAGAGCCTGGTGAGGACTAGATTAAAAATGTATTATTGTGTAAAACCTTAGAAATAAAAGAGGGCGTACTTTCATTTTCACATCGCTGTAGGTTTGACTTTGCCCTGCTGCGACAGACCTTTTTAGTATCTGCTGAAAACTTCAGACCTTCTAAAAATATAATTGAAAGACTGTTTTGTGTTTAATGTGTGTGAATTACACAATACAAAAGCACAACTTCACACAAAACATGCCTGTTGTTTCATGTGTTGATGTAGGAAAGCTAGTAGATATTTCCACTGTGGTATTACAGTGAAATGAGAACTCAAAGGCCAATCAGATTGAGCTGGAATTGTTCCCTCCCACTTTGCAGGGCTACATTAAAGTTGGGCATGTCGTGATGAGCTCTAACGTTAATGTGGATTAATAAGAAAATGATGATCAGATTTTGTTTACTGCTGATAGTCGGAATGGGGAGTAAGTATATGTAGAAAGGATGCACTGCAGTCGTATTTAAAGCATTGCGAGTATTGTCATGTTCTTACAGTAATTTAGCACTTGGCATATTTTTTTCCTCTCTTGTCCATAATGCTGTTTGTTAATTAATATTATAAGTGTATTTCTTGTTTGTTTTCTCAGGTTGCAAAAATGATCACAATTTTGTGACAAAGACTGCTGATGTTGGAAAAAATGTGACTCTTTTGTGCATTCGTGACTACACACCTTTGCACAAGGAAACATTATATTGGATCAGACTTGTTTCTGGAAGCCGGCTTGAATTCCTGGGAGGAACATTCACCTTTGATTATGAGGGTGTTAACAATACTTCTCATATCACAGCAAAACAAGGACCTGAAAACTTTATTCTGCATATTAGTAAAACTAAGCTCAGCGATACTGGATTTTACTACTGTGTAAAAGTCAGACAGCTTCATATGATCTTTGTGGAGGGAATATTTCTGAGAATCAAAGGTAGACAAATGTTTGTGCTTTATGCATGGAATTTCATATTTTCAACTAAATTCCTTCTCAATAATGTAAAACATTTTTTCCACAAGGGACAGAACCAGATATCACTGAGATCATACAAATGCCTCCGTCTGATCCCGTCCATCCAGGAGACCCAGTGACTCTGCAGTGTTCAGTCCTCTCTGCCTATGAGAAGAACACATGTACTGGGAATCACCGTGTGTACTGGTTCAGAGCTGAATCAGATAGATCTCCTCTCAGTTTAATGTATGCTCATGGAAACAGTGGTGATGAATGTGAAAGGAGTCCTGAGGCTCCTTCCCAACATAAATGTGTCTACAGCTTCTCTAAGAGCATCAGCTCCTCTGATGCTGGGTCTTACTACTGTGCTGTGGCCACATGTGGACAGATCATTTTTGGAAATGGAACAAAACCGAACATTAAAGGTAACTGTGCAAATTGTTTTTATAATACTAATTGTTAATATGTTAATATCAGCAAAATATATTTACTCTAATTGATAACATTGCCATAATACTCATAATCATAGGGTGCTCATATTCTTTCAGCACCCAACACATGGGACTTACAGAAGGCCAATACAGTGCTCTTTCTGTTGTCTGCTGCTTTGGTTACAAGTCTGCTGGTTATAGCCTCGCTCATTTATACCATCAGGGAGAAAACTTGTGAGTGTTGCAATGGTAATAATGATACTTTCTTTACATCACTATATCATCATTGTTTTCATTCCCCAGGCTTACAGTATAGTTTTGTTTAAATCAGCCTACTGTATGATCATCTCTCTCTGTTTGAGAAACAGATCCTGGAAGAGCTGGAGGTGACCAACAGGTAACTCAGCAGGTAAAGTGTGCATCAGAAAAAGACTGGAAAAGTTCTCATAGTGTTATCATGAGATTTGTAATTAACATCTAGACTCTGATAACATTCTTTGATTGTTTTTTTAAAATAGAATTTTCCACAGAAATTTGAGCACTCAGTAGTTTATTCTGCAGCAACTTTCACCATATGGAAAGCCGGCTAAGTCGAGCGAAGGCACACCAAAAAGGCAGTGGACTGACTCATGTCGGGACTTTCACAGATATTTCACATAAACTGTGAGAAAGGTAGCACTGAAGTATCACTGCCGCTCCTATTTCACTTCTGAAACTGGTAATGTAATATTTAATGTTGGATACTATGTCATATTTTAAAGCCACTGTTGAGCCAGTTTATTATTTTTATTTTATTGGGTAATTCATTCTTGCACTGTTTTTGAAGTTTTTGCTTTCTGTTTCGAGAAGCTTTTTCAGAAAGTAAGCATGTTTAAGCCTTATTCTTTTTGTCTTATATGCATGTTTCATGGTGTTAAAGGATAATGTGATCAAATTGAATGCCTTTATTGTCATTATATAGAATGTGCAATGAGTATGATCCATTTTCAAAGAAAACCAAGGCCTTTTGTAGTTCATTTTCATGTGCAACATTCTTCATTTCTTTGATTTCATATTTGTTTTTTCCTTTGTATCATGTTCAGCCTCACTGAAGGTTTTTAATGTGTGTTTATGGCAAAAACAACACATTTGGGAGGCTCAAACATCACCACTAATGTAAGACTTGTCTGAACCCTACAAAAATGGGTAGTCTGTTACAAAAATAGTTGTGCTATAAATAAAATTACAATAAAAATGACTTCATGTGTTAAAACCATCAAGGTTTGTTAGGGATGATGCCCTAAAGTGGAATATTACTCAAATGTAATCACTGTTGCTACTATGTTAATAATTGGATATTAGCTGTTTATCACTTTGGTAATTGGCTGGTAATAACTTTTTAATTTCCACATTATTACCTTGTGTTTCCAGCTTATCACATTATTACTGAGCTGTAATAGAATGTGCTACCCAAATATGCTATGGGCACAGTGGGTTGAAAGTTAAATGTCTGATTTTACCACACTATTTGAGATACTCCAGGGCTTTTGAAATTTAGTCTGCCCACCACTTTAATCCACAGTGTAATATATCACAGTGTTGGATTCACCAAGACTAGCAGATAGTGGTGACCAAGGAAAGACATTCTTGTTGCAGACTTGATAAGTTTGTCTTATAATTTGTGGTTAATTTTATAAAAGGGTTTATTTAAGTAAAAACAAATCATCATCTTTTCCAAAGGTTACACAAACTAATCAGTTTCCTGAGTGGAACTGTGTGTGATCACTTACCTGCTTAGGCAGACTTGTCTTAGTTCTTGTACATCATCTGGCAAAATGGCATTCTGGAGCTATACCCATGATAGTGGAAAATTACACAAAAATGATATATCGCGATTTCAAATAGTGTGACGAGGACAAAGTGTTGGTATGTGATGAGCTGGGAGTGAGACTGTGTAGTGTGAGTATCTCTGTGTCATGGGAGAATGCAGTCCTAGACACACCTATTGTGGCATGACCAACCACAAAAGTGCTTTGAGACTTTGGCAGGTGTTGATAAGTGTTTCTGAGAGAGAAAGAAAGAAACCTGCACAGGATCTAATCAAAGGGCGAATCAGTTATCTGCTGTAATTGACTGCAGGGCTGAGGAGAAAGAAAAGAGATAAAAAGGGAGAGCACAGAAAGACAAGGAGAAAACTCAAAATATAGGAGAGGGGGTGACCAAATTTAATGATAAACAATATTGGCATCAGGATGTTCTCAGTGCACCATGGGAAGTCCCCCAGCACCCTGAGCCTATATATGCATGTAGTCCTGACATACTTGTCAAGTTTTGTAATCCAAAATATGGGAAATTTCCCACTGCTGAAGATAGAAGTCATCGCCTAATTTGCACAAGTGGTCATTTGCATGTAGTTGCAATTGAGGCTGGAGGAGAGATGTTATTATCTTTGGAGAGACAAAAAGTGTAGAAAAAACACCATAAATATGTTTAGAACTACAAATAAACTTTATGAACTAACTTTAATGCTTTGCCTAGACCCACATTACATAGATCAATTTTTGTCTCGTACTGTTTAATGTTAGCATAACAAATTTAACAAAAACACTGTTGGGTGCGACTGCTAGCTGCATTCAACCCTCCTCCTTTATCTGGGCCACTGTTGCCAATTTGTGTAAGAAAACTCGCTGTTGGCTGTCTTAAAAGCCGAAGCGAGGTACAGGGATGGGAGCGTAGGGGGCGGATAGGCAGGTTCAGTGTTTAAGTGAAGGTTTGGGGGTTTGAGGGTGCAGTCGAACTGAGGGAGGGCTGGGCGATGCCAAAGTGTATGAAGGGACACAGTAAGAAGGCTTTATGTACACAAAACACGGTGAGAACGTGCTCGCTAGTCGCTTTTTGGAAAAAAAGCCGCTAAGTTGGCAACACTGAGCCCAACTGAGGTCCAGTTGTTTTTCCAGGTTTGTTCCCTCTGTTGGCACTAACCTCACGAGAACTGCCACCCGGGCTACTGCAGGTGAGGAATTCAGTCTGGAGCGGCACAGGAATACTTTTTAATGAAATAAGGGAAATTTATGGGAAAATAATTATACGTGAGGACAGCGGGACAGAGGGGTAAAATACAGGAGTTTCCTGGCCAAAACAAGAGACTTAACAGATATGAGTCTTGATGTTAATATGGGGATTAAAAAAAATATAATTCCTTTTTACACAAAGGCAAAAGTAACAGTTAAGAAAATGTATTATGTAGTAGAATGCAATGTAATGTGCATTATTTTATTTCATGAAGACAAAGGTGGTTTGCTGAGAAACAACAATATTGTGGAAACATAAAATTATGGTTTGTATAGAGTAATACTGAAGGTAACAGAGGTAACTTAATTTTTTTTTTTTTGCGTGGTCGGTGAAGGTGGTCCGATGGTCTACCTGTTGCAATTGTTTGGGGTGTAATGAAGGGGAGAGAGGGAAAAACGTGCGGAGACGCACCAGTGTTGGCTTTGAAGGTGCTAGCACAACTAGCACATTTTAAAAGGAATAACTAGCAAAAAAAGAACTGAGTAGTAGTTTCTAGTCAGTGTGAATGTTGGTAGTGTGTGCATGCGTAGCCACAACTTCAGAGAGCCATAATGCAGTGGAGGACAGTGTCACAGAGCAGGCATCAGCAGCAATCTAACAAGGATTCCTCATCGACCTGATTGTGACATTTGTGACAGTCTGATTTGAAATGTTGATTTTTACATTCAGTTCTGGTGTTAAAGAGCTGTCTGAGTCAGTCGCTTGAAGCAGTCTGATTTTAAACTGCTTATTGTTAGTTTTCTATTAGATCACTGTAAACAACAGAGCCTTTGTGGTAGGTCGGTGTACTTTTTGGTCATTCGTTTTTCCATTTTGAAAATAGATATGGAAAAACGAAAAACAGGTTGGTTATTAATTTTTTGTTTTCAAAATGGATATTAAAAAAGAAAAACAGTGTCACTATTCCTTTAATATGCCTCTGACATCAGTTTCCAGGTTGGAGGTTCTAACGTTTTTCAATAGCGTCTAAAATCTTTGTGTAATATATAGGCCTGTAGAGTCTTACATACAGTTTTACTCCTTGATTATTATTTTTTTTGCCACAAACAAAACATTTAAAGCCTACACACATCCATGAAGTGCTTTTAATGCAACACTACCAACTACAATACAGTGCTTTTCCTCACACACAGACACACACACAGTTTGATCCCTAACCCTAATCCTTTATACCATTTAACTGCTCACGGAATGATAAAAATGATGTTGTGATATTTCATAGATAAAACTGTGGTACAAGTCACCTGATTTTAATGAGAGAGAGGGAGGAAGAAAAGCATTCACACCTTTGTTTGAAAGCCTACACACAGCAATGGTAAAGTTTCCATGCATCACAAATGTATTCATGTCTAAAGGAATAAAAAGCAAACAAACAAAAAGTCTAGCTGCTAACTTCTTCCACATTGCAACATACCTTTTTACTCCAAGCGAGCACAACATGGTTCAGAAGTTGCTCAATGGAGGACCACATTCGACTTTATTTGTATTGTATACTACTGTGGATACTACAGTGGGTACGGAAATTATTCAGACCCCTTTAAAATTTTCATTCTTTGTTTCATTCCAGCCATTTGCTAAAATCAAAAAAGTTCATTTTATTTCTCATTAATGTACACTCAGCACCCCATCTTGACAGAAAAAAACAGAAATGTAGAAATTTTTGCAAATTTATTAAAAAAGAAAAACTGAAATATCACATGGTTGTAAGTATTCAGACCCTTTGCTGTGACACTCATATTTAACTCCCATGCTGTCCATTTCTTCTGATCCTCCTTGAGATGGTTCTACTCCTTCATTGGAGTCCAGCTGTGTTTAATTAAACTGATTGGACTTGATTAGGAAAGATTGGGACCACCAGAACTCTTCCTAGACCTGGCCATCCAGCCAAACTGAGCCTTGGTGAGAGAGGTAAAGAAGAACCCAAAGATCACTGTGGCTGAGCTCCAGAGATGCAGTAGGGAGATGGGAGAAAGTTCCACAAAGTCAACTATCACTGCAGCCCTCCACCAGTTGGGGCTTTATGGCAGCCTCTCCTCAGTGCAAGACATATGAAAGCCTGCATAGAGTTTGCCAAAGAACACATGAAGGACTCCCAGACTATGAGAAATAAGATTTGAAGAAACACTGCTGACTTTACTATTAAAAATGCACCTCCAATAAAGTGAGTACTGTCATTTTTAGGTTGTGGGGTGGGGTGGGGGTGTTGTCGGCAGCTGCTGAATGTAATAAAGTAACTTGTAATCTCATGTAGGTACTTTCAAAATCAAATAATCAGTAAAGTAACTAAGTTACTTTTTAAGGAGTAATCCGAAATCAGGTTACTTTTTCAAGGTAACTAAGCCATCAGTGGTAAAGATGTCTGTCCATAATGCACAGTGACATGGTTGGTGAAAACCAGTGACAGCATATCAGCATAAACATTTACCAGTTATCAAGCACAGTGATGGAGGGGTGATGATTTGGGCTTGTTTTGCAGCCACAGGACCTTGGGACCTTGCAGTCATTGAGTCAACTATGAACTCTATATACCAAAGTATTCTAAAGTTGAATTTAAGGTAATCTGTTCAACAAAATTGGGTCAGGCAATAGAAAAATGATTCCAAGCACACACAAAATCTGCATTAGAATGGTTGAAAAAGAACTGAGAAGTTACAATAGCCAATCAGAGTCCAGACCCCAACCCGAGTGCAGTGGCAGAAACTTAGGAGAGCTGTGCATAGTCAAATAACAGTAAAGCTCAATGAACTTAAGTGGCATTGTAAGGAACAGTTCTAGACTTTCAGAATAATGTGAGTCATGTATAAAGTTGTACAGAAAACCGCTGTTTCAAATTATTGAGGCTAAATGTGGTCTTACAAGTTACTGATTTAAGCTGTTGAATTCCATTCTGTTTCTGAATTTGGCTTAGTTTTTGTGACATGTAATGACATTGTATAATATATCATGAGTTATTAATCTAATGTTGTATTTAAATAATAAATCCTGGTAAGGACTAGATGATTTTTTTCTTGATATATAAAATCTTAGACTTGAAACGGGGCGTACTTTCATTTTCACATCGCTGTATGTTTGACTTTGCCCTGCTGCGACAGACCTTTTTAGTATCTGCTGAAAACTTCAGGCCTTCTAAAAATATAATTGAAAGAGTGTTTTGTGTTTGTGTGTGAATTACACAATACAAAAGCACAACTTCACACAAAACATGCCTGTTGTTTCATGTGTTGATGTAGGAAAGCTAGTAGATATTTCCACTGTGGTATTACAGTGAAATGAGAACGCAAAGGCCAATCAGATTGAGCTGGAATTGTTCCCTCCCACTTTGCAGGGCTACATTAAAGTTGGGCATGTCGTGATGAGCTCTAACGTTAATGTGGATTAATAAGAAAATGATGATCAGATTTTGTTTACTGCTGATAGTCGGAATGGGGAGTAAGTATATGTAGAAAGGATGCACTGCAGTCGTATTTAAAGCATTACGAGTATTGTCATGTTCTTACAGTAATTTAGCACTTGGCATTTTTTTTTCCTCTCTTGTCCATAATGCTGTTTGTTAATTAATATTATAAGTGTATTTCTTGTTTGTTTTCTCAGGTTGCAAAAATGATCACAATTTTGTGACAAAGACTGCTGATGTTGGAAAAAATGTGACTCTTTCGTGCATTCGCGACTACACACCTTTGCACAAGGAAACATTATATTGGATCAGACTTGTTTCTGGAAGCCGGCTTGAATTCCTGGGAGGAACATTCACCTTTGATTATGAGGGTGTTAACAATACTTCTCATATTACAGCAAAACAAGGACCTGAAAACTTTATTCTGCATATTAGTAAAACTAAGCTCAGCGATACTGGTTTTTACTACTGTGTAAAAGTCAGACAGCTTCATATGATCTTTGTGGAGGGAATATTTCTGAGAATCAAAGGTAGACAAATGTTTGTGCTTTATGCATGGAATTTAATATTTTCAACTAAATTCCTTCTCAATAATGTAAAACATTTTTTCCACAAGGGACAGAACCAGATATCACTGAGATCATACAAATGCCTCCGTCTGATCCCGTCCATCCAGGAGACCCAGTGACTCTGCAGTGTTCAGTCCTCTCTGCCTATGAGAAGAACACATGTACTGGGAATCACCGTGTGTACTGGTTCAGAGCTGAATCAGATAGATCTCCTCTCAGTTTAATGTATGCTCATGGAAACAGTGGTGATGAATGTGAAAGGAGTCCTGAGGCTCCTTCCCAACGTAAATGTGTCTACAGCTTCTCCAAGAGCATCAGCTCCTCTGATGCTGGGTCTTACTACTGTGCTGTGGCCACATGTGGACAGATCATTTTTGGAAATGGAACAAAACCGAACATTAAAGGTAACTGTGCAAATTTTATTTATTATTTTTTTAATAATTTAATATCAGTAAAATATATTTATCCTAATTGATGTTACCAAAATAATCACAATTACTGGGTGCTTACATTCTTTCAGCACCCAACACGTGGGATTTGCAGAAGGCCAATACAGTGCTCTTTCTGTTGTCTGCTGCTTTGGTTACAAGTCTGCTGGTTATAGCCTCCCTCATCTACACCATTAAGAAGAAAACTTGTGATTGTTGTAACGGTAATATAAAGCTTCCCTATATCAATCTGCATAACAGAGGCTAACTTCACAGGGTGTCATGTTAATGCCTTTCTTAAATCAGCCTTCAGCATCTTTCACCTTCAATTTCTGTTTTTCAAACAGATGCTGGGATACTGGTTAGTGGTGATCAGCAAAGTCAGCAGGTAAAGTTAAAGAAAACTGAAAATGTTCAAATTGTTTCTGCTACATGTTTGTCAGCATTCCCCATTTCATCATAAACTGCATATGTTCCCTCAGAGATGTGAGGACTCGATGGTTTATTCTGTACCAACCTTCACCAGGAGGAAAGATGGCAAAGTAGAGCGTAGGCGTGAAAAAGCAGCAGGGGGAGAAACAGTCTACAGTGACGTCAGCGTCTTAGCAACAAATTAACTATTCATATACTGAATGATGCATACTCTTTATTAGTGCTGTAGCTATTATGACAAGCAGGAAATTGTGACACTGAACAGCACTGGGGCTTGATTTCAGTTCTGAATGTAGTAATATTTTTATGCTGAATACTATGCAATTCTTTAATATTAATCTTACATTCATGTATATTCTGCAAAAGTCCAGTTTCCATGTTGTTTTGAGGTTTTATATTTTTTTCTTTATGATATTATCAATAGCAAACCATCATTTTAATATAAAGCTGTGCACATCATGGTGATATCCTACCATGTTGTAAATCTCAAATACTTTGAGTGATTGAATAACTGATTTTCATTCCTTGTTTGTTGAGGGGTGAGAGCTTGTTGAAGGCTTCACGTCTCTCTTGTCTGATTTGTTAGTTACTTTTAGCTGTGCTTGCTTGCTTTGATCCTTGATTTTGGGTTTTCTCTGTTGCTTTTTGGACTTTGTTTAATTTTGGATTCATATCAATTAATAAATCTCACTTCTTGTTGGAATACTCTGCATCTTCAGTCTACATCTGAGTCTTCAGTTCTATTTTACAACCTTCTGACACAAATATTTGAGATCACTGTGAACTATAACTAGCATGAAAAATGGATACTCACTGACATTTGAAGATCTTTACATTGCATTACATTAAAAAGGACTGCATTGCTTTGGGAGCTTCGCAGTGTTTTCATCTTTATTTTCAAGCTTATATATATATATATATATATATATATATATATATATATATATATATATATATATATATACACAGGGGTTGGACAATTAAACTGAAACACCTGGTTTTAGACCACAATAATTTATTAGTATGGTGTAGGGCCTCCTTTTGCGGCCAATATAGCATCAATTCCTCTTGGGAATGACATATACAAGTCCTGCACAGTGGTCAGAGGGATTTTAAGCCATTCTTCTTGCAGGATAGTGGCCAGGTCACGACATGATGCTGGTGGAGGAAAACGTTTCCTGACTCGCTCCTCCAAAACACCCCAAAGTGGCTCAATAATATTTAGATCTGGTGACTGTGCAGGCCATGGGAGATGTTGAACTTCACTTTCATGTTCATCAAACCAATCTTTCACCAGTCTTGCTGTGTGTATTGGTGCATTGTCATCCTGATACACGGCACCGCCTTCAGGATACAATGTTTGAACCACTGGATGCACATGGTCCTCCAGAACGGTTCGGTAGTCCTTGGCAGTGACGCGCCCATCTAGCACAAGTATTGTTAAACCATCACTGATCCACCCCCATGCTTCACTCTGGGCATGCAACAGTCTGGGTGGTACGCTTCTTGGGGCTTCTCCACACCGTAACTCTCCCGGATGTGGGGAAAACAGTAAATATATATATATATATATATATATATATATATATATATATATATATATATATATATATATATATATACAGTATATTAGGTACTTGGATAAATTTTGGAAGTTGTCAGTTTGATTTCAATTCTAAGCTAAATTGATAGAACTATTCCCACGGATTACAGAACACTTTAGTTTTTGGAAATTGGGCCAGGGGTTCACATTCTAGAGGGATTTTAATCCACCAAATCTGGGGGCAAGTCGTTAAAACATTTTAATGGTAAAACAATGAAAAAACTGTGATTTTATTTTACCACTTTGAAATAAAACGTAGTACATCTTCAAATAGGCTTTCAATCACTTTCTTAGCAATTGCACAGGTATCTATCAGATTTAGTACTGCATTTACATTATGACCCTGGCATTAGCTCTTAACCTGGACCTTTAACCTTCAAGGTCACGTGGTCATGACAGTGAAATTTTGATCATATCTGAAATATAGCAAGTAGTATATCAAAATGATATCCCTCTGTGTAGTTACTGCCTCAGTCTCCCCTTGTCTCTGGTCTTGTCATATGTGGCAGTGTTTGTTCCTGCGTACATCTCTGTGTTTCCAGTGTTCCCTAGCTTCAGCCCTCCCTAGTTTCTTTTTTTCTCATTTTAGGTTTCCTGTCTGGTGTTCATGTTTTCATCTGCAATAAAGGCTTTTTTCTGTTATCCTCTGACCACCTGCCCCTGAGTTCTGCATTTTGGTCCTCTCTCTATACACACTCCATAGACTTTGAGATCTTAGGCCAAATACAAAAACAATGAACTTTTAATGTGAATGCTATCTTTAATGAGCTATATTGCACCTTATTGTATATATGCTATATTACATACTTTTTTGTATATGTCTTAACACAAAATTAACTTAATGCTCTACATTATATAGGTTACTTAGTTAAAATTAATTATAATGAATAGAGATGTGAGATTACATCAAATGTGTAATGTTACAACCTGTAAACACTGCAGAACTTCTGTTAGTTTTCAGTATGTAAGTTTGTGAATGTGGTACAGGAAATATATGAGAATGACACAGTCAGGTGTGGAAGCAGCGACAGATGCGTTTAAGATGGGGTTGACAAATGAGGTCAAATGGGAAACAGGTAAAAATGTGAAGATACAAGGAAACAGAGGTAATGAAGGTGGATGAGCATAAATACCTGGCGTCAACCATCTAAAGCCACAGCAACAGTGCAGAAGAGAGGTGAGGAAGAAAGTGCATACAGAGAGAAGCTGGGCAAAATGGATGAGTATAAGCAGAAGTTGACAGTGGTAAACTTTAACTGTTCTACTTTTAAAATTATAAATTTATTCAAAAAAAATAAATAAAAAATTCTTGCTGATGATGTGATAAATTTTAAAAGAGTTAAGTTATGTCATGGAGTGGTGTGCGGTGGCCTTTGTTTTTGTTGTTTTGTCTTTGCGGGGGTTGGCCGGTTGTTTTCTCCTCCTCTCTGTTGGGCGGGGCTGGAAGCTGTCGCGTGGAGGCTCTGCACACCTGTGGCGAGTTGCTCATCAGGACTGTATTTAAGGGTTTGCTTTGACCTCCTGTCCTTGCCAGAGTGTCTGTAAACATCGAGGAAGCCTGCCCGCCCGACCGCCCGCCCGCCCGCCTGCCCGCCTGCCCGCCTGCCTGCAAGAGACATCTCATCTTTCCAGCCACCTGCCCCTCTCTCTGGATTTTGTTTTACAGCTCCCCATGTAAGCCTCCACTTCCGCTACCTCCCTACATACTTCTGTGTTATGCTAACTCCAGTTTTTAACCCATCTCTTCCTCTCCCTCCGTTTAGACCAGTCCCCCTGTGTTTACATTCCCGCCCGCAGCGAGCTAGAAGTTGTAACAGGACCCTGAGAAAGAAAACCTTAGAGAGCCACTCCCTGTTCTTTGTGGTCTGCTCAGTTTTGTTAATAAATTGCATTGTTCAACATAGCCCTGCCTCTGTCTGTGTCTGCACCTGGGTTCGCCTTCGCTGTGCCTCTGGCGCTGACAGTACACTCTGGCCCGCCATGGACCCAGCAGACCCAATAAAGACAGCCTTAGCCAAGCAGGGAGCTTGACTTGGTGAGCTGGAACAGGCTATAAGGTTCTTGTGCGAACAGCAACAAGAGGCCAAGCAGATGCAGAAGGCGTACCTCAGCCTTTGTCAGACAATCAATGAGAATCTTTCCTCTGTCGCCCCCGCGAGCACTGCTGGTCCTGCTGTAGTCACGGTAGGGTCGCCCGTGGATGCCAACCCGGTCGAACTCTCCCCCGAGACGACAGGGTTCTTGAGATTAGCGTCTCCCCTTTCCGAACCTTTTTCTGGTGATGTTAGCACAGTTAAGGGTTTCTTGTTTCAATGCGAGCTCGCTTTAGCGCGGTCTCCCAGCACGTTCCCCAGCGATGCGGTTAAACTCTCGTTTTTTATTAGCCTTCTAAGAGGCAAGGCACTGGCCTGGGCCGAGGCTTTCTTTGTACACAATGACATTAACACATATTGCTATGGGGACTTCCTTCGGGAATTCGTGAAGACATTCGTTCATCCTAGTTCTGACGGGAATGCTGCTCGGAGATTGCTTAGGCTCAAGCAGGGAACCAGAAGCGTAGCTGAGTTTGTCATTGAATTTCGTACTATCGCAGCTGAGACAGGTTGGCCAGACAATACCTTGCAAGATGTGTTTTTTCAAGCTTTAAACGAAAGAATGAAGAATCAGTTAGTTTCCCGGGATGAACCCTCCTCTTTTGAAGCTTTGGTCACCTTAGCCCTCAAGGTAGATAACCGTCTTTGTGAGCGAGCCTTGCATAAGGACTCCATTTCCCAGCCACCCTTTGGGGCTCTGGGGTCAAAGCCCACCTCTCCACCGTTTCCGCTTCCCGGGGCTCTGGCCTCGGGCCCAGGGCGTTTTGCTGAGCCGGGACCTGAGCCCATGCAGATTGGCAGAGCTGGATTAACGCCAGAAGAGC
Source organism: Pterophyllum scalare (assembly GCA_024447675.2). Classification (NCBI taxonomy): domain Eukaryota; kingdom Metazoa; phylum Chordata; class Actinopteri; order Cichliformes; family Cichlidae; genus Pterophyllum; species Pterophyllum scalare. The sequence goes on along the minus strand of JAMQGT020011605.1, from coordinate 58,253 downwards.
GGCGACGGCGTTTTGCGGCTCGGGCGTGTTTGTATTGTGGACAAGGCGGACATTTTGTGGCAAACTGTCCCCGGCGGCCAAAAGGAGGAGCCCACCGGTGAATTCGGGGATCCTGGTGGGTGGAGCTCAACAAGATTCCCCTTCTCGTTTGTCATTACCAGTAACTCTTTTCATAAATCAAGACACTTTCACTTTTCAAGCTTTGGTAGATTCCGGAGCTGAGCAGAGCTTGTTGGATCGGGATTTAGCAGAACAGATCGGTGTGCACATAGAACAGCTCTCCAGCCCCATTTCTGTTTTTGCATTGAATGGCAACTTACTGGCCACGATCACCCATCGTACCGTTCCCATTGAGATAGTATTGTCCGGTAATCATCACGAACGTTTGTTTTTTCATTTTTTCGGCCCCCAGTACTCCTATTGTATTAGGACATTCATGGTTAAGCACACACAATCCGCACATCAAATGGTCAGAGGGGAGAGTGGAGACTTGGAGTATATTCTGCTTAGCCAACTGTTTGAGATCAGCGGTGCCACTAGGGGGTGCCAATGATCCTGTTTCCAAGGATCATTTCCCGGATTTATCTAGCATTCCTCTGGGGTATCATGACTTGCACCTAGTCTTTAGCAAAGAACAGGCTCTGTCACTTCCCCCTCATCGACCTTATGACTGCACCATTGACCTGCTCCCTGGAGCACCACTTCCCACCAGTCGGTTATACAACCTCTCTGGACCTGAGAGAAAGACCATGGAGAGATACATCAAGGACTTCCTGGCGGCAGGTATCATCAGACCATCTTCTTCTCCGGTGGGGGCGGGGTTCTTTTTGTGTCAAAGAAAGATGGCACACTCAGACCCTGTATTGACTTTAGAGGTCTTAATCAAATTACGATAAAGAACAAATACCCCTTGCCTTTGATCAGTTCCATTTTTGAGCCCTTGCAGGAGGCCTCCTTCTTCACTAAGCTCGATTTACGCAATGCTTACCATCTGGTGCGTATCCAAGAAGGTGATGAATGGAAAACCGCTTTTAAAACCCCTTTGGGCCATTTTGAGTATTTAGTGATGCCATTTGGGTTGACTAATGCCCCGGCCGTTTTTCAGGCACTTGTCAATGATGTACTCAGAGACTTTTTGAATGTGTTCGTTTTTGTTTACCTGGATGACATATTGATTTTCTCCAAATCTCTAGCTGAGCATCAGATTCACGTACGGAGTGTGCTCCAGACACTCTTGGAGAATCGATTATTTGTGAAAGCTGAGAAATGTGTGTTTCACGTGTCTTCTATCTCCTTTCTGGGCTACATCTTTGAAGGCGGGCAGGTGAAGACGGATCCAGCTAAAATCAAGGCAGTTGTGGACTGGGAAACGCCTACCTCCAGGAGGAGCTTGCAACAGTTTCTTGGATTCGCCAATTTCTATTGCAGGTTCATCCGCAACTACAGCCAGGTAGCTGCACCCTTTACACGTCTCACCTCTGTTAAGACTGAGTTTCACTGGACTCAGGAGGCGGAGGCTGCCTTTAAGCGCCTCAAAGTGCTATTCACCACAGCCCTCATTCTAGCACACCCTGTCCCTGACCGCCAATTCATTGTAGAGGTAGACGCATCCGACTCAGGGGTAGGAGCAGTGTTATCCCAAAGGGCGGGCCCAGGGGAGAAGCTACGGCCGTGTGCCTTCTTTTCTAGGCGCTTAACGCCCGCTGAACAAAATTACGACATTGGGGACAGAGAACTACTAGGAATCAAACTAGCACTAGAAGAGTGGCGTCATTGGTTGGAGGGGGCCCAACATCCATTCATCATTTGGACTGATCACAAGAACTTAACTTACTTGCAGCAAGCCAGAAGGCTCAATGCTCGTCAGGCTCGGTGGTCCTTGTTCTTTGGTCGCTTTGATTTCCACATCTCTTACCGCCCCGGGTCCAAGAATATTAAAGCCGATGCTCTGTCCCGTCAGTTCTCCGCAGGGAAGGCTCCAGTTGAGCCGGGGTGCATTCTTCCGAGTTCAAGTATGGAAGACTTTTTGTACTGCACTAGGAGCCAAGGTTAGTCTAAGTTCTGGTTTTCACCCACAAACTAATGGACAGATCGAAAGACTTAATCAGGAACTGGAGACTGCCCTCCGTTGTGTGGCCTCCGATAATCCCTCCTCCTGGAGCACCTGTTTACCGTGGGTTGAGTACGCACACAACTGTCACACCTCCTCTGCCACTAACCTATCTCCTTTTGAGCCCTCCATAGGTTATCAACCCCCCCTGTTTCCGGAGCTGGAGAGGGACTTGGCCGTCCCTTCGGTCCAGCATCACCTCCAGCGGAGTCGGCGCGTGTGGGAGAGCACCAGACGGGCACTCCTCCGCTCTCAGGATCGGACTCGCCTGTATGCGGACCGGCGGAGGGTCCCAGCTCCACGATACGTACAGGGACATTCCCTTACGGTCTCTTTCCAGGAAGTTGGCTCCCCGTTTCATTGGCCCGTATGAGATCGCGGCTGTTATCGGCCCTGCTGCCGTCAAACTGAAGCTGCCGGTATCTGTCCGGGTCCACCCGGTGTTCCATGTGTCTCAGGTTAAGCCTGTCCGCTCCAGCTTATTGTGCCCTCCGGCGGTTCCCCCGCCGCCCGCTCGCCTGGTGGATGGTCACCCGGCGTTTTCGGTCCATCGGATTGTGGATGCCCGGCGCCGGGGCCGGGGGTGGCAGTACCTGGTGGACTGGGAAGGGTATGGTCCGGAGGAGCGGTCCTGGGTCTCTCGCTCCCTTATTTTGGACCCGTCGCTGGTCCGGGATTTCCACGCTTCTCGTCGGGGGCCTGCTGGTCGGCCGCCTGCTGGTCGGCCGCCGGGAGGCGTCCGTTGAGGGGGGGTACTGTCATGGAGTGGTGTGCGGTGGCCTTTGTTTTTGTTGTTTTGTCTTTGCAGGGGGTTGGCCGGTTGTTTTCTCCTCCTCTCTGTTGGGCGGGGCTGGAAGCTGTCGTGTGGAGGCTCTGCACACCTGTGGCGAGTTGCTCATCAGGACTGTATTTAAGGGTTTGCTTTGACCTCCTGTCCTTGCCAGAGTGTCTGTAAACATCGGGGAAGCCTGCCTGCCTGCCTGCCTGCCTCCGCCCGCCTGCCTGTAAGAGACATCTCATCTTTCCAGCCACCTGCCCCTCTCTCTGGATTTTGTTTTACAGCTCCCCATGTAAGCCTCCACTTCCGCTACCTCCCTACATACTTCTGTGTTATGCTAACTCCAGTTTATAACCCATCTCTTCCTCTCCCTCCGTTTAGACCAGTCCCCCTGTGTTTACATTCCCGCCCGCAGCGAGCTAGAAGTTGGAACAGGACCCTGAGAAAGAAAACCTTAGAGAGCCACTCCCTGTTCTTTGTGGTCTGTTCAGTTTTGTTAATAAATTGCATTGTTCAACATAGCCCTGCCTCTGTCTGTGTCTGCACCTGGGTTCGCCTTCGCTGTGCCTCTGGCGCTGACAAGTTACTTCTGTATTGGCTTTACTTTTTTACTTTAAGACTCAGAGGCTACATTCATCACAGTCTGACCACAATTCTGACATAGCATGGTGGTGTAGTGGTTAGCACACCCACAGCAAGTAGGTCCAGTCTGGGGTTTTTCTTTGTGGAGTTTACATTTTCTGCCTGTGTCGTAATGGGTTCTCTCTTGGTACTCTGGCTCTCTAACAGTTGTTCTGGACATTCAACAGTGCGTAACTGTTCAGATTTAAACTATGGGCACTGCTGTTCTGGAGTATGCTCTGTAACTGTTATTGTTATTACTTAGTTATGCTTTCACATTAAGGAACCTCTAATGGTTGTTTAAATAAAGAGAATGAAAAAAGTATTGTGTTTGAACCCAAGTCATTACCCAAATAAGAAGTTTTGGTTCCTGAAAAACACCAATTAGTTATTATTAAAATTTAACAGTAATCAGTGTGTAAATGCAAAAAATATTCTAGACAAGACTAGACAGAATCCTCAGTGAAAATCAGGTGTGTTCATGCAACTTTCCCCCTACATCCTACTGTGAACTTTGTAAAGACTGCCTTGCAAAGAGAGAAGGGGGAAAACAAGTCCCATTCTCTAAACAAGGTTTATATTATATTTAAAATGAGTGAGTGACTGGATAAGGAAGCTGTGATTTAGTCATCAAAGACAAGGATGAGGCCAGTGTGACAGGAAGTACAATTGAATATTTATTCTGCAATAACCAATCAGATGCATTTAGTAGTGTGACATATAAGGTCCATGTTATAATACCTCCTACACTGACTGAAATATCTACAAGGTCCCTAAAAAGAGGCAATATCAAGATGAATCTGCTGTGGATTATACTGCTTCTTCTTCATCAAGGACGTAAGTGCTTCATTATTTTACTCAAGTATTTTCAATATATAAGTACATTGGCCTTATAGTTCATTTTTTGCCTTGGGGTTTCCCTGCATTGGTGTGATTTACCATTTTTTGTATGTGTTCTTTCAAATTAGACGCACCTATTCCAGTAACTACAGTTCAACTCGGTGAACCTGCAACCGTCCTGTGTGTCCTGCCTAAGACTGAGTTCAGCCGTAGAATCGATTGGTACAAGCAGAGTGCTGGGGACACTCTGAAAAGAATTTGGACACTGAAGGATTCTGCAGCACCTGAGTTTGCACCTGAGTTCCCTGACTCAAGATGGAAAGTTAATTATGACAAAAATTTTAGCAACCTGACCATTTTGAGGACAAACCAAGCGGACGAGGGGATCTATCACTGTGGATTCACAGAGTGGCTCCAAGAGACTAAATGGACCGGGACGTATTTGTTAGTAAAAGGTAATTATGTGATCTCCTTTTATAAAATTTTACTTCAAGAACTGAAGCTTTATCATTAAATTTTTAAACAAAATAATTGATCAATTATCAATGAGCAGGTTTTGAAATATCACAAAACATTTTATATATACATGTGTATATATATATATATATATATATATATATATTTATATATATATATGCATCTTATAACTATCATATGTTACAACTATTTTTCTTTCAAAGTGAGTTTTGTGAATACATTTAATACATTTATATCAAACAGGAAACACCCAGAGGTCATCAAACTATTCTGTTGTTCAAGAGAAAACAGACCATCGAGGAGAATCAGTGACACTTCAGTGTTCAGTATTCAATGACTCTGATAAAAAGTCATGTCCAGGAGGCCTCAGTGTGTTCTGGATCAGAGAGGGATCACAAACATCTCATCCTGGCATCATCTACACTGATGGAAACAAACATCATGAATGTGAGAAAAGATCTGAGACTGAGCAGAGATGTGTTTATCGCTTCTCTAAGAACATCAGCTCCTCTGATGCTGGGATTTTCTACTGTGCTGTGGCCACATGTGGGGAGATATTATTGGGAAATGGAACTAAACTGGATATTAAAGGTACCTGTTTTACTATTATTTAGAAAATCAGACAAAGTAAGTGTTAGATTGTGTAACCAGAGTGACTCTTTTTATTTCTTGTTCATAATGATTTTATTGGAGGTGACACTAAACAAAATGTAATTTTACTCATGCTTAACTTTATTTTTGTTATTTATTTATTTAGTTTTTATATTTAATATTGTTCCAGGAAGCAGCGTGTGGACAGCAAGTACACTTATTTTTCTCCTATGTCCTGTCTTGATTCTGATTGTTATCGTTGTCCTCATTTACACGATCAAGAAAGCCAACAGTGATCACTGCAAAGGTAATTGGAGTTACTCAAAGTTTTCTATGAAGCAAACATGAATATATTTGTGGTACTTTTGTATTAATGATTATCTATATATTATATTCAAGATGCTGCCCTGAAGGAAAACTTTAGTGATCTGAAAAGACAACAGGTAAAGTATCTAATGGTAGGATTATGTGTCCAAACTTTTGACTGTTACTGTGTATATATATATATTTATTTTTTCTGGTTTTTATAGTTTTGGTGTTTTTAATATTTCTTGACTATTTTCCCAGAATAAGGACACATGGGTGTTTTCTGCAGTTGTCTTTACTATGATGAAAGCTGAAAAAGATAAAATAAAGAATGCAAAGGCATTGAAGAGGCAGCAGATCTACACAGCTGTCAAGGCATTTGGACTTGATTAGGTCTATTTACCACCCTGACCTTCCCTTGGTATGAAATTGTGGATGTTTTCTTAGAGCTAAGGTGCTTTAATGTTTTGTTATTCGATATTTTTTAATAACAGTAAGTTTAAACATTGAATGCATTTAAGAGTGAATACATCTTAATAATAAAAATGTACATACATGCATGCTGCAACAGTTCTAGTGTAGCCTTGTGATTTGATGTGTCGGTGGTGCTGCAATCTGTATTAAAACAAAGAAATGTGCAATAACGAGCTGGTAAAAGTTATTGCATCATAATACATACATTTTGACCATTTTGTTGCAATCCTGCTGAAATAAAATGTCTTAATAATTCACTAGTGTTCTCGTGTGTGCTTCTTAACATTTGTACATTTCTCAGATCATATTAATAAATAAAACTCCTTATAGTGTCCTTGTGGAGCAGCGCAAAGCTGCATAATTCAAAGCCTGAAAGGACAGATACATGAAAAAGTATTTGCCTCATTCCAGAGTTATTTTTTACATAGTTTTCACTCTTAAATAATTTTAATTTAAAACAGATTTTAATATCAGACAAAGACAGACTTAAGAAATACAAAAAGCTGATGATTTAATTTACGAAGGGAAAAAAGGCATCAAAACCCGCATGACCCTGTCTGAAAAAATGAAATCACAAATTAACTACGAGCTAAATTTGATTTCACTTGCCACACCCAGGCCTGATTCCTGCCAGGTCTGTTTAAAAAAGAAATCACTTAAATAGAATGGAATAGAATAGCTTTATTGTCATTGCATGTCCATCCATCCATCCATTTTCTTTCGCTTACCCAGGGCTAGGTGGCAGCAGACTACGCAGAGAAACCCAGACCTCCCCATCCCCCTCCTCCAGCTAATCTGGGGGAACACCAAGCGTTACCAGGCCAGCCGAGAGATATAATCTCTCCAGCATGTCCTGGGCCTCCTCCCAGTAGGACATGCCTGGAACATCTAGGCATGTCTACCCAGGATGTTCCCAACTGGCTCCTGTCAATATATAGGCGTAGCAGCTCTACTCTGAGCCCCTTACAAATGACTGCACTCTTGACCCTACCTGCAATCTTTGTATTCATCTTAATTTTATTCACTTTCACCATATAATATTATAGTAAAATTTAACACGTGTCACAGTAATTTGGGATTTATAATCCTTTTCTTTGAACTGTTCTTTTTCCAGGGTGGAATGATTGTACGGCAAACATCTTTAATGAATTTCAAAGGCAAGAATGCCGGGCACAAGTTTGAATTTATTTGAGTTTTTTTTTTTTTTATTTGAACTTGTATCCATACAAGTTCAAATATATACATACACTGACTTGAATTTTTTTAATAAGTAGTACTGAAATTTATTAGGATTTGTTTAAGCTCCTGGCTTCATTTTGACTGGATATTTGACCACTCTCTTGGTAGAGTTCATTTAAATTGGTTGGGTTCCTGACATGGAACCAGGTTTTAAGCATAGGTCACAGATTTTCAGTAGGGTTGAGGTTGGGGCTTTGGGAAGGCCATTCCACATGCTTAGTGTGACCCTGCGTTTCCTGTTTTTGGGTTCATTTTCCTGTTGGAACACCCAGTTGTGTCCAAGTTTCAACCATCTAGCTGTTGATTTGAAGTGAAGTTTAATAATATGAGGGTACCCCTCCTTCTTCATTATTTTATCCACTTTGTGCAATGTATGAGTACATATTTATACATCATTTATACATATATCTATATGTATAAATGAGTCTATGTTTGTTGTTATTCTTTGTCAAAAGCCATACAGACCACTGTTGCATCGTATTTTTGTTTGACCCTTTTGCAAAAGCAAATTAAATCTCACAAAGACAAGCTATTCTGTAGTCCATTTCAAGCCTCCATGAAAAGTATGATGCAACCACCATCATGCTCGACAGCTGGCACAATGTTCTTGAGTTTGAAAGCCTTACTGTCCTCCAAACATACCACTTGTCATTGTGTGTAAAAACAGCTCAGTCTTTGCCTTGTCCTACCAGAAGGCCTTTCCCCAGAATGCATCTGGCTTGTCTGTTTGACCATCTGCAAATTTCAGTTGAGCTTAAAGGTGTCAATTTTGGAGCAGGGCCTTCTTTCTCGGTCAGCAACCCCTCAGTCCATGACAATATAGAACTCCTCTGCGGATAGTGACACTGGTCTTCCAGCAGTTTTCAGTTTATGGCAGGCTTGAGCCTTGGTGATTCCCAGGTTGTTCCTGAACATTCTAACCAATTTCCTTTCTGGCTCTCTTCTGTTGAGTTTGAGTCTTCTTCCAGATTTTATGATGTTATGTCCACTGACCTTTTGGCCTCACCCTTTGTATGTTAGTGAAAGCTTGGTACTGGTTTTCTGCCTTTTTCTTTATTTAATTTTTCTCATGTTTTGTGGCCAGCCACGGACCTTAGAAATTGCATTTTTGTTTTAATTTATAGCTTAGTGTTTCTTTTCTTTCTAGCAAGAGTGGGGGCTTTTATTGTTTTGATCTCAGAGACCTTGGTGCAGTTTGCTTCATTTCATATTATGTCTTTCATTTAATTCAATAGTATGAGATAATTGTAAACATTTAATATATAAATATATAATATGTAAATATATGCCTTGTTTGGAGGCTCAGTTTGTATTTTGGTCGGCTGGTACTTTGTGTTGCACTCCATGTGTCCCCCAGACTTCTCAGGTGAGGGGTTGTAACAATGGCAAAGAGAAACTTGGGAAGAGCTCAGGATCCAATCAGCAACCTTCTGGTAGCATGAATCAAGATGGCGTCAGTGTGTGCGGCCTGCCGTCTGTCGCTCGCTCCTTTGTTTGTGTTTTTGTTATTTCTGTGTGTCATACAAAATGTCAAGTCTCTACTGGTGTATGATTGTCAGACACTTTTGGAGCTTCGTTGGTTTGCTCTAAAACTCAGGCAGTACCATCACAAAGGACAAGAGTTTTTGCCTCCGCATTTATCAGGGATACCGGCCTGTCTCCTCCGACCTCCAAGCCCACCTTATTGGAGGAAGCGTTGTAGACAGCGTTGTAAGTGCGGTGGACGGTTGGTGAAACTAAGGCTAAAGCTCTGTTTGTGTAACAGGAAGGGTTTTAGGACCCAGGGGATAGCAGGGAAAGTATAAAAGGGGAAGTAGTAGTGGCTGCTGACCTTTCCTCTCTGTGCTGACCCGGAAGTGCTGACAGATGAGTAGTGGCAGTATGCTGCAACACTGTGGTAAGCAGTATGGCAGTTGGAAACTTAAATTGCTCTGGTTGATAGCATGAGTATTGCTCATACTTCTTTTTCTCTGTTAGCAGTGTCAAAAATAAGAGGTGGAAGATTTGGGTGTCGCTCGTATACCATGGGGATATGCTGTCCACAATAACAAGCTAGTGTAGTGCAAAAACGGTGTCTGGGGTGGCAACCTTATGTCATGTAAAGTACAACATTTCTGCGTAATGTTCAAAGAACTAAATGACCTTAAGCTCATGAACAGACATGTAATGAAAGTGTATGTTTTGCAGAGCACTGGACCCAGGCACCTTGTCACTGTCCCCTTTTTCTTTTTATGTTGTCTTGCTTGTTATTTTATTTATTTTTGTTTTGTTCCCTCCTGCCATTTTTTGCTGCTCCTCTCTAGTTGGGTCTTAGCTGGTTTTAGTCTGGTATTTTATGTGTTCGTGTGATGTATACGGTGGTGGTACAGTACCATAGGGCAATGTGCAATCCCTGAGTGGAGGCTGTTAACTATTGAGAAGTTGATCATTTACAGGTGTGTGTATGCTAGCTAGCTGTGTGTAATAGTGGTTGTAGAGTGCCAGTTATTTTTAGCAAGACACGTAATGCATGCAGTGTCCTTGTGGGTTTGTATTTGCAGTGGATTGGTTTTTAGGCATCTCTTTCTTATTACGCCTCCTGTTGGGAAGATTGAGTCATTGCTCTCAGGTGCTTGCTATTTGCCTGGGTTGGTACACCACTGCAAGAAACTGTAAGTTAGAGTCGGTGCCAGACTTGGTTATGTTTTAAAAATTGTTTTAAACAATAAAGCCTTGTTGTTTTCTCTGAGACACGACCTCTTCTCCCGTTTATTCTGGACCGATTGCTGCATCATTGTAGTTAGGGGTCGCACCAATAGAATCAAGGCTTTAATTGCCACGGTGCTTCTCGTTTTAAATCACTACATTTGGAATGGTCGTCCAGTGTTTTAGTGGCCTGTGATGAGCAGGCTCACCGGCGTGTTGCTTCGTGGCGCTCCTGGCTGGTCCCTGTTGTTGGCTTGGATTGGGATTTTCAACCCCCGGGATCCTGCACACTGCATCTGCGCTGGCGAGGAGTGAGTTTCCAGAATCTACGACCTTTGCAGCGTGCTCCTGTCACTGCTACTTTGGATTTGGCCCCCATCAAGATGGGTCTGGTGAATGCCAGATCTGTAATGAACAAAACCTTTATCTTAAAGGATTTCTTTGTCTCTCATGGATTGGACTTTCTGTGCGTGACTGAAACCTGGATGTCTCCTGGTGAGTCCAGTGCATTCTCTGAGCTGCTGCTGCCTGACTGTATGTGCTTCAGTTCTCCGTGGCCCCGCGGTCATGTTGGAGGTTTGGCGACTGTCTTCAAATCAAACTTTGTCTATAAGCTGTTTTCTCCTACAGTTTCATATGCTAGCTATGAATTGAATCTCTTTGAGTTGGGCCATTCTCCTGCGCTTCTCTGCATGGTGGTTTACCATCCACCAAAGTATAAAAAAGACTTTTTAAATGACTTCACTGATCTCTTGACTGAAATTATGCGAAGATATAAACAAGTTTTAATGGTTGGAGATTTTAATATTCATGTGTGTTGCCCTGAGAAGCCTCTGGTTAAGGATTATTTAGAGTTATTGGACTCAACTTATTTCAGTCCGTGAATGGTCCCACTCAGGAATGTGGGCACACACTGGATCTTGTTTTATCCTATGGTTTATCTATTATTAACATACAAATTGGTGATGCAGTATTTTCAGATCATATGCATGTTTTATTTGACTTTGTTCCTCTGTCAACCTGCTAAAAAAAGTGTGCCACTCTACGATGCTCCCATGTTTTTAAACCTTCCATTGCCGCTCAGTTCTGCGACGCTTTCGTTCATGAAATGATCACAGACTTTTCTGTGTCTTCCAGTACGAACGAGCTGATTCTTCATTTTAATTCCGTTGGCCAGTCTGTCTTGGATTCTGTAGCTCCATTAAGTCAGGCAAGTAAAGTGTAGATTGGAGCCATGGTTAAATGAGGATACCCGTGCCATTAGACGGGAGTGCAGGAGGGCTGAGCGGAGGTGGAAAAAGGACAGGTTGCAGGTTCATTTTGAGATACTGAGAAAATGTTGGCGGGGTTATCAGAAAAATTGTGAAAGCTGCCAGGACAAAATATTTTTCAGATATCATTGCCTCTATCTCACCGCCACCTCATGATCCAGCTACACTATTACCCTGTTCAGCAGTGTCTGACCACTTTGAACCTGTCTCACTCTCCTTTTTAGAGCACCTGGTTTTCAGCCTGAAGCCATCATGTTCCTCTTGATGTTATTCCTGCATGGCTTGTTAGAGAAGTTTTTTCTGCTCTTGGTCCATTCATTTGCACCATTATAAATAGTAGTCTGACTTTCAGTGTGGTGCTAAAATATCTAAAGCATGCTGTTGTGCAGCCCTTACTGAAGAAGGCTGGCCTAGATTTGTCGGTGTTGGCAAATTTTAGGCCTGTCTCCAAGTTAACATTTGTTTCTAAAATCCTGGAGAAAGTTGTCTTCACTCAAATAAAGATATTCCTGGATGAGCATGAAATTCTGGAAGTATTCCAGTCTGGGTTTAAATCCCATCACAGCACTGAGTCTGCTTTAAGGGTTTTTAATGATATTCTCTTGGCAACTGACTCTGGTGACTGTGTTTTGCTTGTGCTATTAGATTTAACTGCTGCGTTTGATACTGTGGACCACGAGATACTCATATCTAGGCTGGAGCAGTGTGTGGGCATCACAGGTGCAGCCCCCCCATGGTTTAGGTCCTACCTCGCTGACAGAAGTTTCTGTGTCAGCATTGATGACTGTAAGTCGGCCTCTGCTGATCTCCCCTGGGGGGTTCCACAAGGCTCCATTTTGGGGCCTCTCCTTTTGTCGTTGTACCTGTTGCCACTTGGCACTATCTTTGGGAAACATGAAATGTCTTTTCACTGCTATGACAGATGATTGTCTATTTCCAACTGAGGCGCTCTGGTGTATGCTCTATCCAGCCCCTCCTGGATTGCCTTTCTGACATCAGGGGTTGGTTGTCACTGAATTTCTTAAGCTTTGAATGACAAAAAGACTGAAATTATGTTGTTTAGGCCCAGTGGCATTGGCAGCATCCCGTGTGTTGACCTTTCTTCCCTGGCCCCATATGAGAAGGCCATTATCACAAATTTAGGTGTGAAAAAGGACCCAACATTAAAGCTCGACGCTCAGGTAAATGCAGTAGTGAAATCCTGCTTTTTTCAGCTGAGACGGCTATCAAAAATCAAGCCTTTTCTTTCCAAAGGTAATCTTGAGACAGTGATGCATGCTTTTATAGCTTCTTCGTCTTGACTACTGTAATGCACTTTTGTTTGGAATCTGCCAGGCCTCTATTGCTCGTCTACAGCGGGTGCAAAATGCTGCTGCCCAATTTTTATCTGGGTCAAAAAAGCACCCCAATCTTGGCTTCTCTTCACTGGCTTCCAATTCAATTTCAAATCTAGTTTAAAATTCTTTTGTTTGTTTTTAAATCCTTATAGGGTCATGTCCCGTTGTATTTGTCTGAACTGTTGCTCCCTTATGCTCCATCTCATTCCCTTAGGTCAGCAGACCAGATGCTGCTATGTGTTCCAAAGTCACAACGCAAACTCAGGAGCATTTGCAGTTGCGGCTCCAAAATTATGGAACGAGTTGCCATTATATGTAAGAGAGGCTCGATCACTTGCTGTTTTTAAATCTATAAAAGGACATTTTTACTCCCTGGCTTTCAACCCAGTGTGAGACTGTGACTGTGGTGTTAAGTTAATTTTTTGTGTGTATATGTATATACATGTGTATAGATATGTGGATGTGTGAGTATATGTATGTATGTGTGAGTGTATGTATGTATATATATATATGTCATTCTTTGATTGTTGTTTTTCTTCTCCATTTGTTGTTTTTTTTCACTTTCTCCCTACCCTTTCCTTTCTACCTGTCACGCCTGGCGTAAATAAATAAAATAAATTTAAAATACAAACATTAACAAGAGTAGCCCATTGGAAAACTTGCAGAGCTATTCTTGGAAAAGCAAATATGTTTGGTACACCAGAGCATCTGCATCATATTCCAATTGCGAAAAATGCCAGACATGACAGGCTTTAAAAAAAAAAGTTAATTTTTTGTTTTGTAGTTTATTATTTTTAAAACCCTTTGATACTTTAAGAGTATACATTTTTAATACCATGTTCTTTATTGGTGTGTCTTTTATATTGTTCTGTCCCATGTGTGTGCTTGTTGCTGTGACTGATTTGTTGTACAGCACTTTGGCCAGCCCTGTTGTCGTTTTTAAGGTGCTTTATAGATAAATTAGTATTGGTATATAAACTACCAGTTGTAGTCAATCATGATTAATAAAGCTATATTTGAACCTGTGTGCTTTGGACCTTATATGAGATAATCCTGAAATAAATTCAAACTTGTGCACCCAATTCTTGTTTTTGAAAGTCATTAAAGATGTATGCTGTGTAATCATTCCACCCTGGAAATAAAACAGTTCAATGTAATTATTAAAAGCCCCAAATTACCATGATGTTCATGCCCACAATGGGTATATGAAAAACTCTGACCATAACTACAGTGCTCAAAAAAATAAAGGGAACACTTAAACAACACAATATAACTCCAAGTAAATCAAACTTCTGTGAAATCAAACTGTCCACTTAGGAAGCAACACTGATTGACAATCAGTTTCACATGCTGTTGTGCAAATGGAATAGACAACAGGTGGAAATTATTGGCAATTAGCAAGACACACTCAATAAAGGAGTGGTTCTGCAGGTGGGGACCACAGACCACTTCTCAGTACCTATGCTTTCTGGATGATGTTTTGGTCACTTTTGAATGTTGGTGGTGCTTTCACACTCGTGGTAGCATGAGACGGACTCTACAACCCACACAAGTGGCTCAGGTAGTGCAGCTCATCCAGGATGGCACATCAATGCGAGCTGTGGCAAGAAGGTTTGCTGTGTCTGTCAGCGTAGTGTCCAGAGGCTGGAGGCGCTACCAGGAGACAGGCCAGTACACCAGGAGATGTGGAGGAGGCCGTAGGAGGGCAACAACCCAGCAGCAGGACCACTACCTCCGCCTTTGTGCAAGGAGGAACAGGAGGAGCACTGCCAGAGCCCTGCAAAATGACCTCCAGCAGGCCACAAATGTGCATGTGTCTGCACAAATGGTTAGAAACCGACTCCATGAGGATGGTATGAGGGCCCGACGTCCACAGATGGGAGTTGTGCTCACAGCCCAACACCGTGCAGGACGCTTGGCATTTGCCAGAGAACACCAGGATTGGCAAATTCGCCACTGGCGCCCTGTGATCTTCACAGATGAAAGCAGGTTCACACTGAGCACATGTGACAGACATGACAGAGTCTGGAGACGCCGTGGAGAGCGATCTGCTGCCTGCAACATCCTTCAGCATGACCGGTTTGGCAGTGGGTCAGTAATGGTGTGGGGTGGCATTTCTTTGGAGGGCCGCACAGCCCTCCATGTGCTCGCCAGAGGTAGCATGAATGCCATTAGGTACCGAGATGAGATCCTCAGACCCCTTGTGAGACTATATGCTTGTCTGGTTGGCCCTGGGTTCCTCCTAATGCAGGACAATGCTAGACCTCATGTGGCTGGAGTGTGTCAGCAGTTCCTGCAAGATGAAGGCATTGAAGCTATGGACTGGCCCGCCCGTTCCCCAGACCTGAATCCAATTGAGCACATCTGGGACATCATGTCTCGCTCCATCCACCAACGTCACGTTGCACCACAGACTGTCCAGGAGTTGGCGGATGCTTTAGTCCAGGTCTGTGAGAAGACTCCCTCAGGAGACCATCCTCCACCTCATCAGGAGCATGCCCAGGCGTTGTAGGGAGGTCATACAGGCACGTGGAGGCCACACACAATACTGAGCCTCATTTTGGACTTGTTTTAAGGACATTACATCAAAGTTGGATCAGCCTGTAGTGTGTTTTTCCACTTTAATTTTGTGTATGACTCTAAATCCAGGCCTCCATTGGTTAATAAATTTGATTTCCACTGATGATTTTTGTGTGATTTTGTTGTCAGCACATTCAACTTTGTACAGAACAAAGTATTCAATGAGAATATTTCATTCATTCAGATCTAGGATGTGTTATTTGAGTGTTCCCTTTATTTTTTTGAGCAGTGTATATACATTTGTTCAGAGAAATTCAGGCCTGGGTATTGTAAAATGCCACTGATTTATTGGATGTATTAGTAACTAACTTATGTACATAAACACTACGGAAGTGGGCAAATCATGTTCCTCTTAAGGTCAAGTTTGTTTTGTTTTATTTTCTGTTTTTGTTCAGCTAATATATACTGCATAAAAAATATTGCCACTGTGATATCAGTTGTTGTGTGAAGTGTTGTTGTTAATCTTGCCATTGTGGCGTTTTGAAACTTGATGTGATAAGTGAGAGGTGTTGCTGACTCGATAAAACCAAAGGATAGTGCACACAATGACCTTTCAGTCACAATGTAATCATTTTCAAGCACAACTTGCATTATTATATATATTTTGGAAAATGTGCACTTGCAAATTTCCACTTAGAGAAACAAAAGAGAACATCTTGACATCCACTTATTGTCTTGCTAGGCACAATAAAAGAAAATGTGGCCCAAATCACAAAGGTAGTAAATATTTGAAACATGCGAGTCTGTTTGAAAGAGAAACAGAAAGAGAGAGCTCTGATACTTGTTCCATTTGTCACTGAGTGTTGTATTTTTAGCAGCTCAGAAAAAATGTGGTGAAAACACTTGATGAACTGCACAGATAAAAAAACAAAAACCACAAGTGTCTTTTCTGGTGTTTCTCATTGGAATGTAAGATACTGGCCAGAGAATTATATACAAAGGACACAAACGTTCCCTCTATTTTAGCAGTGAACTCAAAAGTATGATAGATTATAAAAAAATATTTTTTATTCATCTGAAAATTTCAACCTGTGTTATAGAGGTCTGAATGTCTTGGCTAAGTCACTGCATGTCAAATGAAAACAAGCAAAGCCACATTCAACAGCTACTCAAACGAAGGCTGTGGTGGCCCATTTCTCCGCCCCTTGACCAACCACTGAAACTGTTAACTCAGAACAGACCTGAGCTTTCTTCAGACATGACGTGACCGAAGAGCTATAGGACACTTCAACACATTAATGTTAAGCAAAAGACTTTTTTTTTTTTTTTTAGTTGACAACGATCACAGCATGACTAAGCAGGTCTCTGTGTGTCTCATTCTCAAAAATGCTTTAACAGCTGCTTGTAAATTGTTTTGATATAAAAAAAAGTTTGAAAAAGAGTTACTAATATTATAGTACTATTCCACTGTCACTTTTAATATATACATTTTTTTTTTTTTATCAGTGCTGCAAGTCCAGCTCATTGAAACAAAAAAAAAATAGACATGTGAAGAAATGTCTCTTTGTAACCACGTGCTTGTTTGAAAGTCAAACCACAGCAACTGTTAAGTTTCTATTCATCAGCTCTGTTTATCTTTAGCTTTGCGGGTTTCAGGTGCAAATACTCTTGTGCACAGAAGCACAATACAGATTACTGAAAGGGAGACAATGGGCATGAGGAAATAATCTATACTTGATGCTCAGTTTTCAAGTATATTTTACGGTCTCAGGAAATTACAGGGAACTACTTAATTGAACTTTGTCAAAGGTCAAGCAGCAGTTTTAGTTAGATTAGCTTTTTAAATTTTTTTCTTTTTTTTGTTTGATCACCTTTGTACTGTTAAATCCTTTTACTGTCTGTATCAATATTCAGGTCTTGGATTCAAGTCGCAGCTGTTTTATTTACTTTGTGTTCTCTGTCATCTTGGTACATGCGTCTCAGTTGAGTCAGAAGCTTTCAGATCAGTGTGTTTCTGTGACACTATGAGAGTGGTGCTTTGAAGCAAGTGTAAAGGATGGAGAGTGACCACAGCCACCTCCTCGGCTTTGTGTACTGGTGCATGTGTCTCTTCCTGCTCAAATAACTGACAAGCAGGCTGGGTCTCTGATAAAGTGGAGTTTAAATGGGGGTTTTTTTCTTTTTCTTTTTTTGCACAATTACAAAGTTCAAATGACAATAAAATTGCAAATCTTGTTTTAAAATTTTGATCAAGTCCAGTATAAAACAGAAAATACAGAAAGGAAAAAAATGTTCCAAAGCGGTTCAGACGTGGCAGTTTCAAGTTTTGAAACAGTAAATGCTACAGATACAGAATATACAGTCTGCTCATTCCCTTCTTGTATCCAGCCTCTCTGTTGGTCTTGCAGTTCAGTCTGTTAGTGTGAAGGTACTAAGGTACAAAGGAGGTATTAAGGTACTTACACTCTACCTCAATTCAATTTTATTAATTACTAAGCTGGAATTGAAGATTGCAGCTACTCTTCCTTCTCGACCTGTGCTTCGAGCATTCTGACAGTTAGTGTGACTCGGGGGTGTTGATTCATTTAAACTAACATATTCATCCTGCTGTAACCAGGTTTCTGTAAGGCACAATAAATCAATATGTTGATCAATTATTAAATCATTTACTAACAGGGACTTGGAAGAGAGAGATCTAGTATTTAATAATCCACATTTAATTGTTTTATTCTTTGGTGCAGTTGATGAAGCTATATTATTTATTGTTTTTGAATTTTTATGCTTAAATAGTTTTCTTCTGATTTTAAGTTTGTTTTTGGTGGTCTGGGAGCAGGCACCGTCTCTATGGGGATGGGGTTTTGGGGGGATGGCAGGAGGAGAGAAGCTGCAGAGAGGCGTGTAAGACTGCAACTCTGCTTCCTGGTCTCAACCCTGGGTAGTCAGGTTTTAGGAGGGTTGATAAATTTGGCCAGATTCCTAGAAATGAGAGCTGCTCCATCCTAAGTGGGATGGATGCCGTCTCTCCTAACAAGACCAGGTTTTCCCAGAAATTTTCCCAATTATCAATGAAGCCCACGTCGTTTTTGGACACCACTCTGACAGCCAGCGATTCAAGGAGAACATGCGGCTAAACATGTCGCTCCGGGTCTGATTGGGGAGGGGCCCAGAGAAAACTACAGAGTCCGACATTGTTTTTGCAAAGTCACACACCGATTCAATATTAATTTTAGTGACCTCCGATTGGCGTAACCAGGTGTCATTACTGCCGACGTGAATAACGATCTTACCAAATCTATGATTAGCTTTAGCCAGCAGTTTAAAATTTCCATGGAAATTCATGAAAATTTGAAACTGCTGGCCTGCTCTGGCGCCTGGAGGACATTTGACTATGGTCGCTGGTGTCGCTAGCTTCACGTTTCTCAAAACAGAGTCGCCAATAACCAAAGTTTGTTCCTTGGTGGGTGTGTCACCGAGTGGAGAAAAATGGTTAGAGACGTGAACAGGTTGGTGGTGTACCCGGGGCTTCTGTTTTGGACTATGCTTCCTCCTCACAGTCACCCAGCCAGCCTCCTGTCCCTGCTGCTTGGGATCTGCTGGGGGGGAGCTAACTGCGGCTAAGCTAACATGGTCCGCACCGACTACAGGGGCTTGGCTAGCTATGGGATTTTCCAGGGTGCAGAGCCAAGTCTCCAATTCAGAAAACCTGGCCTCCAGAGCTACAAACAGACTATATTTATTACAAGTACCATTACTGCTAAAGGAGGCCGAGGAGTAACTCAACATGTGACATCTTCCTCACAAGGTGATGAAGGTTTCTAAAGTAGACATTACGGGTTGGCTAAAATGTGGAAAATGGCCTTCTTACTATTTAGCAAACATGTACTATAAATTTAGTTAATAAAATATGTATTTCCTAGTAGCTTTTAGTTGCTGTGTTTTAATCTCAAGTAGTTGATGTTGCACCAGTGTTTTATCTATTTTAGGAATCTGGAATAATACTATTACTATGACTAATATTTATTTTCAGAATAGCTAAGAGGAGCTGTTAAAGAGTGCGTGAGAAAGGGGCACTCACTCAGTCATGCTGTGAGTGGTTTTAAGCACACTTTAATACAGTTTAGTCTTTTTCTTTGGTAGTTACAAAGTAATAAGAGGAGGTTATAATTCACTCTGGTCTTTTTTTTTAATTAACTCATTTTTAATAAGAGCAGTGTTTTTAATTATACAGAAAGTTTGCCAATTTCAGTGAAGCCTGTTCCAGTGTGGCTCACTTAGCACAGTTTTAGTTTTATATTTAGTGTTATTTATTTTTTAAATAAGTTTTTAGTTTTAGTGTGTCAGGAGTTCGCAGCACAAGCTCTAGGGATCTTACAACACGAGGAGTGCTTTGTTTGGAAACTGAATGTGATGAGTGAGGGGGGTGGATCTGACTGAGAAACCAATATGGTCATGACCTGTCAGTCACAACATAGTCTTTGTACAACTGAAACTCTCTTTTGCTCTTTGCTCTTTTACAAGTGCCGACCCCTGCTGATCATGAGAAAGAATTCAAAATTAAGACAATTTGGTTTTGGCTTCACTTTTCAGACCCAGAAATTCTTGCTTGATGATTTATAGGAGGGACATAGAGACAATACATTTTGTTTTAAAGACTATTTACAAGAATTAAGACTTCCAAATTAACATTTAGAGGAACAAAGAGGACTTCTCTAACATGGTAACAACATTGTTTATCTGTGGGTTTTGAGGGCCAGCTGCAGGTGACAAAAATACAGATAGTCAAGAGATGTGGAAAACTCACACTCGAAAGGTACCCATGATATTTTAGCAGGAAACACAGATGTTAATGTTAAGAGCTGAACATGAGCTTTAGGGGGTCTGAATATCTTCTTTTCAGCTGTGGTTTCAGTGAGCGTCCTCCTGCAGGTCTAAAACAACAAACAAAAGTGATATAAGGCAGCTATACTGGAAGACGAAGGTGGTGGTGGGCCTTTTCTCCGCCCTTTGACCAACCACACAAGCTGCTGACTCAGAACAGTCCTCACAGTGAGCTTTCATCAGCTAGAAAGTGAGTGAAGTGTTACAAGATGCTTTTTTCTTTTCTTTTTTTTTTTCCTATGTAAAGGAACAAATGCATCTATCTTTAAAAGAAGAAAAAACTGCAGCGTTCCACGATCTCGTAGTTTTTTTTTTTTGTTTTTTTTACCATTTTACCATTAATGTTGACAGGGTGAAAGCCCATAACTGTGCTAAGTGAGCCACACTGGAACAGGCTTCACTGAAATTGGCAAACTTTCTGTATAATTAAAAACACTGCTCTTATTAAAAATAAGTTAATTAAAAAAAAAAAGACCAGAGTGAATTATAACCTCCTCTTATTACTTTGTAACTACCAAAGAAAAAGACTAAACTGTATTAAAGTGTGCTTAAAACCACTCACAGCATGACTGAGTGAGTGCCCCTTTCTCACGCACTCTTTAACAGCTCCTCTTAGCTATTCTGAAAATAAATATTAGTCATAGTAATAGTATTATTCCAGATTCCTAAAATAGATAAAACACTGGTGCAACATCAACTACTTGAGATTAAAACACAGCAAGAAGAAGAAAACCCCTTTGTATTCATCCAGTTGTTTGAAAGCTCAACCACAGCAATGACCAAGTTTCCATGTGTCAACTGTTTATATCTGTTTCAGGTGCAGTACTGTAGTGATGTGTGCACGAAGAGAACTGATTACCAAAAAGGACAAAAGGACAAGAGCTAAATATAATTGGTGTTGTCTTTTAAATTATATTTCATGACCTTTAGCTTTCCTGTTTGTCTGCAAATGTGAACACAGGCTGGGGAGAGCGTACTCTGACTGGTCCCATCTTTACTTTGAGGAAGTATTTGAACTCTGACCTGGAATCTTTTTCATGAAACTGGGTCCTTGTTCTGTCTCTCAGCAGTCATTACAGACTCTTAAGATTTCTTTTCTCAGATTGTCTTGGAATTTTCACTTAAATCTTTATTCTGTCTATAGAAAAAAAATGTCTTGTATCCAAGTCTCAGCTCTTTCATTTGCTTTGCTGTGTCTCCAAGATTGACATGAGATCAGAGGTGTAGTCTGTGATACGCTGGCATACGCCGTGTACCCGCTAGAAAAGCTGGTGAATTTCTGTATAACCACCTAAAAGTACCCAATGATACGTTATTAATAAGGACCAGCGCAATCTCTTTACTACTCCTCTCCGATGCTGTCACCTGCTGCCATACGCTCCCCTTCCCGCTGGTTCGATCTGAGGCTCACAGCCATTGGCTGAGCTCATTGCCACAGCTCTCTGCTCTGTGATTGGTTTCTTATTTAGCTGCTCCTTTATGATTGGCTGGGGATGTAGGTGGGAGCAGCGTAGACAGACAGGAGTCAAGAGATGCAGCAGCTAGAAGATTTTACAATTATTGAAAATGAAGCCAAAACAAGCTACACTTTTTGAATGTTTTTATAAACCAGCTGCCCCTAAAGTCACAGATGCAGCTTTAGAAGAACCTGTGTGATAGACACAGTTGGTTCAACCTGTTTTCTGTATAGTACGTCTGCACTTAGTTCTTAATACTTAAACATGTATATACTGTTTATACTGTTTTATAAATTCTACATGTTTTTTATACAAAGCTGACTGTTGTTCAGTTTGTTGTACATTTATTTAAACGTAAGCATCAGAGAAATTTTGCAATGTTAAATATGCTTAAAAATCAAAATACATTGTCGATTACATTGCACTACTGGGTGTACTTTTGTTTCTAAGCACAGTATACCCACTACAACAAGTGCACACTACACCACTGCATGACATGTCCCTGTCACATTTGCACGTGTCTCACGTGAGTCAGAGACTTCTCGTCTCCGACAGTTCGATGCATTTCAGGGGTGAGAATTGTGCTCTGAAGTGAGTGTAGAGGATGCATGGTGTGACCACAACCACCTCTTCAACTCTGTATGCTGGTGCTTGTGTTTCTTCCCGCTTAAGTGACTGACAAATATGCTGGATCTGTCCTTGTGGCTGCAGAGCCAAATCAGGCTGTTAGAGCAGGTGGAGTCCACTAAGTGGTGCAGAGGGTGGTCAGGATTATCCATTAAGATTGTTTAACTTAACAATTTGGTTTTGGTGTGGGTTTGCATATATGTCCAATACAACCTCCCACAACTGTAAATGCCATTTAATATTGTTAACTCTCCAGTAAAGTGTGCTTAAACCGGTCACAGCACGACTCTCTATGTTGAAAATGTTTAAAAAGAT
Source organism: Pterophyllum scalare (assembly GCA_024447675.2). Lineage (NCBI taxonomy): Eukaryota > Metazoa > Chordata > Actinopteri > Cichliformes > Cichlidae > Pterophyllum > Pterophyllum scalare. The sequence goes on along the minus strand of JAMQGT020011605.1, from coordinate 35,727 downwards.
TTGTTCAGATGAATAAAGCTTTGTTTCTTGTTGGTCTCACAGCAGTTCCTAAAGGCCTTCAACTTTCTCTCTTGAGAATTTGACATGCAGCACCTACTTTGACAGACAAAGGCTGTGGTGGGCCTTTGTCCAACCACTTAAAACATTTACTCACAAGAGACCTCACTGTGAGCTTGAAGAGGATATGATGTGAGAGGAGAGCTATATACGGCTTCAGGAGATAAGTTTTAGCTGAGTGATTAATTTTAGTTTTTCGTTATTGTGATTTAAAGGACAAAGCTGCTTCCCCAAATCACTGTGTTAAGTGAGATGAGTAGGAACACAAAACCTGATATAAATGGGCGCACTTTCCTGTTGCATAGCTTTGCTGTTTTTGTAAGCTGCTGTGTTTAACATATTACTCATAACAATGATATAGTGTCATTCCACTTTCCTTTTATTAAACAGATAAAACAGTGCTGCAAGACCAACTTCCTGAGACTGTCAAGAGACAAGAAGAAAAGCCCCTTTGTATTCACACCTTTTTGTTGAAAGGCCAACCACAGACATGCTGAAGTTTCCAAGCATCAGTTGTTTGTCAGTAAAGACTGTCAATTTGTTTCTGTCCTCCCATGCAAACTGAAAAGGCAGATTATTATTATTATTATCAGATTAGATTATGCAAACAAAGACAATTTTGTGTGTGTGTGTGTGGGTGGGGGGGATATCCGGTGTTTGTTGAAATTCTATTTCCCACTTCTTCTACGTCTATAATTCAGTCGATTCCATGTACAGAAGCTGGACACAGCACTGTGTCAGGGAGTCGCTGTACTGCATGGCTCCAGTTTGTCTGGTTTCTCTCTTTTGGGCAGTAAGCAGTGAGGAGGCAGACTGGAAGTGTAGGCTTTGAGGCTGTGGCCGTGGAGATTTCTAGCTTTGACTGAACTTGAACCAGTGATGTTGTGGTTTTGTGCTAATGTGTTAAGAACAACTTGATTGTCAGGCCATCATGCTTTGGCTTGCGGTCTAGAATATGCTGACCTCGATTAGGCCGCATAGCAAAATATTCCACTCTGAAAATCTTTGCTACAGTTGTTTATATATTTTTAGTGGCAGTGTGTATGGAGCAGTTGTGCCTGAAACCTACACTGGTAAGTTTGGTAATTATTTGATGCAAGTGTTGTGTTTTTTGTCTCTGCTACTTTCATTTCACTGATAACAATATAAGTAGCATGACTGCAGGATGGCGATTACAGAGGGTTTCAGTGCTTCCAACATGTTGTTTTGGTTTAACAACTGTTTAGGTTGTTAATATTCTCTAATCAGTTATTTGCAGAGGCAGCAGGAAAAAACCCCCCAAAAAAACCAAAGGTCAACAGGTCAGTAACTCGAATTAGCTAAAGTCTAGCAGACAGATCAGCTCTTCCCTTTCCCTACCTCTAATGACTTTCTTTGCTACATATAACTTGGAAAGCTACATAATTTGAAGTGTTAATAAAAATTTAAACCCATGAGTTTGAAAAAAGAAAGTAAAACCCTGTACAGTTGTGCTGAAGATTAAATTGAGTTAGAGACCAAAACCATATTTTATCCCGAGCTAACTGCCACACTGACTCGATAAAGTTCAACTTAACTTCTGTGTTTGGTACAACCATTGGTCAACACTGTAAATCTACAATTCTTGATGGGCCATATATAGACTGAAAAACATGTTTTGAATCTGTAAATTAAAAAAACGAACAAAAAAAACTTCTAATCAACACTTTTTTCCATGAAAATTCTCCTTTCTTTGGGGATTTTCAGGAATCTGGAGCAGTCTAATAGAGATCCACTGGGTTATAGAGTGTTAGGTGTTATCTGCCTATATAATATGTTCTCATCCCAGGGCATCAACTGACAGTTTAATGTGTCCATTGGTGTTGATGTGTTGATGCCCTGGCAGGTGGTGTGCCCTTAAAAAGTATTGTCTGCATGGATACATTCAGGACCACAGTTTCCAATAATTACATTAGCCAGTACACAACGTGACCCATAACATTAAATAAATGCATCTTTTCAACTCTAGTACTTTAGCTGACACATTAACTGACCTTTCAAAATAAAACGATGCTTCATGTACTCTACAGCTTTTTAGTGGTTAACTTAAAGCAAGTAGAATAACCACCATACAGTATGGTGAGATGATAGCCAAAGCTAGCTTACACAGAAACGGCTTTTGACCTAAAATGATCTAACGAGTAGACGAATCAGTTTACTGTAAACCTTTTCTTCTGCTGAGTTTTTAATATAAACCAACTGATCTGAATAATGACACTAAGTATATGTGTGTCTATTAAATCCAATCATCTGACAACACTTGGAAATTTTAGGGTCCAACTTTTGAGGTGTTGAAGTTATGGATCGTTTGCCACAGCCAAAATCAATGTCTACTCTTAAAAATGATATTTTAACCAGACAGCTCTGATTAGGTTTAGTTCCACATACTGTATTCCACAAAGCAGCACCCTGATCTATTTTAAATTCTGTGAAAAATCTGAGAAGAACAGTGGGGAAATAGAATATAAAACATGAAGACTATAAAATAGCATAACTTATGCTAAAATAACTAAAATATGAATTGAATAATCAAGTATTAAATTTATGATAATTCAGGGATAATTTCAAGTTGAGTTCTTTTTAAGCTTTTGGGGTTAAATGTTTATTATGCCTCAGTAATATCCACAGTGGCAGTAATACAAAATTTGTTTCAGCTTTATCATATTGTCTCTTAAAATTCCATAATTGTATTGCATTTCATTTGGAGATATGTGTGGCGCTCCTATAAAATTCTATATTAATTTCAAGGTTATTATAAGATTGTAAAACTTTGTTTTGCAGATTTTTTTTTCCCAGCTGACACAGTCTGAACTAATCTGTCACTTTTTTCTTTCTGTAAGTTTCAGTTTGAGAAACCGAGAATGAAATATGAGATGACACAGCCTATAATGGGAGATGTTTCATGTGCTTAGGCTGGAAACATGTTTGACATCGTTTCCACTCCTGTAATGCAGTGAAACAACATAACAAGAAGCCAATCAGATTTCGCTGAAATAGTTTCCTTCCACTTGACATGATCATATTTAGATGAATAATTTTAATAAGTTTTCATTCCAGCAGTACCGAGTGGAAACACCAGAAATGAGGAGTATATTTTATTTCCTGCTGATGCTCAGTGTTGCTTGTAAGTATATGTAAAGGTCAGACTTACTGCAGATATATATTTGAAGTATACATGATTCTATCGGTTACAGGGTGGATTGTTTTTTCCAGGTTGCTCAGATGAACAGATCTTCGAGACAAAGACTGTTCGTGTTGGGGAGGAGATAAACCTGACATGCACCCGCAGGAATGTGGGAACCTTATTTTGGGTCAAGCTGGTTTCTGGAAACTTTCCTAAAATCTTAGGGAGATCATTTAGCTTTCAGACTGATGATCAGCGCATTAGAACTGGAACAGAGCCTGGAACATTTGTTCTGTATATTAAAAAAGCACAGCCAAGTGATACAGGAGTTTACATCTGCATGAAAACAGCAAATCGTGACTTAACATTTTTGAATGGAATCTACCTGAAAGTTGAAGGTAAGCACACAAAAAAGCTGAAGGTTTTTTTTTAAATTTTAGATTCTTCAAAGATGTGTTCATTTAAATAGATTTAGCGTGCTTAGAGTTTACACAAAAGTACTTTTTTTTTTCTTTTTTTTTACATTGTTTTGTTTTTATTTCTTGGCATTAGAACCAGCGTTTAGTGCAGCTCCTCCATCTGATCCTGTCCATCTGGAACACAAAGTGACCCTGCAGTGTTCAGTCCTCCATGACTTTCGGAATAAAATATGTCCCACAGATGTCAGTGTGTTCTGTTTGCGTACCAAATCAAATAAATTTCACCTTAACTATACTCATGTGAATGATGGAGATGATTATGAAAAGTCAGAGGAACTCTCAACAAAGAAATGTGTCTACAGTTGCTTCAGAAACTTCAGCACCTCAGACTTTCAGAGGTATTACTGTATCGTGGCCACATGTGTGGAGTCTGAAGACAAACCAAAAGGCAATACTGAAGGTAACTGCATCACATTTTTATACTAGAATTAGAATATTTTTGCATTTATTGTCTTTTTGGTTTAATATTCTGAAATGTCTAATCACATCAAACAAACTTAATTTTCATTATTTGCTTCTTTTCATTTCATGTCAGGACTCAACACGAGCGTTTCAATAAAGAAAACTATATTTCTTTATCTGTTAAGCGCTGCTTTGGCTATAAGTCTGATTGCTATAGCCTCTCTAATCTATTCAATCAACAAACTAAAGAAGAAATCATATGTGGATTTTAATGGTAAGTCGCTCACACTGTACATCCATCTGTCAAACCATACATGGCAAAAGTAAAATATTTTAGCGCTGTGTTGTTTTTACAGCTGCAATTGCTCTGCAAGCTGATATAATTTCAAGTGGTGATCAGGAAAATCAACCGGTAATTATAACGAAAAAATATGGCTGTAATCTCTATGCATGTTTCAGTGTCGACCTGTGTAAATATTAACATTTGCTGCTTGCTCAGACAGATGAGGAAACGTTGGTTTATTCTACACCGACTTTTAAAAAAGTGCGTAACTCATGGACAAGAGATACAAAACCCATAGAGGAGGAGAGCATCTACACTGGTGTCAAGACTCCTGTGCTGGAATAACATCTATTATTGTCATGGATGCAGATGTATTTTTTCCCCTTTTTTGTTATAAATGTAATTTATTGTTTGGATACTTTTGACATTATTTTCTTTATGTGTAAAGATAATGAAATTTAAAGAAAATATGTTATACTGTTTACATCTGCAGATGCTAAACAGTATGAGTCCCATCTAGAGGTGGCAAAGACAAAGCTAAAGGCTTAAAGTGATTTGTATGTGAGGCTGGACACTAAGGGAGGAGATAAAGACTGTACTGATTGGCTAAGCAGACAGATTTAGGTGGAAATGATCTGTAGAAGGTTGAGGCGAATGAGGCTAGAGATGGAAATGTAAATGAGTGCAGAATATGTGTATTGAAATCATGGAAGGAGCACTCTGAGGTGCTGATGAAAGTGAAAGTGAGAGAGAAAGAGGGGCGGGTGGAGGACAGTTAGTGAATCATGAAATTTAGTGGATTAGTATGGAGGAAGTGAGGGCAGTGGGTACGGAAAGAAATCAAAAAAGTTCATTTTATTTCTCATTAATGTACACTCAGCACCCCATCTTGACAGAAAAAAAACAGGAATGTAGAATTTTTTGCAAATTTATTAAAAAAGAAAAACTGAAATATCACATGGTCATAAGTATTCAGACCCTTTGCTCAGTATTGAGTAGAAGCACCCTTTTGAGCTAGTACAGCCATGAGTCTTCTTGGAAATGATGCAACAAGTTCTCCACACCTGGATTTGGGGATCCTCTGCCATTCTTCCTTGCAGATCCTCTCCAGTTCCGTCAGGTTGGATGGTGAACGTTGGTGGACAGCCATTTTCAGGTCTCTCCAGAGATGCTCAATTGACTTTAGGTCAGGGCTCTGGCTGGGCCAGTCAAGAATGGTCACAGAGTTGTTCTGAAGCCACTCCTTTGTTATTTTAGCTGTGCGCTTAGGGTCATTGTCTTGTTGGAAGGTGAACCTTCGGCCCAGTCTGAGGTCCTGAGCACTCTGGACGAGGTTTTCTTCCAGGATATCTCTGTACTTGGCCGCATTCATCTTTCCTTCAATTGCAACCAGTCGTCCTGTCCCTGCAGCTGAAAAACACCCCCATAGCATGATGCTGCCACCACCATGTTTCACTGTTGGGATTGTATTGGGCAGGTGATGAGCAGTGCCTGGTTTTCTCCACACATACCGCTTAGAATAAACATCAAAAAGTTCAATCTTGGTCTCATCAGACCAGAGAATCTTATTTCTCATAGTCTGGGAGTCCTTCCTGTGTTCTTTGGCAAACTCTATGGGGGCTTTCATATGTCTTGCACTGAGGAGAGGCTTCCATCGGGCCGCTCTGCCATAAAGCCCCGACTGGTGGAGGGCTGCAGTGATAGTTGACTTTGTGGAACTTTCTCCCATCTCCCTACTGCATCTCTGGAGCTCAGCCACAGTGATATTTGGGTTCTTCTTCTTCACCTCTCTCACCAAGGCTCTTCTCCCATGATTGCTCAGTTTGGCTGGACGGCCAGGTCTAGGAAGAGTTCTGGTGGTCCCAAACTTCTTCCATTTAAGGATTACAGAGGCCACTGTGCTCTTAGGAACCTTGAGTGCTGCAGAAATTCTTTTGTAACCTTGGCCACATCTGTTCTTGCCACAATTGTGTCTCTGAGCTCCTTGGGTAGTTCCTTCGACCTCATGATTCTCATTTGCTCTGACAGCACTGTGAGCTGTGAGGTCTCATATAGACAGGTGTGTGCCTTTCCTAATCAAGTCCAATCAGTGTAATTAAACACAGCTGGACTCCAATGAAGGAGTAGAACCATCTCAAGGAGGATCAGAAGAAATGGACAGCATGGGAGTTAAATATGAGTGTCACAGCAAAGGGTCTGAATACTTATGACCATGTGATATTTCAGTTTTTCTTTAATAAATTTGCAAAAAATTCTACATTTCTGTTTTTTTTTTTCTGTCAAGATGGAGTGCTGAGTGTACATTAATGAGAAATAAAATGAACTTTTTTGATTTTAGCAAATGGCTGCAATGAAACAAGGACTGAAAAATTTAAAGGGGTCTGAATACTTTCCGTACTCACTGTATGAAGAGGGTGAAGAGTAGATGGAAGTGAAGTGTCTAGGAGAGAGGACAGTGGACTTTTTGACTGGATGGTTTAAGATGGCTCTAAGACGATGACAGGAGGCTGAAGCAGGTGGCAAAGTTGAAGATGTTAAGATTTTTGCTGGGAGTGATCAGAACGGACAGGATTAGAAATTATTATATGGGAGGGACAGCTCAGGTTGAGCGGTTTGGACACAAAATTAGAGAAGCTAATCTAAGATGGTTCAGACATGTGCGGAGGTGAAGAAGAGCAAAGTAACACAAAAGCTATAAATATTCAGTGTGTTTATTTTTTATTTATGTTTTATGTCTATGTTTTGAACTATAGGCTTTATATTTTGAAATCATCTCAGTCACAGTGTATGTTGCTGAATAAAAAGTTACTGACTTTGTTAAATGTGTTATGTATAAAACCTTATGAAATTAAATTGTATTCCTGATTGTGGTCCTGAAGGTTTTGGCTCAGATTAAAGCTAAAACAGGACTGTACAGGTCAGATCAGTATGTGGGTGCCACAGGGGTTCAGTTTGTAGTAAAAAGATTCCTTATTTGAACCCAGACCAAAAAACATGCATTTTTAATTGATGATTGATGATAAGTTGTCATGCCATGTATTATCCACAATAATGGAAGTCTCATGCACTATAACAAGCTGGGATAGGCTCCACCTCCCCTGAAGTGAACCTGCAACCCTGAAAAATGGATGGATGGCTTCTAACTAAGCATTGTCAGCTATTTGGGGTTGGTGTTTATGCATTTATATGTTTTATTTAACTGACCACCAAGGGGGCTCTCTAACACGTTAATGGGCTTCTGTTGCAGTGGGCTTGGCAATGAGGGATACCAAATGAGATTGTAAATGACTTCACAACTTTTTTGTGTGTAGATCAGAGGTGTATACACTGCTAAATGGTTGTGTGGTGTGGTATACCCATATAAAAGAGGACAAAACGTACTAGAAAAGAAGTAGGTATTTAGAATGAAACAATGTGAAGCTAGCGGAATAGACTACAGTTCATTAAGTAGTGAGTAGAAAATTAATTTTGGATCCATGGACATAATTTCTTTCCATGTTGTGCTGTACAAAAATACCAAAGGGGAAAAAAAACTTGAAACTGAAAGTTCAGATTACACTTGGTCAGTGTCTAAATGCTGAACTGCAATGTTTGAAAAACATGAGGGTGGGCTGTATTGCTTTGTGAATGTGTTGCTTCATATACTGTATAGCTTGAAGCTGTACAGGCTTGCTTGTTAGATTACATAAGTTTAAACTGCATCAGCAGAACAAGAATAAGAGGTTAGAAGAACTGAATCTATGCAGAGGTGGTAAAAGTACTGACATTCTGTACTTAAGTAGAAGTACAAGTACTTGTGTTAAAAAATACTTTGGTAAAAGTCAAAGTACTGGTTCAATGTACTTAATGTATATAGTATTTAATATAGTATTTTCATACTATCTTTGAATTACACAAAGTCAGCATACTTCAGTTTGTTTTGCAGTCTTTACATTTAAATCTAACCTCTCTTCTTCCTCTCCTGTCCTCTTTCTTACATCTTTCTCCATCTCTGAGTGAATTTCTCTCGCTTTGCTCTCCCTGAAATACAGCAGCTCTTCTTTTAGCTAGCAGACACACCGTGTGACAAATTGCACACACTTTGTGTGTTTGCTGATATTTGATGAGCATTTAGAAATGTTGCATTTACCTGCACACGTTACTCCCTTTATGCTTGCTCCTCTTCAGTAGCGCTAGTTAAGCTGTTTATGTCAAGCACGACTTACAGACTCGGTCCAGCCCGCTGTAACCCCTCATTATAGCGCTATAAATGAGACATTAATTATAGGGTTTGTGTATTTAATCCCTTTTTATGCAACCAACCCTGGTGATGGAGGATACGTCAGTACGATTGTCTCTTATATGTTATGATTCCTCCATTTAGACTCAGATCGTTTGATATTTGACAGAAATGCAAACTTTTCTCAAATGTGTTAAACCTAAAGTAACGAGTCTGTTTGAAAATGTAAGAAGTAGAAAGTACAGATACTTGTGTAAAAATGTAGGGAGTAAAAGAAGATAGGGATTTTGTCCTATTTCATCGGAATTGTGAAAACTGACTCTAATCTGTGGTGAATGTACTTCTTTATTAATTCCTTATTTACTATATTATAAAGGTCTTGACAGAAATATGTGTAAATATGTGAAAAACTACACTGCAGATGTGCTAGCCAAATGGTATCTAAATGGTAGCTAATCGGTACCCTGCTTTATTTCACTCTAAATAGATCCATTTTTACTTTACTCAAACTTGCAACGGGGATCAGCATGTTTCATGTGCCCATTAGCCCCTTTTTGATGCAACCCATCAATTTATCCGTGATTGGGAGTACGCCGGGAGCGGACTAGCGTGTGACCCCCTGGGGCTGGATTTGTGTCTCTTCCATGTCTTGAACCGATGATTAGAAATAATGCAGCTCTCTCATATTTTGTGATTTGTAAAAACAACAAATGCATTACATTTATTGTAAACTGCAGTTTTCACACTTACACAGTGAATTACAAGAAGAAAAAACCACCACAGGATATCTCTTGCTGGAAATATGTTTAACTCACTGACTAGCTGTGAGGCTAAAAAACTATATTCCCTCAGATAATGGCACTTCCTCTCTTAATTTTTTAGAGTAGGCAGAGCACCTAAACCCAGGTAAACCCTGAAAACAGAACTTTCTAAGATGCGTTCATTCTTGTAAAACAGCCTATTTGAACTGAAGTCATGACGTAACCTAGTTTCACTAACTAAATTTAACCAGGCAGGAAATGAAAGCTAATGTAATCAGTAACTGAAAACTAAGGTTAAGCATATTTTCAAAGAGGAATTAAACCTCAACTTTTTTACTTCATCACTGAAATCATGAGTGAATGGATAAGGAAGAGGTGATTGGATGAGAGCAATGTGACAGGAAGTGCCCTTGAATCTACATTCTGTGACAACCAATCAGAGTCATAAAAGGGCCATGTTGTAATACCTCCTACACTGATGAAATACGTACAAGGTCCCTAAAAAGAGCTATTGCTAAGATGATCATGTTATGGGTTACACTGCTTGTCATTCATCGAGGATGTAAGTGCTTTCTTATTCTGTGCAAGTTCAGAATAACTTAGCACATGTATGCTATTTGCAACGTGGTTTTGTGGCTTAAAGTTTTAGATTTTGTATGTGTTCTTTCAAATTAGACGCATCTATTCCAGTAACTACAGTTCAACTCGGTGAACCTGCAACCGTCCTGTGTGTCCTGCCTAAGACTGAGTTCAGCCGTAGAATCGATTGGTACAAGCAGAGTGCTGGGGACACTCTGAAAAGAATTTGGACACTGAAGGATTCTGCAGCACCTGAGTTTGCACCTGAGTTCCCTGACTCAAGATGGAAAGTTAATTATGACAAAAATTTTAGCAACCTGACCATTTTGAGAACAAACCAAGCGGACGAGGGGATCTATCACTGTGGAGTCACAGAGTGGCTCCAAGAGACTAAATGGACCGGGACGTATTTGTTAGTAAAAGGTAATTATGTGATCTCCTTTTATAAAATTTTTCTTCAAGGACTAAAGCTTTATCATAAAAATTTTAAAATAATTGTTCAATTATCAATGAGCAGGTTTTGAAATATCACAAAACATTATATTCAAATTTTATTAAAACAAAAATTAAGATAAATTTCATCTATATATATTTTTTAAAATGTTTCTAGGGATCTTGACAGCAGCTTTAACTAACATATGTTAGAACTTTTTTTCATTTCAAAGTGAGTTTTGTGAATACGTTTAATACATTTATATTAAACAGGAAACACCCAGAGGTCATCAAACTATTCTGTTGTTCAAGAGAAAACAGACCATCGAGGAGAATCAGTGACTCTTCAGTGTTCAGTATTCAATGACTCTGGTAACAAGTCATGTCCAGGAGGCCTCAGTGTGTTCTGGATCAGAGAGGGATCACAAACATCTCATCCTGGCATCATCTACACTGATGGAAACAAACATCATGAATGTGAGAAAAGATCTGAGACTGAGCAGAGATGTGTTTATCGCTTCTCTAAGAACATCAGCTCCTCTGATGCTGGGATTTACTACTGTGCTGTGGCCACATGTGGGGAGATATTATTGGGAAATGGAACTAAACTGCATATAGGTATAATTTTAAAACTATATCATGACACACATGTCTCTGTGTTTTTGTCAGAATCACTAATAATTTCTATTGGTTTTCCAGAGCAAAAAGGAGGCTCTAAATTTACTGCACTGGTGATAACAACAACCTGCTTGGTCATTTCTATGATTCTGAACATTATTTTCATCTGTTGCCGAACTCCAAGAGCAGCATGTGAACAAATTAAAAGTAAGTGTTATTCATTAAATTAAAAGTTTTAAGAGCTCCTTAGTTTTCCTCACATTAAAAACATCTTTTTAATTCTTGTAAAATCAAGTATTTGTTGTATATGTTAGTCTTGATATTGCTTGCTCCAGGGATACCTCATTGCATTTGCCCAATCAGGGTTACTAAGTTCATTTTTATGTAAATATAATTGTCAGATAAGTTGAGCCAGGTTTAAAGGCTAATTAAAATGTCAGACCATGTAGATAATATTCCACTTTTATCCCTGTTATAAACAGAGAACAGCTCTTCACAAGCAGGACAAAATGACTTGAGGCAAACAGTGGACGACAGTGTAAGTAATCAAATCATATTTGATACTTATTAACATGATTCCTGACAGCTCAGTGCAACAACAGGAATTATTGTATTGTATTTTGCACAGACTGAAGGTGGGCATGATCTGAACTATGCTGCTCTACACTTCTCTGGAAGGAAAGCTACTCAAGGAAGGAAGAAGAGTGAATTGGAACAAGAGAAAGAAAGTGTTTATTCTCAAGTTAGGATGTAAGGGTGTGTCTATGAGACTCTGTGGGCTGGTTTTTAGTGCTTTGATTGAAAGTAAACTGATATAAAGAACTTGTGCCTAATTTTAATAACAACATGATTTTTATTTACGTGTTTCCTTTTTGCTTGTTTTTTAAATTTTAAATTATTGATTTATAATTTTACAATGTATCAAATGAATAATATGGCATAGTATAATTACCATGATGATCTCACCACACTGATTATGATTGACTTCAGATTAATAGTTCCAGCGGTCGATCCACCTCAGCCTTCACATGTCCACGACACAGGACTCGATTTTATTCACACTTTACTCACTGGAATCCTAATTTGTCCAGTGGTAGCAGTTTTTATTTGATTAAACTTTTTAACTAAACAAAATAAATTAAGTTTATGTTGTTAGCAGGGCCACTAAAGTGAGAAGAAAATCCCAGAGCCTCAACATGGGTAGGCTCTCAGAAATCCTGAAAATAAAAACCTGTTTTTAATCTGTGTTTCTGAGAATAAACATAATTTAAAATTTAAAAAACAAGCAAAAAGGAAACATGCATTATGTGTATTTTAATGTAATGGTTGAGACTGGTTGCAATTGTGAAAAAACGAGACACGTTGAATTAAACTTTATGATTAAATGTTTAATAAAGCCCTCCACTTAGCTTATTGACCACTGCAGATGTCATTGTTGAAATTGTTGAAATAAAAAAGCACATGCAACACGGCACAGACTAATAACTTTTTTTCATTATTTTTAAATACATTTAATGGGCTTTGCTGAGTTAGGATGCCACCTCTTGCATCCAAGACAGTCGCACATAAACACTTTACATTCATAAAGTCTTTGAAGAATGCATTTTCATAATTTTATTTTACAAATAGCTTTTTAGACAGCAAAAGATAGTGAAGAAGTTTCTTTCTGTCTATATTGATTTTTGTCCACAATAAAGCAAACATAAATCCAAATAACTTCAGATAAACAAATAATGTTATCTTAGTAAAATGTTGAATGTTAGGAACATACACTGACCTTCCCCTTTGTTAGGTACACCTGTTCAACTGCTTGTTAACACAAATTTCTAACCTAATATCTTATTGCATGGCAGCAACTCAACTCATTTAGGCATGGTCAAGATGACCTGGTGAAATTCAAACTGAGCATTAGATTGGGGGGGGGGATTTAAGTGACACTCAACCTGACACGGTCGTTGGTCCCAGAGATGTTGGTGTGAATATTTCAGAAACTGCTGTTCTGCTGGGATTGGTCAGAGAAGGAGCAAATATCCGGTGAGCAGCAGTTCAGTGGAATAAAATGCTGACAGGAAGGCAAGAGTAACTGAACTAACCACTTGTTACAATTAAGGTATGCAGAGGAGCATCTTACAATAGGGTGAGCCTAGAAGCAGATTGGCTGCAGCAGCACAAAACCACATCCAGTGCCACTCCTGTTAGCTAATAACAGGAAACCAGGGCTACAATTTGCACGTTTACTAAAACTGAACAAAAGAAAACTAAAAAAACATTACTTACTCTGATGGATTGGACCGGTTTGTATATAGCGCTTTTCAACTCTACCTGAGCACTCAAACTGCTTTATACAACATGTCTTCATTCACCATTTCACACCACTACATTTTTCTACAGCTAATTGCTTTCTATTTAACATTTACACTCCGATGAACACATCAGAGAGCAACCTGGGGTTCAGTATCTTCCTTAAGGATACTTTGGCATGCAGACTAGAGGAGCCAGGGATCAAACCACCAACCTTCTGATTAGCAGATGACCTGCTCTACCTCCTGAGCTATAGCCACCCCAATGAGTGTTGATTTCTGCTACAAAATTCAGATGTTACAGTCAGAAGTTCCTGGCCCATCCTGCTTTGTCACTGGTTCTGGCTGCAAGTGGTGGTGTGAAGGTGTGGGGATATTTTCTTGGAAGACTTTTGGCTGGTACCAACTTAGCATAATTTAAAGCCCATAGCTTACCTCAGTTGCTGACCATGTTCATCCCTTTATGACCACAGTGTTTCCATCTTCTGATGTCATAAATCTCAGATAATCTTGAACTAGTTTCTTGAACACGACAATGAGTTTACTGAATTCATATGCCCTCCACATGTCCCACTCCATTCAGGGTTATTCCATTCTGCACAGTGATGAAGTCACTCATCCTCTTGGACTATCTTCTAATTGGCCAGATTGCTATTTGGTTTTTTTATTATTATAATTTATTTTATTTTATTTTTTTTACCTTAACTAGGTGCTGCAGTGTCACTATTAATTTAAGAACAACACCGGTACTCCACTTGTACTTCTGAGGTCTTTATTGGGTAAAGCGCAAGCTAAAGGTGGAAAGGATTCATTAGAACTTGGAAATCTGAATTAAGAGAAAATACAGAAAATACATGAAACCAGATGACACACACCAATTAGTTAAACTAAAAGAATGTGTTAAAGACACAAAAGCCTGAATGACCTCTAATTTCCTGCATCTAATTTCAGACAAAACTAAGGTTATACTACTTGGCCCTAAAAGTCTTAGGAACATGGTGTTTAACCACATATTCTAGATACTGTAGCATTACATTAGCTTCCAGTAACACAAACAAAATTTTTGTAACACAAATAGCACACATGTAGGACTGCTCTAAAATTAGAAACATCCTGTTTCAGAGTGACACTGAAAAGCTAGTTAATGCACTTATTTCTTCTGTAATTCATTGTTATCAGGTTGCTCTAAAAGTTTCTTAAAAAGCTTTTAGTTTATTCAGAATTCTGCAGTGAGCGTGCTGACAGGGTCTACAAAGACAGGCCACATTTCTCCTATATCAATTTCTCTTCACTTGCAACCTGTTAAATCCAGAATTTAATGTAAAATCCTTCTCCTCACATAGAAGATCTTGAATAATCAGGCCCCATAATGTCTTAAGGTCCTCATAATACTTATTGTCCCAATAGACCTCTTTGCTCTCAGACTGGAGGTTTTCTTGTGGTTCCTAGAGTTTCTAAATTCAGAATGCAAGACAGAGCCTTCAGCTTTCAGGTCTTCTTCTGTGGAACCAGTTTGGATTCGGGAGACAGACACCCTCTTTATTTTTAAGATTAGGCTTAAAACTGTGTAACTGCATTACATTTTATATATCATAAGGGTCCATGACATTTTGTCAGAGGAACTGAACAGGCTGAACCAATGCCCTTTGCAGAGAGAGACAGTTTAGCCCCTTTAAAAACCAGAACTGATGTGCATTTAGAAGATAAAATTCTGTAGCAGTCATTTTACTCAGAAACATGTGACTTAAACCCATGAAAGATTTTCCTGCCCCCCCACCCTCACCCCAAAGCGCTCTACTTCAAAGTATGCTCAACAGTTTCAGGTTTTTTATGCTTTATTTGGCACTGCAGAACTTAAATCAAAGATAATGTGTATTACCACAATAGTGATTGACTGTTTTGTGCTGTCACGGGTTTTTGGGCTCTCAGCCTTTTCACACAATGGAGGACAATACCAGTGTGGCAGGAAATACGCCTTGACTACATAGACTGTCATAACCAATCAGATGGTGATGGCCTGGATCACATCATCTCCCTCAGCCACTGATATATCAAAAAACTTCCAAGTAAAGACAGTGCCACGATGACTCTCTTTTGGGCAACACTCCTTTTTCTCTTCACCAAGGACGTAAGTTTTATCTATTTATAACTGATTTTCTTATTGCCATTTAAGAATCTGCAATCCAAGTAGATATGTGATGGTTAATTATTATTTTTGTATGTCATGATTTACATTCTAGACTAATGTGCGATAGTGTTTCACATGTTTTGTTTAAATTTACTGCAGATTCGTTGGTTCAGGTGACCACAGTTCAACTTGGTGAACCTGTAACTCTGACCTGTGTTTTACCTCCTGGTGATTTAAGCAGCAAAGTTCACTGGTACAAGCAGAGTGCAGGGGAAACTCTGAAATTGATTGTGACGTTGAGGCAAACTACAGACCCTCAGTATGAACCAGAGTTTTCTGGTGGAAGATTGGAAGTAAAAGACAAAAAGAGCATCAGCAATCTGTCCATATTCAGCACAATCCCTGAAGATGAAGGAATGTATCACTGTGCAGTCATGGAATGGAACGTGAATACTTGGAGTGGGACCTATTTGTTATTAAAAGGTAATTATGTGACTGCAGAATTTTGAATTACTGTAAATGCTGTAAACATATAACAGTGTTGTGTTAATAAATCTTGGTGAAAATAACCTTTTCACAAGGGTGGGGAAAAGAATATAGATTCATTATATTTTTCTAAATATTTTAAAATATTGAGTTTAAACATTATGTCAGGAATTTTAATGTGTTTGTAAATCGATTTTCCATTTTACTCTCTGAGACACCTTTGTCATTTTACTGTACAGCACATCGACGTAGGAGGTGATAAAACACCATCGGGAGGTCATTTTTAAAAAGTTCTTTGTGTAATCACACAGGAAAAACCCAGAGGACATCAAACTTAACTGTTGCTCAGTGGCCAACAGTATTGGATCCAGTCCGTCCAGGGGATTCTGTGTCTCTGCAGTGTTCAGTCCTCTCAGATTCTGATAACAAGACGTGTCCAGTAGATCTCAGTGTCCTTTATTTCAGAGAAGGATCAAATGAATCTCATCCAACCATCATCTACGCTGATGGAAAGAGGCAAGCTGAATGTGAGAAGAGGTCCGACACTCAAAATAGTTGTGTTTATCACTTTTCTAAGAATGTTCGATCCTCTGATGCTGGGACTTACTACTGTGCTGTTGCCACGTGTGGGAAGATATTATTTGGAAATGGAACTAGACTGAAAATAGGTAGGATTTTTTTTAAAAATCACAACATAATGCCTGTATATACAGTGAAAATGACTCAATTATTAATTAATTAGGTATTACAAGTTTTCATTTCATGCTTACTATAATTTCATGAGGAAGCAACATTATACATCATTTATTTTTAGTCATTTCTGACTTTTGTTTTTCACTTTTAATTTTGTTCCAGAAAGCAGCGTTTGGTCACAGACGACCAGTACAGTTATTTTTCTGCTGTGTTCTCTCTTGGTTCTCATTTTCATTGCTGTCCTCATTTGCTCGATCAGGAAAAACAACAGTGATCACTGCAAAGGTAACTGGAGTTACTCATAATTATCTATAAAACAAAAGTATGTTAATCTTACATTTGTATTAATTATCTGTATATTCTTCAATTAAGCTGCTGTCCTGCAGAAAAACTTTGTTGATCACAAAAGACAACAGGTAAAGTGCTTAATGTTAGGATTGTTCTCATAAATCAAAATTTTAAAAGCTTTTTAAAGTTTTGATATTTCTAAAAAATTTTATTTACGCTATTTCTCCAGAATAAGGACACGTCTATGTTTTCTACAGTTGTTTTTACCATGAAGAAAAGTGATGGATGTAGAATAAAGGATGCAAAGCCATGAATTACAACACTCCCCATCTAGACTTGTTATGAACATTTATTTCTTTTTTTATGTCATATTTCCTACCTTATGTCCTCCTCCAGCTCCTTTAAAGAATTACTGAAAAACAATGTTGTTCAAGCAATTTTCCTGTTGTGATTCTTACTCATGTTAACTTTTTTAAATGATCTGTTTACTTTTATTGTTTTATTCAATATCACGACTTGGTTTTGTATTTCTACTAACTGTACTTTAATTATGTGTTATTGACCTATTTTTGTTGTGTCTCTTCCTAGTCCTTCTGTTCATTATACTGTTTTCTTGTGGAGAACTTTGTGACTACATGTCTACAAAACATGCTTTATAAACATAACACCATGATGAGATTAGATGGCAAAGAATTTAGGGCACGTAACACATGGACTCACAACATCCATCCATCCATTTTCTTCTGCTTATCCAGGGCTGGGTCACAGCATCCCCCTGCTTTCATTCCTCACATTTCTTTTTTTCTCTCCACAACAACTCTCCATTAAAGATTTTAATCTGGGGTATTGTCATTAGTGTCATTATTTAGTGTATATATAATTTAATCTGTCTCAACTCCATTTACTTACATTTCTGTAAATAAAATACTGATATACATGGTGATATTTAATGCTTTAATTGCTTGAATACCAACAGTGTGTTCTAGTCTCTGTATTAGAATATTATGCAAATGATCATTCAGCTGTTTTATTAAAAACATTCTTCTTAGAAATCTGCCTATGATTTGCTAAGACATCTAGATCAATAAAATTTTTATACTAGTGGTTCAATTATAGCCACTTTGAAATCCTGTGGGATGTCTCCTGTTAACAGAGACAAACTAATATTTAAAAATGTAGAATTGACTTCTTTGAACAGTCTTGTAGTAATGGGGTCTAATAGACGTGTTGATGATTTAATGGAAGAAACTGAAGTTACTTTGGGGATACAAGAAAAAAAAATCGAAATAAAAATCAGCAGTTATTAAAGTTGTTATACTTAATGGTTCATTTGTTGGATGGCTGTGAATAACTTTTCTTCAGTGGTTAAAAATTTAGTCATTACTTGACTCAGAGCTGTAGCTATAACGCTGAAAAGAAAGCTGGGATTGTTCCTGTTTTCCTTTATTAGTGACAAATAGTAAGGTGTCCTAGATTCATGGTGGACTTTTTTATAGCACAACAAACTATTTTCCTCGGCCAGATGAGGATCTTCTAAATGGGTGGAATGCCGTTTTCTCTCCACTTTGAGTTATCTGCTTTAAAGAGTGCATTTGTGAGTCATACCAGTCTGATTTGTGAGTCTGATTTGTTGCTTCCTTTTTCAGAGGAGCCACAGTGTCCAGCATCATATGCACTGAGGATGTAACATTATTAACAAGAGAATCGACTTCTTTCGGAGCAAAGTTCAGGTAGCTGTTCTGCATTGTGTTGGTGCATGGCACTGAAAGTGATAACAAAGAAGGAAGAATGTTAATGTTAAGTACAATCAGATTTTGATCCAGTATGTAATATCTGGGAAAGGGTCTGATTACCATTTTCAGCATGACCATGATCCAAACACTGTCAATACAGTAAAAGAAAATTTTTTGTTTAATTTGTTTATTTAAAAAGACAAATCATGTTTGTTTTTTTGTTTTTTTCTAAATGACAAATCATGTTTTAAAAACATTCAGCATCACAAACCTGTAACTGTTTGCATGTGTCATAGAGTGTGGTTCACAGCAATCGACCATACTCAAGACCAGCAGCCTTAGAAAAAGAAGAAAAGCCCTTTTGCTCGACCATCAACTCAGTTTATCATTATCTTTGTGTTTCATGTGCAAACAGTGTGCTCACAAAGAAAACACAAAGTACCAATAAGGACGTTTAGGACAAAAGATTAATGATGCTGTGTTTTAAATTATATTTTAACTTTGTTACCTTTCCTGTTCTCAGCTGTCAGTATCAAGTATGAGCTTGATGTATGGACACAGTCTGTGAAATTACAGGAAGCTACTTGATTGAATTGTGCGATGTATATATGTGTCAAAGGTCAAGCAGCAATGTAAGTTAGACTAGCTTTAGAAGAACTTTTTCTTTGTTTTTTCTACTAAATCTTTCTACTGCCTGTACAAATATTCAGCTCTTCAACTCAAGTCTCAGCTGTGTTGTTTACTTTGTGTTTTCTCTTAGACTCAAATAAGAACTTTCTGTGACTTTGGTCTGTGTATCTCAGTTGAGTCAGAAGCTTCCAGGTTAGTGTGTTTATGTGACACATCCAGTTTATGTGACACTGTGAGAGTGGTGCTCTCAAGTGAGTGTAGAGGAGAGTGTGACCACAACCACCTCCTCGGCTCTGCGTGCAGGTGTATGTTTCTTCCTGCTTAAGTGAGTGGCAAGTGGACTGTGTGGGCTGTCACTGATATTGTCGAGTTTCTAATTGTCCTTCACGCAATGGTAAAGTTCAAATGACAGAAAGAAAAAAACTTCACAAAGCTTTTCACTAACAAAAATTAACTATGGTTTCCTATGGTTTTTATGTAGTAACCATGGTTTTACCATGGTACCTCATGGTGATTACAAGTACTATGGTCCTAGCCGTAGTACTACTATGGTTTATTTATAGCACTTCATGGTAGCTGTAGTATTACCATGGTTTACACATATTAACTATGCGATTACTATGTTTTTTTAAAAAAAGATGTCGTATCCATGTTATTATCATGCTTTCATCCAACACAGTAAATGCTACCATAGTCTTTATATGCAACCTACTATGGAATGATGATGTTTGCTACGATCCAACAGAAAGCTTGGATAATCCATGTATCTAGAAATTTATATCCTACATCCATTTTTGTGCTTGACGTTTTACATTTACATTACCCGTTTCTTACTTGATAGTATATATTGCATCAGGAAAACATGTATTGTATATATCCTTGCAGAAATCCTTTGCTAAAAACTTGATAAAAACCTAGTTATGTGGCATAACTAAATGAAATGACACACCATTGATACACTGTCCATTATTTTACTGTACTTTCTTGCATAAAAAATATTTGCAAATGTAAAAATGAAGAAAAAATGTAACCCTCCAGCACTCACCCAAAACCCACAAAAACAAAAGGCAAAACTGATATAAATATTCATATATAAATATTTAATGATTATCGTAATGATGTTGCAGAACACTGTTACAATGACTTTTATTTATAATGTAGAATCTTTCAGTGGACTGTACATTGACTGTAGAATTTATTATTTTACAGTAAAAAAAATAAATAATAATACATTACAAAAATTCAATTCAATTCAATTCAATTCAATTCAATCAGTCAGTGTACATACCCAACCACTATGGGAAGCACCCTGTCACAGTCTCCTTATCTTTAGGAGGCCTGCCCATGCACTTGGTGCACATGGGTGTCTCTCACATCCCTCTACTACCGTACCTCTCTTCTCCTGTGGAGATCCACATGCTCGGGCTTCACCCATCTCTGGCAATACTCACATAAGGGGTCATCCAAACCTGGTGAAACCTTTAGTCATCCTACCCCTGACACCTGTAGGGAGAAAGAGAGAGATGTCATGACACTTGACTTTGAACCGCCCAGACCTCTAATTTGACCACAAGGCTGAATAACCCAAAAACTGTGTTAAGATAAAGGTTAAGAATGGTCCAGACCTTACAAACGTGTGACTTACAGAAGATAGACTTAGTGTATAGACATGTCAGGAATCGTGCCATAACATTAAGCGAGAGAGGTTAATGAATGTGTTAAGAACTACTTAGCAATAAGAACGTTTTGGGGAACCAACACCAGATTCATTCACAAGGCAGTCATCAGGCAAAGTAAACCAGGGTGGCATCATCAGGGGCTGCAGATGGAAATTAGACAGCTGTTAAATCTGGTGCAATGTACAGTATCTTCTCTTACATACTCAATTTTAATCCACTTCAACAGTGTTCACTAAAGGAACAACATACTGTTTTTTGTTGATTGCTAACAAAACACTTTCTATGTAGTGATGAAGCTGGAACAGCAATAGTTTATTGTTTCTCAGTAACCTCTGTCATAAAATCAATATAAATGTTCAACTGTCTGTCCCTGAACATGACTTTCTGTTTTACTCCAAGAGGATGTCCAAAAATCACTGGTACTTTATCACAAGTAAGAATTTTCAGAAGAGCAAAATCTTAAATTTGTATAAAGCTTCCATCAGATAGCATTACGGCTGAATTGATTAGTTTCTGCATACGCATGTATGTTGTTGTTGTGTAGATTGTGCCTTTGTATGAAAATCTTTTAAAACACTGTACAGGCTCATTCTCGGGTAAAACATGAAAATGTTTTTCAAGAGCTGCACGCTGTCGAGGCAAGAGGTGTGAAAATGTAGGTGCATCGAATATATGAAAATCACCTAGAATGAAATGCTTCTGGACTACTCTTTTTCCAAGTAACTGACTACAATAGTCAAACACAGTGGAATTTTTGTCCTTGACATAACTGTTAATGTTTCTTGGGATGTCACGCCACAGTAGAAAAGTTCGGCATATCTGTCTATGGACACACTGGGTTCCATGGAAATATTGCATAAGGTTATGATTATTGCCTTAAAATGTGAGGGCAGATATGCACCATAATGGGTCCCATAACTTCACACGCTTACATAAGTGAGTAAGCTGATGGACATTAAAGCTCACATGCTCCTTACCATACAATAATTCCACCTGTATGACAAATTTGTGTAAAGCAACATCTGCCTTCTCCAAGGCCTGCCAAAGGATGTTGAACATTAAGAGAGGAAAAAAAACCAGAAGTGCCCAGTGGTTAAGATATTGTGTAGGCAATATACCATTAATGGTAATCATGGAATAATAGAGAAGCCAACTTTTGAATTCGGAAGCTTTCCAAATTTTCATTTTCTCAAGTGAAGAAGGTGTTCGAGTGAGCCCTTTAGGGGGTTTCACAGAGAGCAATCGTCTGTTCAGGACATCTAGTTTTGTACCAATGTACCAGGGATGAGTATGATATGAGCTGTCTATTCACAAAGTAAGAAATTGCCGCACTACACCCAAGAGAACTGCATGCATATAATCTGGTATGAAACTAGTTATAATGTTAAACAGTGGCAGGAAAAGAAGAGGTGACAGGCCTTTCACGCTGTGAACAGGACGGCCCTTCTGTGAGGCCTGAATTGCATCATTCTCCCACTGATTGAGTTGTCTGCTATCTGCAGGTGGCTCTACGTAAGGGTATGCATTAACATAGCCATGACCTTTAGCTACTCTTTCACCAGGATGAAGACACCAGTCACAGCCATGCTTTCAATTAAATTGTGTACTGTGTTTTAGCAATGGCCTGGCTACAGAATCACAGGCACTAACAACAGCAAACACTCTGCTCTCATGAATTACCTCACCATTAATCCACTCTAAGCCACGCTCCTTCAAACTTTCCATTTCATCTATGAATGGCTTGAGAAACGTGTTCATCACTGGCTTAGACTTGCCGAACCAAAAAGAAGACAATAGGACATGTTCTTTCCTAATACTAGGTGGTAATTCATTTATCGTGACTTGGATTGGCCACAAGGAATACTGAGAGGATTCACCGACTGGTACTCCATCACAGTTCCATAGTAACGACAGATACCATTTCCCAATCACGCCATTTTCAATGTGGCTTCTCATGATGTCCTATCAAATATATCACTAATTGTGTCATCCCAAGTCCAAGAGGCTTTGTCTATAATTGTTTGCAAATTTTTCACATGGTTCTCCAGTACCAATCTTCAGTCAGTGCATTTGGTGTCAAGCCAGTGGCACTTAAATTGACTGCACTTAGTGGTCCAACACCCAGTGTGTTTTATTTTAAAAAAATTAAATAACCCAAACATATATGCCGTTGCCATTTTCCCCTGTAACTAAACTAACTTGCTCGCTGTCAGAACCAACTCCAACGGTCAAATTCAAAATACTGCGCGTGCGGCAACGACCGTGCAATCTATATGCAGAACGCTATGGGTGACGTCACAGACGCTCTGTCCAGTGGCAGGAATGCACCCTTTGAGTTGTACGAGAAAAGGAGGAATTTCCAACATGAAGCGCAAATTAGGTCAATATAAATGCTATTTGTGTGACACGGACATTGAGATGCTGAGAGAAACTTCTCGAAGAAGATTAAATGTAAGTATTTTTTGTGTTTTTGTTCATTCAAGCTTATTAGCTACCATCACCAAGCTGCTAATTTAACAGCTGGTGGGCTACTTCCCTAACTAAGAGTAGCTCTAAATGGCAAAAAATATTATTTCTTTCTTAATTCTTTATATAGTTACATGATGTAAAACTGTAAAGTGTTTTATATTAAATCAAACTACCCAAATAACAAGGAGGTATGAGGACAAGGTACTTCTCTTTTCTGTATGAATTTCTTCAGGAAAAGCCTTTGGCCTCTTGCTTGTGGCTGAAACACTGCAGTGGGTATATCCGCTAATAACCCCATTCTCACTTGTGTTAAATTGCTTAATTATAAGAATTTGTTTTTTGATGAATGACCTCTATCCCTTACTATTCATTGCAGCTTTGCATTCTTATTTTCCTGATATTTATGTTCTGCTATGTGTTGATGTCTAGGAAGACATCGACTACCCCTCAGATGATGATGATGTCAACAGGACAGACAACATTCACATGCACTGCCAAAGTAGCATAGAGGTGTGTAGGTATTTTACTCCCTTGTCATTAGAAGGTTATAGTGGGCATCAAATAATAGGGTACTGCATTCTTTATATCTTAGAGCAAATTATTTCTTCTTACATCATGCAAATCTCTTTAATTATGTCATTAAAAATGAGGGTATATGATGACCTGCAGTGTGCTTATACTGACTAAATGGCTTTTTTATTTTAGGAACCTTTCCATCTGGATGGCAGTGGTGAGCCAATATATCCAGGGAGTGCTGTCACCAAGGGTCAAGCGATCCTGATGATACTGATCTTCATTCTATGCTATTGACTAAGTGGAGAAGGTATCAGTGATTTCCTGACAATGCTTGATATTCTTTTACCGGGTATACTGCCCACCTCAAAGTTACTGTTTAACAAATGTTTTGTGTCCATCAACAACAGTTTTGGGATCCACTTCTACTGTGAGTCGTGCCATGAGTACATTTGTAAGGACAGCAACTTAGTTGATATGTGTCAAGAATGGCAAAATCCTTTCAACAAAACCCAAAATATTAAGAATGGGTCCTTCTTCATTTATCTATCATTAGCTAAGAGGAGGAAGCGTAGTCCAAAACAGAAGCCCCGGGTACACCACCAACCTGTTCACGTCTCTGACCGTTTTTCACCACTCTGCGACACACCCGCCGAGGAACAAACTCTGGTTATTGGCGACTGTTTTGAGAAACGTGAAGCTAGTGACACCAGCGACCATAGTCAAATGTCTTCCAGGGGCCAGAGCAGGCGACATTCATGGAAATTTGAATCTGCTGGCTAAGGCTAATCGTAGATTTGGTAAGATCGTTATTCTTGTCGGCAGTAATGACACCCGGTTACACCAATCGGAGGTCACTAAAATTAATATTGAATCAGTGTGTATCTTTGCAAAAACAATGTCGGACTCTGTAGTTTTCTCTGTGCCCCTCCCCAATCAGACCCGGAGCGACATGTTTAGCCGCATGTTCTCCTTGAATCGCTGGCTGTCTGAGTGGTGTCCAAAAAACAACGTGGGCTTCATAGAAATTGGGAAAGTTTCTGGGGAAAACCTGGTTTTGTTAGGAGAGATGGCATCCATCCCACTTTGGATGGAGCAGCTCTCATTTCTAGGAATCTGGCCAAATTTATCAACCCTCCTAAAACATGACTACCCAGGGTTGAGACCAGGAAGCAGAGTTGCAGTCTTACACGCCTCTCTGCAGCTTCTCTCCTCCTGACATCCCCCCAAATCCCCATCCCCATAGAGATGGTGCCTGCTCCCAGACTACCTAAAAAAAAAAAAACCAAACAAACAAAAAAAAAACCTAAAATCTGCAGAAAACTATTTACGCATAAAAATTCAAAAACATATAACTTCCTTAACTGCACTAAAGAATAAAACGATTAAATGTGGATTATTAAATATTAGATCTCTCTCTTCCAAGTCCCTGTCAGTAAATGATTTAATAATTGATCAACATATTGATTTATTGCGCCTTACAGAAACCTGGTTACAGCAGGATGAATATGTTAGTTTAAATGAATCAACACCCCCGAGTCACACTAAATGTCAGAATGCTCGAAGCACACGTCGAGGAGGAGGAGTAGCTGCAATCTTCAATTCCAGCTTAGTAATTAATCAAAGACCCAGACAGAGTTTTAATTCTTTACCCTCCATCAGAAAACAACAAGAACAACAACAAAAATAAATTATATAAGCTGGAGTTACAGTCATTCAGAATCAAGTGAACTCTAATCTCTGTGTAAATAAGTGCATGTGAAAATATGCTGGTGTCTTCAGTTTTAGATGAGGCAGAGCACAGAAACCCACATAACATAGAAAATAGAACTTTCTAAGATGTGTTTATTGTTGTCTAATTGAGCCCATGCCCTAACCTAGTTTTACTGTCTAAATCTAACCAGGTAAAAAAGTAATCTCTGAGTGAAAGCAAAGCCTAAAGATAGAACTAAAAACCACAAACATATCTAAATTATAAGATTTTTTTTAAAGTCTAAAAATAAGTCTATTCAGAAATACTAAAATTTGTTGTTGCCAATCATAGCAACAAATGATGAATACAATCATTTAGCTGACAAAAGATAATAAGGGCAGAAACTGGATGTTGGACAGAAAAGATGAAAAAAGATAAGCATCAGAAAAAAGATTTACATTGTAATTAAAATGAGTGACTGACTGGATAACGGAAGAGGTGATATACTTCTCAAGACCTTGATGAGTCCAGTGTGACAGGAAGTGCACTTGCAGCTTTATTCTGTGATAACCAATCAGATCCATTTGACAGTGTGACATAAAAGGTCTATGTCATAATACCTCCTACAGTCAGTGAAATACCTACAAGCTACATAACAAGAGACACTGTCAAGATGATCCTGTTTTGGGTTACACTGCTTGTTCTTTATCGAGGATGTAAGTGTCTTCATATTTTGAGCAAGTTTATATGTGTGTGGTTTTCCTGCATCACTGTGTGACTTGAAGTTTTATATTTTGTATGTTTTCTTTCATATTAGATACACTTCTTCCAGTAACTATAGTTCAACTTGAGGAAACTGTAACCATCCCATGTGATCTGCCTAAGATTGAGTCTATCCGTAAAGAAGTCCATTGGTACAAGCAGAGTGCTGGGGACACTCTGAAAGTAATTTGGACAGCAAGGGGATCGGCAACACCCGAATTTGCACCTGAGTTCAATAACTCAAGATGGAAGGTTAATTACAATAAACATTTTAGCAGCCTGACCATTTTGAAGACAAACCAAGAAGACGAGGGAATCTATCACTGCGGATTCACAGAGTGGCGTAAGAATACTGAATGGACCGGAATGTATTTGGTAGTAAAAGGTATTGCCATGCTATACATACAGACATATATATATATATATATAAATAAAACAACTAAGTTAATATACCAATTCAAATTAGTACCAAAATTGGTTTCATTTAATGTAAAGACACATTCTAGATATGCAGTACTTTGAAATGTGCTTTGTAGTCACATGTGTTAACACATTTAATTTAAACAGGAAACACTTGAGAGGACATCAAACTATTCTGTTGTTCAAGAGAAAACTGTTTATCCAGGAGACTCAGCAACTCTTCAGTGTTCAGTGATCAATGACTCTGACAACAAGTCGTGTCCAGGAGGCCTCAGTGTGTTCTGGATCAGAGAAGGATCACATGCATCTCATCCTGGAATCATCTACACTGACGGAAACAAACATCATGAATGTGAGAAAAGATCTGAGACTGGACAGAGTTGTGTTTATCATTTCTCCAAGAACGTCAGCTCCTCTGATGAAGGGACTTACCACTGTGCTGTTGCCACATGTGGGAAGATATTATTTGGAAATGGAACTAAACTGCAAATAGGTATGATCACCACCATATCTATATATACATATATATATATATATATATATATATATATATATATATATATATATATATATATATATATATATATATATATATGCCAGTGTCAGGCTGTTTGACAATCACTCATCCTTCACTTTCTTGTCTTGGTTTTGTAGAACAAACAGCAGGTTCTGAATTTGCCACGATGGTGATAGTAATAATCTGCTTGGTCATTTCTGTGATTCTCAATGTTATTTTCATCTGCTGCCAAACTCCAAGAGTAGCATGTGAACGCTTTAATGGTAAGTGCTGTCTATTGCATTTGAAATCAAAAGCATCTTTTTAATTAATGTAAGATAATGTATTTGACAACTCATTGCACATTGGGGTCATTAAGTTCATCTTTATCTCTGCAGATAAATATCATTGACCAATGTAAAATCAAATGTGTACTTTAAATGTTTTGAGTCTCAATACTGTGTTACATGCACACCTCTTATTGACCTTGACCACATCAAGGTCAGTAATTTAAATGTAATTGTTGAACCAGGATTATTAAAAATTCAGATAAAATCAATATCATCCCTCTGTTATCACCATCACGAACAGAAAACAGGTCTTCACAAACAAGACAAGATGATATAAGGCGAGGAGTGGGCAGCAGTGTGAGTAATCAGAACAAAACTTATTTTTTAATTGATTTAAATGATTTCACCAGCTTGATTTTACAGTCCTAATGGCACTCTTTTGCATAGACTGAAGGCGGATATGATCTGAACTATGCTGCACTGCATTTCTCTGGAAAGAAAGTTGCAAGAAGAAAGAAGAAGAATGAAGGGGAAACTGAAGAAAGTGTTTATTCTCAAGTTATATTCAAAATGTGAAAGTCTATGGAAACCTGTGGGTTGACTTCGAGCACTGATCTCTTTAATTGAAAATAAACTAATAAAGAACTTGTTTCTAATTTTACTGAAAACATGATGTGTCACATTGTTCCTTACATAATAATAGAATTGCCTGTTCTTCTTTTTGTATGATTTTAAGAATTATAAAATAAAAAATATTGTATACTATAGCTAGCTTTTGGAGAGAAGATTGCTGTGTTTATGGATTACAATTTGAATCACCATTATGGGACTAAACAGAGAAATACAAGGACTTGACTGATGCAGATCTGAACCTTTGCTAGCAAATCTGCAAAAGAAAGCCATGTTCAGCTGTCAGATGGCTCAGCCTGGGCAAAGTGCTTTAGAGCATATGGAACCTGAGAAGATACTCAAACTAAGTTTTGTAAGAAGACATTCCAGAGCTCTTGGGTGAAGAATAGAAGGCAGATTTTGCATACGCTATTGATGTGACTGTCCTTTTCACCTCAGACACTGAGCCTGATTTTAATGCACTTGTTCAAGCCAAAATAAGATTAGATTTCTGTGGCAATGTGGAATAACTGAGAGGATTGCCTACTACAGTGGTGTGAAAAAGTGGTATGACCTTAAAAAGGCCGTTCATGCTCGAAAACCCTCTAACGTAACTGAATTAGGACAATTCTGCAAAGATGAGTGGGCCAAAAGTCCTCCAGAACGCTGTAAAAGCCTCACTGCAAGTTATCACAAACGCTTGGTTGCAGTTGTTGCTGCTAAGGGTGGCCCAACCAGTTATTAGGTTTAGGGGGCAATCACTTTTTCACACAGGGCCATGATGGTTTGGATTTTTTTTCACCTTTAATAATAAACACCTTCATTTACAAATTGCATTTTGTGTTTACTTGTGTTGTCCTTGACTATTGTTTAAATTAGTTTGATGTTCCGAAACACTTAAGTGTGACAAACATGCAAAAAAACAGGAAATGAGGAAGGGGGCAAACACTTTTTCACACCACTGTAAGTATTGGATTAGGATTATAGGATTAGTAGCCCAAAGCCACGTGTGAGTGGAGGTTCCACTCTAGTCCAGCTTCCAGGTATTTGGAGTTGAGTACTGGAAGCAGTTTATTGGTGTGGGTTATGGGCCCTCCTCTATATAGGGGAGAGAAAGGAGGAACTCTGGTTGCAACGGACATGAAGCAAGGTGGCTGTAGAGCACAGGAGCAGCTGTTCGAAGCTGATCTGGATTAGAGATCTCAGTTGGAGGAAAGCACACTTTTAACCCCTTTCCTTTTTGGACCCACTCCCTTGGCGGCTGTGACCTGGGGGTGGCTTGGGCCCCCTTAGCGTTGGGGGGGGGTTCTGCCGGGTGTCGGGCGCTTGGGGCCTCAGGGGTTGCATGCTCGGCTCGTGCTGGGGGTGCTGGCCTGCGGGGGGGGGGGGGCTGCTCATTGCCTCTGGCTCTCTGGACTCTTGCCCTTTGGCCATGGGGGCTCTGTCTTGGGTCTCCCTCCTTCCTCCTCTGGGGTGTGCATGCAGTTGCCATCAGGATGTGCGGCCTCAGGCCTTCTGAGCTCCTATTGGGCTGTGGACGGCCCAGGTCCCCTGGGTCCTTTCCTATTCGCCTATGGATCGCGGAGAGCATGGTTGCAGTCTCTTACCCTCATTATTGAGTACATTCCGTGACAGAGGCGCATATACACATTACCTACATCACATGGTGTAGACTTCAGTTAAAATTATTTCCTATAATAATTACCAGAAAAGGTTGGACTTTGCACATGAAACTTTATTCACTTCAACTGGCCTCACATATTACTTAGGCTCTAATGAAACTCACCATGAACAAAGGGACATGGGGACTAAAATTTGAACTACTATGAACAAATATTGAACAGCCTATTAAGCAACATGTATTAATGTGATAATTTTCACACCAGAAAGACCAAAATAAATAGGACAACTAGTTTAAATGAGGCCTTAAAAATTACTGAACCAGAAATACAAGAAATGTAGAACAAGCTAATTACAGTTGTAACACAAGACTGAGCTCTTGTTGAATTGTGATGCCCTCTCATGTCACATTTTGTATCCAGGAAATTTGCACATAAGCACACAACATGATTTTATTCACTTTGGAAAAGTATACATTAACAAGTCCAAATCAGCGCTTAACTTGAGAATACACACATTCTTCGGTCTTCTGCTCTTTTTTATTGGTTCCTTTTGTCCTTTTGTTGTTCCTTCCAGAGAAATATATTGCAGCATAGTTCAGATCATGTTCAGCTCCAGTCTGTGTGAAATCAAAAGCTCATTAAATGTTGTAACTGCTGTTGGGAATCATAGTAATGAATTATCGCAAAAAAAAAAGTTAACATAATTACTTACAATATCATCCAGTTGTTGACACAGGTTGTCATTTCTTGCTTGTGAAGAAGTGCCTTCTATTGGCGACAATGAAAAAAAATACAATATGTGATGTAAGAGATTTTTCATATCTGCATTATTTCATTTTTTAAAAATAACAACTTGAGACCTTTTGATTCAACAACTTCAATTTAAAAGTTTTAATGAAATTAAAATCATAAATTTATTTTCTCAGTTTTTTACAGTGTTCACCTAAATTTGAAAGTTTCTGGATGTACAGCACAAACAGCAAACAATCAAATTCAAATGTTTGATGAAACATACATTAACAGACAATAATCAGAAAACTAGTGTTACATATAATTTGGGACTTCACCAGAGTATTTGGTTCAATGATCAGCACTTATTCTATAGTCTTTACCTTACAATATAACATAACCTTGAGGCAACTGATTGTGATTTGGCACTATATAAATAAAATGAAATTGAAAATTTAATTGAACTTACCGTTACATTTATTGCATGCTACTCTTGGACTTCTATAACAGGTGAAAACAATGTTTAAAATCACAGAAATTATCAAGCAGATTATTGCTATCGCCAAAGCAATAGATGCCAAACCTGTTTCCTCTAGAAAACAAACAAAGAAAATATGTCATTACTTCTGAAAAGACTTATCAGTGATGTTAGCTTAAACATATGATGACATTTTCATTATTGAGATAAAGTGTTACCAATTTGCAGTTTGGTTCCTTTTCCAAATAATATCTTCCCACACGTGGCAACAGCACAGTAGTAAGTCCCAGCATCAGAGGATCGAACATTCTTAGAGAAGTGATAAACACAACTGTTTTGAGTGTTGGACCTCTTCTCACATTCAGCTTGCCTCTTTCCATCAGCGTAGATGATGGTTGGATGAGATTTATTTGATCCTTCTCTGAAATAAAGGACACTGAGATCTACTGGACACGTCTTGTTATCAGAATCTGAGAGGACTGAACACTGCAGAGACACAGAATGCCCTGGACGGACTGGATCCAATACTGTTGGCCACTGAGCAACAGTTAAGTTTGATGTCCTCTGGGTTTTTCCTGTGTGATTAAAAAAAAAAAAAAGTTTAAAATTAGTCCTTATGGAGTTTTATCACATTTGCTTAAAATTTTTAAAACAAACCAAAAAACAGTTTCCCATAAATTTAAGAAGTTTAAACAGTGTTGATGCAATAAACTAAAATGACAAAGGTGTCTCAGAGAGTAAAATTGGAAATGCATTTGAAAAAGTAAAATAACACACAAAATGTATAAACATGATCATTTAAAATATTTTTGAAGTATACAGTGAATCTGTAATTCTTTTCCCCAACCACGTGAGTTTTTTTCATCAAGATTTATTAACACAACACTGTTATATGTTGTTGAGCATTTACAGTAATTCACAATTCTGCAGTCACTAATTACCTTTTAATAACAAATAGGTCCCACTCCAAGTATTCACGTTCCATTCCATGATTGCACAGTGATACATTCCTTCATCTTCAGGGATTGTGCTGAATATGGACAGATTGCTGATGCTCTTTTTGTCTTTTACTTCCAATCTTCCACCAGAAAACTCTGGTTCATACTGAGGGTCTGTAGTTTGCCTCAACGTCGCAATCAATTTCAGAGTTTCCCCTGCACTCTGCTTGTACCAGTGAACTTTGCTGCTTAAATCACCAGGAGGTAAAACACAGGTCAGAGTTACAGGTTCACCAAGTTGAACTGTGGTCACCTGAACCAACGAATCTGCAGTAAATTTAAACAAAACATGTGAAACACTATCGCACATTAGTCTAGAATGTAAATAATTCGTACAGGTGAAAATGATAATTAACCATTGCATATATACACGGATTGCTGTTTTGGACAAAAAATAAAATTAAGTAAAAAATAAGGTTATAAATTAGGTAAGAAAACTTACGTCCTTGGTGAAATAGAAGAAGTGTTACCAATAACAGAGTCATCCTGACAATGGCTATACTAGAAAACATGTTGATATTTCAGTGACAGAGAGATGATGAAGTGATACAGGTCATCGTCTGATTGGTTATCGTAGTCTATACAGTAAAACTGTTTTTCCCCGCCCCTATGGTACAATCCTGCTTTCTGTTAAAAGTGTTACCTCTAAATCATATGCATTTGTTTGACTACTTTATGCTAATCAAGACGCAATTTCACTTCTTTTTGGCAGAAAAATTGATTTGCACATTCATGGTTCCCAGATGATGAATGCTACTAACTATTAAGTACAAATAACATGACTTTATAAATTTAAACCTGTAATAACAACAACAACAAAAAAAAACCTGGATATGTATAACATGCTGTGTAGTATACACACCTCTGCGAGGCTGACTGAAATAGCAAAAATCATCATTAGTCTAACTTTTCCTCTAGCACCACCATGGGGTTAAAATATGTGATTCACAGTAAAATTA
The DNA here is from genome assembly GCA_024447675.2 of Pterophyllum scalare. NCBI lineage: Eukaryota > Metazoa > Chordata > Actinopteri > Cichliformes > Cichlidae > Pterophyllum > Pterophyllum scalare. The sequence continues at coordinate 2,780 of JAMQGT020011605.1, read as the reverse complement.
CTCATGAATTATATGATTAATGATTTGCCACTGAAGTTGCTCCACAAAATGGAAGAGGCTACACCATCTCACTTCGCCAGGTGCATTGGAGCCAGCTGTCTAGCTCATTTGACGGACAAAATACGAGGGACAAACAATCAGAACTGTAATAATAATAATAATAATAATAATAATAAACTTTATACAGCACCTTCAAAAACATTTGTCACAAGGCAAACATTACCCACTAAAAACATCATGTAGGTATTGAAAATGACAGCCTCAACAGAGCATTTACTTTAATATTAGAATCAATTGGCTTCTCGCAGAATCTCTAAGAAAAATTTTAATCATAGTGGTGAGCGGAGAACCAGAACATTTAACATTTTAACCCTTAAAACTTTCTAATAATCTCTTAAGAACGTTTTATTTCACAATAATGGACTAGACAACACTAGACAAAAAAAAGCACATTAGATGTCATTCTGGAAGTGTAACGGAAAATTTAAAGATTCTGCTCCTCTCTGTGCCAGGCTGTCATCTTAATAGAATAAAAGTTTGATATAAATTATATAATTTACCTTTATAATGTCTACTGTCATCATTTACCCAACTTGAATTTTCACCACCTTTAATTTAATATTTGATTTCTAATTATTCATCTCTAACCTGGCAGGAGGCAGAAACTGAAGATAAAAATCTGGAGAAAATCTGACAGTTTGTTGATGAATCTGTGACCCAGACAGCCACAGTTCCCAGGGACGGATCTGCTCTCAGGTCAGTTTTTTTATTAAATAAAAACTGTTTGTGCTGCAGTTTATTTGACAAATTATTCCATAGAAATTTGATGGAATAACAAGCTCACTTTTATTTTCCTTAACCCTTTATTGCCTACCATAGAACAAGTCCACCTGACCTTATCTTTACATTTTTACAAAGAGCTCAGCTGTCAACAGTTCCTGGAAGGCCTGGTGTGTCACTGGCTGCTGCTCCAGTCTGCCACACAGTTCCTTGCTGAGCAAATAGCTGTTTGTTACAGCAATGTCGATAAAATGATGCAGCACTGTAATGTACCACTTCCTGCTTTTTCTCCATAACCAACAGGAGCCAATCAACTGATAAGATAGGTCAACTCCACCCATGAAGCGGTTGTAGTCCTTCACAGCGGACGGCACTGGCACCTCAACTGCTCTGTGTTTTCCACCAACCCTGCATGCTGTCTTCACAGTGTCCCCTGACAAAGCAGTGTGTAGGGTGGAGCACACACTCATCCCCCTTGTGTCCATTCATTTGATGAAGATGAGCGGACCGGTCCCTCTGTGATCCCACTGTGTGGTAAACGGCTTTGCAGGCTACACATAAGCTGTCATACAGGGGGTGTATTTTGTGCAGGCGGTAATAATTATCTGTGCCTTTTCTGCTGTCATTGGTGAGCATCTTCAGCAGGGTCACTCGTATGCATGCTCCAAGCAATGATGAGAACCTGGTCTCTGGACATGACCTGAGAAGGATACGGCACACAGAAGATTGAACTGGTACACCAAAAATCTTTGATCTTTGGCTGCTTCAGAAGCCCTATGTAAAGTGTCAGCCCAATGTACTGATACATCTCAGCCTCTGTGATGTTAGTCCATTTGAATTTTTTGCCAGCAGCAATATCTTTTGCTGCACTGTTGTTTGTGTTTAGCACACAGGGTTTTGATGGTAAAAAACATTTTGAACAGCTCAGATGGTGATAGACTGTCCACATATTCTGACAGGTGGCTGTACACCTGGCCTTCTTTTAGGCAGGAAATGATGAAACTATCAGCTAGAGTGCGACTACAAGTGGAGGGAAACAAATTTCCCAGGAGATGTCACTTCCTGTTGTCATGGTTAATGGCACGCAAGAAAACTATGCAATAGTTCATGTTGACAACCTGATGGTGTGAGCTCCAATGTAGGAAGTCCCGTGAACAGCTGATCATATCAGTAAACCAGCTGCATCTGGATTATGTTATTGTTGTTTGCGTTTTTTACGATTTCTGCAAACCTGTTAGAGGAAGGATACAGATTATTTTCAGAGAAAAAGTCGAAATAGTATTTTGAGAAAAAAAGTCGAAAAATAGTATTATGAAGAAAAAAGTCTAAGTACTTTGACAAAAAAAGTCGAAATGTACAGTTTAAAGTCATTCCAAGTCACTCAACTGCCACGCCTCTGCTATGTCCTCCGTAATGTCTTGTATTATGATTTAGTGAAACTGCTTTAGGATTGGTTGTAGTAACAAGGAAATTATTTCTCTTTTAGTAGCAGCAGGAAATTAGAGGTCATCCAGGCATTAATGTCTTTAAGACATTCCTGCAGTTTAACTAATTGATGTGTATCATCTGGCTTTATAGATAGATAAAGCTCAGTATCATCTGCATAACAATGAAAATTTATGAAATGCTTTCTAATGATACTGCCTAAGGGAAGCATGTATAATGTAAATAGAATCAATCTTAGCACAGAACCCTGTGGGACTCCATAATTAACCTTAGTGTGTGAAGAAGACTCCCCATTTACATAAACAAATTGGAGTCTATTAGATAAATATGATTCAAACCACTGCAGTGCAGAACCTTTAATACCTATGGCATGCTCTGATCTCTGTAATAAATTGTTATGGTCAACAGTATCAAAAGTTGCACTGAGGTCCAACAGGACAAGCACAGAGATGAGTCCACTGTCAGAGGCTGTAAGAAGATCATTTGTAACCTTCATTAATGCTGTTTCTGTACTGTGATGAATTCTGAAACCTGACTGAAACTCTTCAGTGCCG
>JAMQGT020011604.1:0-280189 GCA_024447675.2 Pterophyllum scalare | reverse complement strand
GCACTTGGCGACGGTGGGAAAGAAAAACTCCCTTTAAACAGGAAGAAACTTCCAGCAGAACCAGGCTCAGGCAGGGGCAGTCATCTACGTGTTAGAGCCTTCTGTTTCACACACTCCACACCTACCATTTAGTAAGTGCACACACTGCAGACTTGTTCAGTCTATTTGTATTTTGTATATTTAATGTAGATATTTTGAATTTATTTAAACATATAGGTGGTTTTTGCACTCATTTCTGAGCTGATAAAACCTGATCCTTTACATCCCATGTATATATAATTAACATAGTTATGAGAGTACTAATCAACAGGACACTAGTGTCGCTTTTGGCAGTCTTACTTCTTTGATCCTCTTGACAAGTGCGTTCTGGTCAAAAGCCACAGCCTCAGCACACTGGTGTAGGTGGTCCTGGTATCTGATGCAGAGCTGCAGAACCTGAGCAGCATCCAGCCTTTCCAGGCACACGCTGCTGGGTGATGTCTGGCCGCTCAGCACTCCTATGGAAAGAAAAAGCAAAAGAACGACTTACATGGACATGCTGGAACAGGGTAACACTTGACAGCAGTGTAACACTTGGTAATTACTGTAATTAGCAAGGCACAGGATCTGACAGAGCTTTCCACGCTGCTATTTCAGGAGTGTGCCTACACAGAAACTTTGGCTCATTATCTACCATGTAACACAGTGCTAATAGATTGCAGCGACAGTCAGGTCCACAACACAGAATTTTTAAATGGACTGGCTGGAATCAAGATGAAAACTCACCGCATGTGAATACTGAAAAGAAGGATGCCAGACATCTGAAGCCACAGGTGATCTCAGAAATCTAAACACTGTTGCACTATCTTTAATAACTTTACTTACAGCTAAAGTTGCATTATTAAGTTATTTAATTTGCTTTTTTTCAATCTAGCATCAGTAAAAAAAAATTAATTTAAAAAAAAAAAAAAAAAAAAGACCTGTGGGCACTATCCAGTCATCTAATTTCAACTATTGCGTATGATGCTCTGAATTGGATTAGCTGCCGCTCAATAAATGTAGACCAAACTGTGCTAGAGATGTGTTTAAATGCAACTTTACACTTTCACACAATGTAGTCAGACAAGTTGTGTTCAGTTTGCTTCCCCTTGTCTTGTCAGTGTAATTTGGTTCACCTGCGTTCCCAGATGTGTCCACTTCCCTCATCAGTCCTCTTGTGTATTTAAGTCCTGAGTTTCCCCTGCTTGTTGTTGTGTCCTTGTTGAGGTTCCTGCTGTGTGCGCTCCTGGTTATAAGTTATGTTTATACTCAAGTTCATGTCAAGGTAAGTGTGTTTGTTGGTGCTGTGGGTTCCCGTCCAGCCCTTCTGTGTTCACTTCATAAATAAAGCAGAATTCAAATTAAGCCTTTTGCCTTGGGTGTCCTGCTCTGGGGTCCTCGTCCTGCCTGCCACACAGCAGTTCATGACAGATCTGGATGGGTGACTGAATACTTCAGGCAAAATAGTGTGTTTGCAACACAAGTAATTTCTTTATTCTATGTCTAATCCCTTTGCAAATCTTGTTGACTATAGTGTATTTATCAATATAATATAAAAAAAAAACACTGGCAATCACCTCTTGGAAGGCGATCACTTGGTCCTTGTAAATAGGGATCTACCGATACCAGGCACCAATCTGGTACTTGAATCGGGTATCGGTCCACTTCGGATTTGGGTATCGGAGGTGACAGGTGGCGCTTGTTCTGTGTTTACTATACTATGCAGCAGCACACCGATGGCTAGTTGTAAAGCTAACATAACATAGAGGAAGCTAACAGCAATGGATTGGCAGATATACTCTGACCTTAATGTTTGGAACTTTGTTTAATAATAGCATCCTCCAGTAGAACAATATACATATGGCAGAAAATATGGAAAGAAACATAACTCATCCCCTTTAACAATCTCTTAAAGGGCCAATAAAATCCGTGACAGAAAGTTACCTTTCAAAAGGGGCTGAAACGTAGGTATCTCCTGAAGCTTGATGACATCTGGGTCGTTGTGGATGTTTCTCATTGACTGGGTCCCTTGAGCCACAACCACAATATCATCCATCTTTGCCTTCTGCTTTGCTGGAGATGGCACCACTGCAATGACAATGTAATTAAAAACAACTGAATCGCAGCACATATGACATGTTATATGTGCAACTTTAAAAAGCTCAAGACTCAAAATCTGACTGCAGGCCTTTCATTAGTGTATGTTACTTCTTCTAGAGGTGCTACCAGATGGTACTGGCAAATGGGACTTGTTATACACATACCTATTGGTCCAGGTATCTTGATGCTAATATGTCAATCTCAGCTTGGTTTAATTTTATAAACCTGGTTTAAAGTTAAAGCAATATCAGAAAGCCACCATGGCCGGCCGCCTTACCTGATGAGCTGTATTCGGAATGTTTGTGCTCCGCATCTCCGCTCTGTTCAGCTCCCATGGCGCTAACGTTAGCTTCGTTTGCCTTTTTCAGAAACTGCAGTCACCTGATTACAACCAGTTTGTGCAGACTTAATGCAGTCTTCAAACACACCCTAACCAGCTACAGGGAGACCGAGTATGTAGTAGCAGAGGAACTGAAAGGGTTGTTGGCTCAGCGCTTTAAGCTAGCTAGTAATGCCAGCTGTGAGAGTTTAACGTGTTACCGGAAGCTCATTTGGAGGTAAATGAATTGTGAGCAGACGTTTTTCAAGGCGGCGATTTAGCTCCAAAGAATAAAGAAATATCAGCATGGCAGATACACAACAGAAATGACTGAGTGAACAGACTTCTGTTCGAGGTGAGGCTACACTTCCGTAAATAATGATCACGGGGTCTGTTTCTTGGTTGTATAGAGCTCAACATTACCGCCCCCTGCTGGTGGCCAGGTCGCACACAAACTATCTGCGTGTATTGTGTCTACGGCCGCCCATAAACAAGGATGTGTATCAGCAAAACATTCCTGTGGAACCCTTTTAGTCCTGCAAAGTGGTATTTTTAAAGTTATTTATTTTATGATTTATTGTGAATGGTTAACTCTGAATTCCGAATGCAAACAGCCACCACAGAAATAACACATCAACTTTTGTTTTCACCTTACTGCCATTCACTGAAATGATTTTATCATCAGGTATCATTTGCATTCAGCCTATCCAGTATGCAGTCTACATCTTCATATATACAGTAAATTATATCTGTTGGCACAGACATGCATGACAGCATGAGAGAAATGAAAAAATAAATTGCTGTCTTCTTAATTATAATGTGGCTGTGTGCATCTTAAATTAAATTTAGAGCAAATCATCTTGTGTGTATATCTATCCCAGTGCACACATGATAACTGTGAACACAAGTTATTTGCACATTAATAAGAGGGATGCCCAGGAGGTTGATCCTACAGTATTATCTACAGTAATTTATTAAAATAAATAATTTGTCTGCAGAAAATATCATCTTACCCAACTTGTCAGGCTCTGTAATTTGCACGATAAATATAAAGTAAGAGCAATTATACTTTCAATATTATAACTCAATCAATAATAATGGCTAATAAGACAGGATTTGTTCCTTTGAAATGGATAAAACTTTAAAACCAGGACTGAAAATATGACAGCAAGACATCATACGCATATTTAGCTTAGTGGATTTTAATAAACAGAACATGTTACATATAAATGCATATACAACAACAACATATACACCAACAATTTCAAAGTGCCTGAAGGGAGAACTAGCACATTCAGAAACATAGAGTTCCTTAAAATATTGTGATTTGTGGTTGCTACATTTTGTGAAAAATTTCTTCCTCTTTCACCTTTGTTTTTTTTAATCCTTTTTTTTTATATGAGAAAATTAAAACACAACCTTTTTATAAATTGGCTTGTAAATCCTAACAGCTCCTGCATACCTTGAGGTCAAAACTGTTACCTGAGAAAAACAATTCAGTGGATTTCAACTAATTTAAAAGAACAATTTAATAAAACAGCCAAATGTTTGGTATGTAAGCTAACTCCACATTTCTCTCTTTAAAACAGAAAAACACTGAGAAACAAACCTGTCGTTGCACATTAAATGAAAAGATAATGGCTTCATGGAGGTGATTCCAGTGAGGCCGAATCCTGTCCTCTGTCGGACCTGGACTCTTTGTCAGTCTGTTTCCCATTGTCGTCATCAACCAGAGGGTAGGGACGCAGGTCCAGGGTCAGAATGCAGCTGAACATGCCTTCATCAAACTGCAAAGCAGAGAAATCAATGACTCCACTGCCTGGTAAAGTAGAAACTCAGACTTCTCGAATTAGCATAAGTTATAAAAGTTCCGTTACATCCGAATAGACTCCCAGCAGACTGTCAGCCCTGGAGAAAAACTCCTCCTTCAGGGAGATAACAATGATCTGCATGTTCTCCCTCGACTCCTCTCTGATAAAACTGGTTACCTGGAGACAATGGATATTTGCATTTGATATATTGCCTGCAAGAGTTTCCCTTAGAAGTGCCATAGGGAAAATTTAAGCTTTTGGTAAATACACAAAAACAACAGAATCTGAAAATACATGACCCCCTGCTGCAGCACTGGTTTATGCAAGTGCTTCTTACAACTAAACTAGCTAGCAAAAAGCTGAGTAATGCTTTAAAGCTGGTCTTCAGTCTGATGAGCAAGTTAAAGGTTAAAGAACCCAGAACTAAGTTTATATAAGCTCCCAAACCCAAAAAAGTGAGCGTTACAAGTGGACTGCATCAATAAACCACGAGGCATGGGAAAGAAAACTGTACTGTATAATTCAAATATCCAAATGGCAGATTTAGATTAATACCAGTGCATCTCAAAAAATGAATATCATGAAATTTTTTTTAATATAATTCAATTCAAAAGGTAAACTTTCATAACTTCTATATTCACTGCATGTAAAGTAAAATATTTAAATAAGTTTTTTTCTCTTTGATGATTATGGCTTATATCTCATGAAAATTAGTATCCAGAGAGTACTAATAGCATGTATCTGTCAGTCTACTTCATAAGATAAGAGAGAACTTTGTCATTATACATACAATGAAATTAAACATCATTCAACGAATTACACATCATTCCATCATAGTATAACGAAATTTCGTTCAGACAACCATCCGAGACAAGGACAGACAATTTGTCTTGAGGTCAACGCCCTACACTATTAAGGTAAGCCATAGAAGGTCACTGCTGAAAAGGCTGTCTGTTGTCAGAGTGCTGTATCGAAGCATATAACTGAATGTTGACTCGATGGGAAAAGTGCACAAGCAGCAGGGATGACTTCAGCTTTGAAAGGACTGTGGAGAAAAGTCCAGAACTTGGGAGAGCTTCATGAGGAGTGGACTGAGGTTGATGTCACTGTATCAAGAGCCGCCACTCACACGTCTTCAGAAAAAGGGGCTACAGCCGACACATTCCCAGGAGAAAGGAGGAAAAAGAACTGGACTGTTGCTCAGTGGTCCAAAGTCCTCTTTTCAGAGAAAAGTACATTTTGCATTTCATTTGGAAATCAAGGTGCAAATGAGAGGCACAGAAGGTGTCTCAACTCCAGTAAGAAGTTTCCACAGTCTGATGATTTGGGGTGCTGTGTTGGTTGGTCCACTGTGTTTTATCAAGTCCAAACTCGATGCAGTCGTCTACCAGGAGGCTTTGGAGCACTTCATGCTTCCATCTGCTGACAAGCTTAATGGAGATGCCAATTTCCTTTTCCAGCAGGACTTAGCAGCTGCCCACAGTGCCAAAACTAGGAACAGCACTTTGAGCAATGTCCAGAATGCTCAAACTAATAAAATAAATAAATAAAATGAACTCAATATATAATGCAGCCATAACAGTCAGCTTGCTCATAGTTACTTCTAATCAGTAACACACATTCATATAAAATAACTGATCATTTAGATAAATGTGTGAGCGTTCCAGGCTGCTAGCACAACATACCTGCAGCAGCCACAGATGAACTCTGAACTAGGCAGTCAAAAACTACTGAATGTGATGGACTAAATGTTTTGATAGACTGCTCGTGTGTCTGCCTTTACAAGCAAAAGAATTGTTGCATTTGTAGCAACAAGCACGGTCAGCATTGACTCTAGCAAAGTGCAGTCACGCTTTTGAGCATTTAATTGTCTCTGCCAATCTCACAAAGACCAGGATGTGTGCACATATGCATGAGACAGACCTCCCCCGTGCTGCACCCCTCACATGCAGGCTTCGAAAGACACAAAGAACTCTTCTGGATAAGGAATAGCAAAAATGAATCGCACATCAATGTCTTCATCAGTAACCGAGGTGGTCAGATAAAATGTGAAACTTTTATGTACAAATAATAAATCTATTTTCTTCATTTCTCCAGTACCAAAAGCAGTATCAATAGCATTAGGTATAACTGATACTCCAGTCTTTAATAATTTAGCCCCGGGGCCCATTATTACCGGATTTTGGTACCCAGCCCCAGCAAAAAGTACTACCGTTTGTACTTTTTGTTTGCCAATGTTATTACTGTGCTTTATTGGTCAGCCAACTTTAACCTGAATCCTGTAGAGAATCTTTGGAGTATTGTCAGGAGGACGCTGATCGCCTCCATGACACGTTACATTTATGCAGTAATTTTAAGTAAAGGAGCCTCAACCAGGTACAGAGTGCATAATTGAACAAACTTTTCAGAAGTTGGACGTTTCTGTAAAGATTGTAAAAGGTTTTGCAATGAAGAAGGATTGTAGTGCAAATCCTTTATTGGTTGATCTCAGAAAATGTAACAATTTTGAAATATTGGGGTTATCTGATTTTCATGTGCTATAAACCATAAAATCCTCAACATTAAAACAGAAAACATTTGAAATATTTCATTTTACATGTTATGAATATAGAATTTATAACATTTACCTTTTTGAATACAACTATGGAACCATTTTAACAATATTCTAATTGGCGAGTATGTCTTTATGCTAACAGTTTTATTGGGACCCTCCTAAGTGAAGGCCCAGCCCTTAACACACTGCGCCATGACATCTGTGCTCTTTATTTTACGTCACACTTTATGATGTGCTCTGAAAAGATCTGTAATTGAAAAGATCTGAGTCACAGTTTAGATGAAAGAGAAAAACAGAACCCAGAGGAGCTGCAGGAGTCAAATTCCTTTTTTGACCACTTGAATTACAATATGTTAAAAGGCTATCAATTTTTTTTATCCAGTGATGCCAAAAACATGTTGCCTACTGCAGCATCAACTCAAAATACCACCTTAAAATGGATGTAACCAATTTATTAACTGTTTCCAGCTGTGGACATTAACAGTAAATGTTTTTGCAGCTTGAATCTTACTTTTCCAATGTTGGTGTTGTCCAGGGCTGCATCCACCTCATCCAAGATTATGAAAGGAGCAGGTCGGAAGCTGAGAGAAGGAAATGGTACAGACTCAATATGCTAGCAGGTCAGGAATATGGAATCACTTTGGGTCAGTCAACTGCATCAGAAGGAAATGCTGATCAGTAGAGCTGCTCAAAAACCATAATCACAATTATTTTCTTCAATAATATAGTTACCTATATTATATTATACCTATATTACCTATAAGGAAATTATGTTTATGAACTCAACTTCGTGATTTATTGGTTGAAAATTGTCAAAAAGCCTTATAACTTAGAAATTATGATTTTTACAAGTGTGATGTCAACATACAGAAAGTACCATACCTCTGACCTCTCCTTCAAGGTCAATAGATTGATCTGAAGGTCAAAGTGATAATAATGCTATATAGACAACAGTGTCAACAGCTGTTGTGGCATTAAGTACTTTTTAATGAGGTTTTTTTAGGTTTGCCAGATAATTATCCAGCTGTTGAGCCATTTTGATATGTAGCATGTCAATACATCAGTGATTAATTTTAAGCTTATTTCACACATCTAGTGCAATTTTATACATTTATCTGGAGTCAAACCTGTATCTTACTAACTGTTGTGTTTCTGTATTATTATTATTATTTAATGTATTCTACTATGGGGTGAGTCCAGTGTTACCTGTGTATGGCGAATATGAAGGAAAGGGCAGCGATGGCTTTTTCTCCACCAGACAGATTGTCCATGGACATGAAGCGTTTCCCTGGCGCCACACAGCTGTAGCTGATGCCACCCAGGTAGGGCTCTTCTGGATTATCTGCACTCAAAATGGCCTGGACCACAAGTCACAAACGGATATTTTTTTTTAACTGAATTTTATTATTTAAGGCAACAGATTTTTCTTAACAGCTTCTAAAATGCTCCAGACAATGAAAAATGCAAAAATGCCTTTCACGAGGAAATCAGAGCAGGACAAAAACTTTAAGAGCTGAGTAGATTGCAAGTATACACCGATCAGGCATAACATTATGACCACTGACCGGTGAAGCGAACAACCGATTATCTCGTCATCACAGCACCCATTAGTGGGTGGGATATTTTTGGGAGCAAGTGAACATTTTGTCCCTAAAGTTGATGTGTTAGATGCAGGAAAAAGGGCAAGTGTAAGGATTTGAGCAAGCCTGACAAGAACCAAATTGTGATGGCTAGATGACAATTTGGTCAGAGCATCTCCAAAACTGCAGCTCTTGTTCCCGGTCTGCAGTGGCCAGTATCTATCAAAAGTGGTCCAAGGAAGGAACAGTGGTGACCCAGTGACAAGGTCATGGGTGGCAAAGTCTCACTGATCCATGTAGGGAGTGAAGACTGGCCCGTGTGGTCCAATCCAACAGATGAGCTACTGTACCTCAAACTGCTGGAAAAATTGATGCTGGCTCTGAGAGAAAGGTGTCAGAATACACAGTGCATTGCAGTTTGTTGTGTATGAGGATGAATTGCCACAGACCAGTCAGGGTGCCCATGCTGACCCCTATCCACTGCTGAAAGCAACAACAATGGGCACGCTAAGCATCAGAGCTGGACCATGGACCAATGGTCGATGGCGGCCTGATCTGATGAATCATGTTTGGATTTTTTGGTTTTTTTTACATCACGTGGATGGATGGGTGCGTGTGCTTTGCTTACCTGGGGAACACCTGGCACCAGGATGCACTATGAGAAGAATCTAAGCATTGCTGCAGAGCATGTACACCCTTACGTGGAAGCTGTATTCTCTGATGGCTGTGGCCTCTTTCAGCAGGACAATGCGCACTGCCAAAGCAAAAATGGTTCAGGAATGGTTTGAGGAGCACAACAATGAGTTTGGGGTGCTGACTTGGCCTCCAAATTTCCCAGATCTCAAACCAATCAAGCATCTGTGGGATGTGCCGGACAAACAAGTCGATCCATGGAGGCCCCACCTTGCTCCTTACAGGACTTTGCTAACATCTTGGTGCAGATACCACAGCACACCTTCAGGGGTCTAATGGAGTCCATGCCTGGATGGGTCAGGGCCATTTTGGCAGCTAAATGGGGGCCAATGCAATATTAGGCAGGTGGTCATAATGTTATGTCTGATCAGTGTATGTCTGCTATAAAAAAGTCTAATGTACAGTAAATCATCACTGAAGATTATAAAACTCTGACAAATAAATACAAAACGAAACTGGTTGCAAATACAGTCATACATGACTTTGTAGAAGACTAACAAAAATCTAAAAACAGAAGAAAAAACATCAGCTGAAGTTCGTCGGTCTCACCTGGGCACTGCTGTTTCTGCATATTCTTTTATAGATTTGATCGATTACGACAGACACATGCTCAAAACACTGACTGAAGAGGTGGGTGCGCTGGGATTTGACTTGCTCAAACTCCTGATTACACTTCCTGGCTTCTATAGCGCTGGCATCAAAGGCTGAGTGAGAGGGAGGAAGTTTATTCATCAGTCCACATGCTTCACTGCAACATTCAAAAACATGAAAAAACTGGCTGCTCAGACCGACACGGTCCTCTGCTCTTATTCACATTAGTGAAAGAAACTGTTTGCACATCTTATGAAAACAGTGCAGTTTTGCTTGGGATTGCAGAAACATATTGCACTAGCAGTTTCAGCTGGATGTGAAAAACTTAACAGATTAATAAGAATACCTTCCTTTACTCCCTGTAACTTGTCTTTCACCACCCTCATTTTCTCCAGAGCTTTCAGGTTGGGGGCAGCGGTGCGCTGCAGCACTCCCTCTATGGAGGAAACCGACCCCCTCAGCTTCTCCAGGTAGGCCTCTACTTCCTGCTCAGCTTGCAGACTCTGGCAACACACATTTCCAATGGGTGATACAGAGCACCAATAGAGAATAATAATTATCCTGAGGCCCAATGTCTCACCTTGAGCTCTGCCTCCAGCTCAGAGTAATCAATGATCAGTCGTGCCTCTTTCTCATAGATGCTCATGGTGGCTGTAGTGCTTTCAGATTCTGTGTCCAGCTGCACAGACTAGACAAATTAATCATCAGTTATACCAATACCACAGTACTTTAAACCTTTCTGTCAAAAGATAATTTGAGCTGAACTAATTACCCAGTCCAGGACCGGTGCTAAAATTATTATTCAGACTAGGTGTCAGCATATATGTGTCCTACCTGCACCTCACTGATTTCATTCAGGCTCCCTGACAACATAGTAATTTGCAGGTTCTGGATTTTGCAGGCCAGCAGCAAGTTGTGCTTAGCCAAGCATTTTTGCTCCATGGCAGTCTCTGTTGTCATTATCTCCTGCTGAAGCTTCACCAAATCCCTAGGAGAATTAAAGGTAGAGAACAGAATCACTGTAGTGTCTTTGTTCTTTGTCACAGATTATTGTTACTGGAAAGGGGAAACTTCCTTAAAGCAACGCTCGCAGTATTATCAGTATAGTCTAAGTATAATCAGCAGTAGGTCAAGTCATTACAGTAATAATTGCACAAAAGCCAGAAACAGTGGCATCACAGAGATTTTACCTGTTTATCTCCTGAAGGATTTGAGTTTTCTGGTCCAACTCAGCTTTGGCAGCAGACACCTCACTTTTCTTAGCTAAAAGCTGGTTCTTGCGTCCCAGTAGCTTATTCTGACCCTCCTCAACCACCGCCAACAACTTCTGTTCTTCCTGCAAGGGAATATGAGTGCTTGGCTGAAAAAGTCTGCAATGATCAAACTCAAAAGATCCACAAAGGTAATAGGCAGCAATAACCAGTGTGCTCTAAATAGCTAATTAGAGTTTTGGAAGGGATTTATGTTCTAGATGAACACTGGAATTTATTTTACCTTTATAACAACATAAACTGAGATTATTACCTTCCTCTGCTCAGTCATGGTTTTCTCCTCCTTGCTGATAGTATCCTCCACTTTTTGGACCTTCTTCCTCTGTTGCTCCAGTTGTTCTTGTTCATATTCAATCCATGTATTTAAGCGAGCATGTTGACCCTCAAACTCCAACCTGAGTTATTTATCATAAAAACTAATCACAGATCTGGCTGGCAAAGTTCATCACATGTGACACAGAAAATACTGGTGTGTGGCTTTTATACCGTTTCTTGTCGAGCTCTGTCTGCTGTTTCAAGTGCTCCTGCTCAAACTCTCTGATGCTGTCCACTCCAATCTCAGCACAGAAGTCAGAAAACACCAAGTCTTCCATCTAAATACAGAGAATCTATACGGTTAAATATGTACAGTGTAATCAGCCATAAGACAAGGGCGGAAAAGTATTTGGAAATCAATGAGTCTAGCTGACTGCCAGTAAAGTTGTTCAAGGAGCACTTCAAATATTCCTTTTGCTTTTGTAAATGTCTGAGTCAGTTTGCAATGTCCAGCATTAGATGGGCCAACCATAAATTCACAAGAGACATCACAAAACAGTGCAATTTTTAGGATTTGCTGTTTTTTACTGTTTAAAACTACTGACAATTCAGAGACTGCTCCAACAATTAATTCACTGGTAACCCAAATACAAGGGCAAACATTTCAGTCTAAGAGTGCTGAGAGCAGCACCTGGTCAATTTTGTATCTGATCTTCTTAATCTCTGCATCCTTTGCATCCACATTCTCCTGCTGCATCTGAATCTGAGAGTCCAGGTTTGCAAATTCACTCTCTATACGAGAAATCTCCTGAAAACAATCAGCAGGACACACAAAGTAAATACTGAGAAACTGCAAACTCAGTTAATATCAGCATCTGTGTCAACAACATTCTATATAGTTTTGTACCCTTTTAATCCTCTGGAAGCAAAATGACTGTGGCACAAGTACATATGTCATGGCCATGTTCTCAGCAATAATATTACAGTACAATTTATATCAGAGTTGTGTGTTTCATACCGCTTGGCATTTAGGGATATTTTTCTTCCAAAGGTTTTCCAACTCTGTTTTGGAGTATTTGAGGCGGGTTTGAGCACCCTGAGCCTGCACTACGATCTGCTTCAGGTCCAACTCTTTCCTCTTCAGCCTCATCAAATCCTGTCACATAACAAAAAAGGGAATATTATATTTAAAAAAAAACAAAAAAACCCCAAGAATTTCTCATAATTAAGAGAACTACATTTCTTTACTTTGATGAAATCAAAACTTTTATGTTCCTGTTTATACAGTGTTTGTATAATAAATCCTTAATTTTTTCCCCTCTCCCTTCATTGCATCTTAGTATCAAAGATGAAAAAGAGACGCAAGGAAATATAAGTCATGACAAGACATTTAACAACATGAGACATCCTTTCTTTGACGCTGTCACTTTAAAGCAATAAATACGACACAAAGTGCAGCTGCATCATTGTTTTATTATAGCCAAGACCTGTATTTTATAATCTATATCAGATATGTATGACAGTGTTCATGATAACTTAGACATTTACTGTTAAATAAATTCAAAATGTATGCATATATTTTTGTAAGAAAGTAATACATTTTTATCATCTTTTATAACTAATAAATGACTATAAAAAATACATATTTGTAGACCCTTGGTCCTGGCTTGTGTATTCAGCTGTGTCAGAGACATTGAGTCATAACACTCAATGAATCCTAAATGCGATCTGTGGGAGAATTCTGCAACGCCAAAGGCAGCAGTTGTTTATTTAACACCCTCCAAAAATCAGTTCCACTGTATTTCACCCATGCTACAATTGCTGCTAGTGGGATTAGACCTAAATCAACTATTTAACAGATCATGAAGAACTTCAAGGAGATGGGTTCAATTGTTGTGAAGAAGGCTTCAGGGTGCCCAAGAAAGTCCAGCACACACCAGGACTGTCTCCCAAAGGTGATTCACCTGCAGGATAAGGGCACCACCAGTGCAGAACTTGTTCAGGAACAACAGCAGGCAAGTGTTAGTGCATCTGCATGCAAAGTTAGGTGAAGACTTTTGAAGGATGGCATGGTATCAAGAAGGGCAGCAAAGAAGCTAATTCTCTCCAAGAAAAACATCAAGGACCGACTGATATTTTGCACAAAGCACAGGGAGGTCTACCGAAAAATGGGGCAAAATTTTCTCTGAAGTTATTTTTCAACTGTTTGGGGCATCCGGGAACATGATTGCCTGGAGAAGAAAAGAAAAGGTGCTACCATCAGTCCTGTGTCATGCCAACAACAAAGCACGGATACCATTCATGCGTGGGGTTGCTTCTCATCCAAGATGGTGAACTTACTCACAATTTTGCCCAAGATCACACCCACGAAAAAAGAATGGCACCAAAATATCCTCCGAGACAAACTTCTCCTAACCATCTAAGAAGATTTTGAGTCCATGGCCAGAAAACTCCCTAGATCTTAACCCCATTGAAACTTGTGGTCAAGCCTCAAGATGTGGGTGGAAAACTAAAACCATTCTGAAAAACTCCAAGCATTGATTATGCAAGAACAGGTAGCTATCAGTCAGGATTTGGCCCAGAAGTTGAGTGACAGCATGCCAGGACAAATTGCAAACTGTCTTGAAAAAGGACCAACACTCCAAATATGTAACTGCCAATGAAAGCCTTTGAAACTTAGAAAATGCTTCCAATTATACTTCACTATATCAAAGACACATCTGACAAAAAGCTCTAAAAAGACTGCAGCAGCAACCTTTGTGAAAACCAATAATTGTTTCATTCTCAAAACCTTTGGCCATGACTATATTAGCAACTATATTATGGCACTTACACAGGCTCACAGCTGACAATGTCAAATATGTGGTGGCAGGCACGTCTACTTGTTAGACAGGTAGTTAAGTGTACTTACCAGTTCTCTTGGCTGTTTGTATCCAGTCCTAAATAACATGGTAACCTGCTCTTGTGCAATAAGCAAGAGATGCTGAAGCTGGAATGTTGTGAAACTGAGCTCATACATATTTTGAGAAAACGGCTTTTTTTAAAACTTATTTTGGGGTGGGGACATTTTTATCAGATTTGACTGGTGATACTATACGTGCTGGTATGTTATTTAATATCCCAGAGACCACTGAAATTCTCAATCTCATTTATTTAGATTGAAGCTTCTGACACTTCTGTAGCCATCCTGAACTACCCACTTGCACTTACTTGGGCAATTATTTTGAAGTATTATTTAAATTAACTTTATTTTCAGTGGTCGCCAGGACATAAAAACTGAATCTGTAATGTAGAATCACCAGCTGATTGTGATTAAACACGCTTAAGAAATATTCTTTCTGTACCCTTCAAATAAGGTTTTAAAGAGCTTTCTTTCCCCCTGGAACTTTAAGTTCTACCACCATATTTGCTGCTGCAGCATTCTGAGCATTCAGCATTCAATGCAAGTTATTTGACTGACAAAAAGAACCAGTACTACTATGTTCACAGTTCATCCAGCTAGCCTCCTCTCTACTTAAGAATTGAGACATCCTTCAAAGACACATTGAGATCCATATCTGTATCAAAGGGAGGGGGACAAAGGAGGAGAAGAGGAGGCACCAAATACAGAAATGAGAAGAGCCCTTAAGAGTGACTCACGCGTAACTCAGTGGTCAACTGGTTCTTGCGTTCCTTCAACTGCAGCATGTCCTTCTCATCCCAGCAGCGAGCTTTGGCTCGAAGATTAGAGGAGCCTCCAGAGATTACGCCTGACTTTTCAAACATTGTCCCTTCAAGAGATACTGTCTGCAGAAGACATAACTGATTAAAATTTCTTGTGCTTCTCTCTCTAATTAGTGGACATCCATGAAGCCAAGTTTACCTTAATGCGCTCCTGTCTATCAAAGGCCATACTCCTGGCTTCTTTGATCGTTTCACACACAAGAGTATTGCCACAGACAAACTGCACCACTTTCCTCAGCTGGGCAGCACCTGTGGGAGCATTAACCTGTACAACATCCACCACCATCTTGGCACCAGGCATCTTCCTCAGTCGCTCATTTGGTGGACTCACCTGTGCACACAGTAGTGATGGTTATCGATGGCAAATTTGTACTGCTTGGCTGATGTAAAACTACACAATTTTTTCTCACTGTGCTCAGTGCTAAATTCCAAACAACCTTTTATTTGGATTTCTATTTTTACCAACCCCAAAAAGTCAAACTTTGCTTTAAAACAGTTCTGACTTACAATCAAGTTGTCGATGGGAAGAAACGTCTCACGTCCCGCTCGCTCCTCCTTGATGAAATAGATGCAGTCACGGGCTACCTTCTCTGATGCTACTACGATCGCGTTCATATAGCGACCGAATACCTTGGTGACTGCCAGCTGGTACTTCTTATGGATAGGGCTGCACAGGTCTGATAGACGGCCATACTGGGACAGGAAATGTCACAAATTAGTTAAGAAAACCATACATGGATTACAGAAGAGGTTTTCTGAACTACAACAGGTATGGATGCAAGATATTAACAGATAAATGCTGTTCTCATAAGAATCATTTAACATTCTCTGTGATTCTGCCTTAGAGAGACCTGGTTACAGCAGGATGAATGTTAGTTTAAATGAAGCAACAAACCCGAGTCATGCTGTCAGTATAAGCACAGGCCATGGCACCAATCTTCCACTCCAGCTTATTAATCAACCATATACCCAGAGTTTTAATTCATTTAAGAGCCTGACTCTTAGCCTTGTACACCTTAAATGGAAAACTCAAAAAACTGTTTTATTTGTTGATATCTATTGTCCACCTGAACCTTACTCAGTTTCTATTGGATTTCTCAGACTTTTCCTCTGATTTAATGCTCAGTTCAGATAAAAGAATTATAGTGGGTGATTTTAACATCTATGTACATGCTAAAAATGACGGCCTCAACACTGGATTTAATCTATTATTATTGTAGACTCAATTGGCTTCTCTCAAAATGAAAAAAAGCCCACCCACCACTTTAACCACACTCTGGATCTTGTTCTGACATGGAACAGAAATGAAGGACTTAACTGTATTCCCTGAAAACCCATTTGAATTTACAATAGCGGATTACACAACAATGGGGAATAAATTTTATTACAGTAGAGGCCTTTCTGGAAGCGCTGTAACTAAGGATATAATTCCTCCATTATGCTCTTCGATGCCATGTGCAATCTATCTCTATTAATGTGTGATATACCACAGGCCTTTAAAGGTGGAAGTAATTAAACATTACTTAAAAAGCCCCTACTTGACCCAGCTGTCTTAGCTAATTATAGGCTAATCTTCAACCTTCCTTTTGCCTCAAAAGTGGGAAAAGGAAGTAATTCTTAAAAGTGCAGTGGTTTGAATCTTATCAATTTAATAGACTCAAATTTGTAACTGTCAATGGGGAGTGTTATTCACACACCAAGGTGAACTATGGAGTTCCACAGGTTTCAGTGCTAGTACTAATTTTATTTACACTATTCATGCTTTCCTGAACCCAGTGATATCAAACTCCCAGACTTCTGGCCCACGCCCCCTACTTCCAGCCCGAGAATTGATGTCAAAAACGTACAATTACAATATACAATTTGGCTCTTTCATTTTTTTAAATTTTGCTTTTCTCCCAATTAAGGCAACCATTTCTTGTGTAATTTTAAATGACAAAAAAGTATTATATTTTTTTAAACATATAAAATAATTACAAAGCAGTTTCTGATGAGATCAGTGCAGATAACACAAAGCAGGAGAAGATGAAGAAAAAGGAGTATTAACAGAAGAAGCAGCAGCAAAAAATGTTGGTTTCCACACAAAAGAAAAGTGGATGATGAACACAGACAATTCCACAAATTTTTTTTTCAACAATTTTCTGGTTGAGTTTGGTGGAAACCAATCTGCGTTATATGTAAGGAGAAACTTGCCGTTCTGAAGGAGTTTAATCTCAAGCATCATTATGCAACTAAACAAGGACAGTATGATAAGAATGAGGGAGATGGCAGGAAAAAATTAGCCAAGCAGCTACAAAGAGGACTGCTACCCCAGCAACAACTTTTCCACAAAGCCGGTGAGGATGCTGCAGCTGAAGTAGGTGACGTGGTCTGTGAATTAATAGCAGGAAAGCCACTCAGTGGCAGTTTCTGAGGGATTGCATGCTGAGAGTTGCTGATGTCCTAAAAAGAAGAGTTTGTTCATCAATGCGGCTCTGTCGGCAAACAGTGTTTTACATATACAATGCATTGATCCACTTTGTCACAGTGTTTGCCGACAGAGAATGTTGTCAAACAAACTCTTCTTTATATAACATAATAAAAAATAGAAAGCACAGCATACAACATCCATTTTCATTGCTTTGCAGAGCTTTATCTATCCATGAAGTCATATGACACACACCAAGTAGTTAAACTGCAGGAATGTCTTAAAGACATGAAGACTTGAATGACCTCTAATTTCCACAGTAGTCATTTTGAATCAATATATGTCCTTCAATTCACATAGTAAACAAATATGTAGGACTGCTTTCTTGCATCTATACAATATCTCTAAAATTAGAAACTTCTTGTCTTAGAGGGATGCTGACAACCTAGTTCATGCATTTAATACTTCTAGGCTTGACTATTGCAATTCATTATTATCAGATTGTTCTAAAAATACACAGGAAAGTCTTCAGTTGATCCAAAATAGCTGCAACTGGAGTACTGACCAGAACTAGAAAGAGAGAGCATATTTCTCTCACATCGGCTTCTCTTCATTGGCTCCCTGTTAAATCCAGAATTCGATTTAAAATCCTTCTCCTCACATACAAGGTCTTGAATAATCAGACCCCATCTTATCTTAAAGACCTCACAGTACCATATCACACCAATAGAGCACTTCACTCTCAGATGGCAGACTTACTTGTGGTTATTTAAAAGTAGAATGGGCAATATATAAATAAAATTGAATTGAACTGAATATGCAAGCAGAATTAGCAACAAGCAGAAACATATCCCTTAATTTCTGTGTATCCAGTTTAAGAAGCCAAAAAAAGGGACTTAAAACTGGAAATGTTTCTAATGTTGAATAGCTATGTATCAAAGTGTAAGTAATTGTTCTGATTCTCTTAAAAGAAAGTATCTATTGTCTAATGTATATTTGTAAGGATTAGCATTCTGTAGTCTAAATTAACCTAAAGTTGAGGATGATAAATAGGGGTGTGGCACAGAGACCAAAATTGTGATATGAAAATCTACAATAGCTTCTTGTATCATGATGCACATGTGGAGCTTGGCCAACGTATGCTATTCCTGTGTAAGTTGCAGTGTTTGTTGATGATGAAAAACTGGAAAACTTGTTCATAATTCAACCAAGATCAAGTGATCAGACCTATGGTCAAACAATTTTTTCCATGTTTTTTGTTTTTCATTTGCCTTAAGAAAAATCAAGGTATATGATGTGCTTTCGGGTACTGTTGCTTCTTACCACAGTTTCAGGATAGAGTCTGCAGAGCTTTTCTAGCAGCTCTTTGTGCTGCAGCTGCCGCTTGTTCTCTTGGCTGTCCAAACAGGCATTCCTCAGCTCCTCCATCACCTGACTCAGCTCCTGGTTCACCTCCTCAGTGCGCTGACAGCCCCGCTGCAGCTCTGCACTCAGGCTTTCCTCCTGCTGGCGGTACTCCTCAAGGGATGACCTGATGCATACATTACTTTCATAAGAACATATCTACCAGATAACTTTCATCCATCCATTCTCTTCTGTTTATCCTGTTCAGGGTTGCGGGGGGGCTGGAGCCTAGCCCAGCTGACATAGGGCGAGAGGCAGGGTACAAACTGTACAGGTCGCCAGCCTGTCACAGGGCCAGCACAGAGAGACAGACAATCATTCACACCTATGGGCTATTTAGAGTGACCAATTAACCTAACCCCACATCTTTGGACTGTGGTAGGAAACCCACACAGACACAGGGAGAACATACAAACTCCACACAGCAAGAGGCCCGGGCATTCTAACTGTGAGGCAGCAGTGCTAACCGCCGTGCTGCCTACCAGGGAACTTGAAAACAAAAATTACTTCTTTTTTTTTTTAATTTATTTATTTAGGTTTTAGTGGCTGGCATAACAAATATTTGGTCTGAGTCATACACAACATACTTGCAGGTCTTGGTGTACTCCTCTAACTTCTCTGCTCTGTTTGTCAAATCTTCCAGCTGTGTTTGGTTGTTCCTGATAGCATTCTGTGATGTGAAACATGGTTAAGATTAGATTGAACAGCTATTTGATCTTTTTAGTGATTTAAATGTATGAATACTCCCTATTGAAGTGTATCATGGACAGTACCTCAACATCCTTCCTTCTGCGCTGGTTAAAGGCTATCTTTTCACAGTCTGCTTTCACTTCCCAGTGAAGCTTCTCTGCCTGTTGGCTGAAGACAGCCCCCTGCTTCAAGGCAAGCTCCTTCAGCTCTTTGTATCGCTCTAACTGCAGCACATATATAACCAGCAAATAAATAAATAAATTATAACTAAGTATAACTTTTAAATGTTACTTATCGTTGGTTCTTTTTAAGCCATGTGCAGTTCAAAAGTACCTGACACTTAAAACAACAGACCTGTTCCATGTCCAGCTCAACCTCTCTTCCTTGGGCAGCTCCCTGTTCCTGGACTTGCTTCTCATAGTTTCTCCAGGTCCTCTCAAGTTCAGCAATCTCCTGCTGATGTTCTTCCAGCTCCTGCTCTTTATTTGCCAAAATCCTCTGACTCTTCTTCAGGGCATCACGGAGATCCTCAGCCTTCTTTATGTGGTGAGAGGTGTTCACTTTGGCTTTTATGTACTGGGACCGAGACTGAGACAGGATTTGTTCCTGTGTGCTGTGTGGAAGAATGAATCAGTTTATTTTCTTTAATAACAATTTTTAATTATATCTGAAATGAATTGAAGTATAACGAAGATTTCACCAATCACTTCCCTCTAAATGAAAACAAAATTAGTTGAATTAAAATATATTCAAAAACCTCAAAATTTGAAGCCATATACAAAGACCAACACACCAGATCTCCTTGTCAATGTGCTGCTGCTCTCTTGTGAGCCGCCCATGTTCCTTCTTTTGAGTTTTGACCATCTGCTCCCACATCACCAGTTTACTGTTCTTGGCAGCTACAGCATCTTGTCCCTTCTTAAGGGTGTCACTAAGAACACTGATGCCCTTCTCATTATGGTAGAGCTCAGCAAGGCACAGCTGCAGGCGCTTTTGGTGAAGTTCATCCAACAGTCCCTGGTATTTCTGGGCCTGCAAGTATGAGCAAATCAAGAAAGTGCAATCTGAAACAGAAACCCTTGGTACACCACCAGTCATTCATGTTTCAAAGCTATTTCCCCACACAGCAACACAACACAGAGGGAAAAACTCTGGTTATTGGCAACTCTAGTCTTAGAAACTTGAAGCTATAGACGCCAGCGATCATAGTCAAGTGTATTCCTCGTGCCAAAGCAGGCGGCATGGAAACCAATTTGAAACTGTTGACTAAGCGTGAACACAAATTTGGCAACACTGCAATTCACGTCAGCCGTAACAATCATAGGTCACTAAAATTAATATTGAATTGGGGTGTGATTTTGCTAGAATAAGTTGGACTCTGTAGTTTTCTCTGGGCACCTCCCCAATCGGACGACATTTAGCCGCATATTCTCCTTAAACCACTGGCTGTCTGAGTTGTGTCCAAAAAAACTACGAGGCCTTCCTTGATAGATTATTGGGAAACTTTCTGGGGAAAACCTGGTCTTGTTAGGAAAGATGGCATTCATCCTACTCCTACTCTCATTTCTAGAAATCTGGCCAAACTTATTAAACACCCAAAAACATGACACTTCAGAGTTGAACACACTTACCCATTCATTCACTTCTGACTGGTACTGTACCAACACTGTATTTAATCATTAGCAATTAAACTCTCGCTCTTTCTCCTATAGTCTGAATTTTATCCTCTCTCTCTCTCTCTCTGTGCTCTCTTCTTTTCCCCTCACCCCTGATCAGTTGCGGCAGATGATTGCCCCTCCCTGAGCCTGGTTCTGCTGAAAGTTTCTTCCAGCTAAAGGAGTTTTTCCTTTCTACTGTCGCCAAATGCTTGCTCATAAGGGGTCATGTGATTGTTGAGGTTTATTTTAAAAATTGTTTTTAAAAAACACACACAATTAAGCCCCTTATTGAAAAAGCAGCAACAGTGGCATGAGCGGTAGTACTCCAGCAGCAATACAATCCACATGCTCTCAGCCACACAGGTTCATGTACCTGCTGACACCAGGGTTGCAGATGTAGAAGCACAACAGAGTAGAGAAAAACATATCTTATTTGTATGCTACCTCTATTTTTTCCTCAGACACCTGTTTCCTCTCGACAGTAGCAGATTTCTTCTTGTTGAAGTGAAACTGAGTGTCCTCTTTGGCCTTCAGCAGAGCCTCTTTCTTCTTGTTGTATTCTGCAGCATATTCTTTGGACTGACTGATGCATTCCAGCATCTTGGTCCTCTCCTTTGGGTCTTTCAAAGCTATGGACTCCACTGCCCCCTGGTGAAAAACATGAGAAGTGTAATGTTTGTAAGACATCTCTTACCAACTGTGCCAATTAAAAAAAAAAAAAAAATTAGAAGGGCACTCAGTAGAGTGTATACCTCTCCCATCCCAAATTTTCTGTGTGCTGATATTGCACTGCAAAAGATAACACCCAATGTTGTAATATTGCATCAGGTTTAACTATATTTTGGTGGTAGTTTAATGCCACTAGCTTTATTTCTTACTCTGCAGGAATGAATTATTTGTTGACCCTATAATTCGGTGGGCAAGGTTAAAAAAAAAAACACTTCTATTTAGTTTTTTTTTTTTTAATGTAGAGAGAGTTTACAGTTAGTGATTTTCTATGTTTTAATATTGGAGTTTTAGCCTGTTACAGATTGCTGTTTGGCCATTTTACTCGTGTCAATTAACTTATTTGAACCATTGACCTTAATCCTTCCACCATAAAATATACCACTATATACACATGAATACAAATATTTATTGTACAATATTGCAGCTTTCTTTCTTTTTTCTTGTTTTTCCAGCCATAGCTAATAGTGTGAAAACTGACAAAACACCTAACCACAGCAAACAAACCTGGTAAACTTGATATTTTTTTCATGCTTATTTTCAACAATATTGAATGAACTGCAGGCCTCATGCATCTCACCTGGAACACCAGACAGTTTTGAGCTTTAGTCAAAATGCCGATCTTCTCAAGCTCCTCCGTGTACTTGGCAAAAGTAACGTGTACGCCATCAATATGATACTCAGAGGAGTTCCCTGAAAAATATAACAAATAGCAGATCAAGATTTGATCAAAAACTGTATCCTGAGGAAAAAATCAATCAGCCTTAGAAGTCAATATGCAGAGCTTTTGGCAGACTTACTTCAAGACAGTTTGCTTTTTAAACTTTTTCCCAGAGAAACACTGTATGAAAGATGGTTCTGTTAAATGTCCCAAATTTTATTTTACATTTTGAGCAGAACAAACAAAATGCAACCGGTCTCTGTTGTCCTGAGGTGGATGCTAAATTCCCAGCACTTCGCATATATAAAAACGACCTATTGCAAAGCAAGTTTCTGCCAAGCACTATTCCCTCTAATGCCAAGCAATTAAAGTATACGTTTATCCTTAAAAATATAGGAAACCTGCTTATGTACATAAAAAAAACCTTTTAACTCCATTAAATCAGAAAAAAAATCGACAGCCAGAAAAACAATTTTTCTCAGTAGTTTTAGGGAAAATTATTATATAAAACTTTCCCATAATGTTTTATTCTTATCTTAACAAATCTTTAGATTACACAATGGGGTAAAATTAAATAATAATAAAATAATATCCAACATTATCTAGCATTAGAAAAAAATGATGAAAAGCTTAACCAGTGTGGAACTGGGTAAGACCACTTTTCATGCTGTGCTGCTGTACAATGGTTGTGTACTTTGTGTATGCTTATGTTGAAAAACAATCATCATATATGAAAAACACATAACAAATATGCAAATTATACATTATAATATAAATTTTATTTATATACATCTTTTTCATATTGGTCTTGCGAATGCTACCCCCTAATTACACTTACTGCATTAATGGCACAACACCCCCAACTAGAAGCATTCCCACTGCTACAATTACATCCCCAGTTTGGGAAAAACAAAAATCATTTCAGACAAATGTAATGGAAGACAAGAATCAATTTGGCATATTACACTGACCAGTGATAATCCGACAAAAGATGATCTCTTCTGCTTCATCACTGCAGTACCTCATGGCCACCCTGGCAGTATTGGAGATGGGCTTACCCATATGAGCTCCATGGATCAGGTCTCTTATGTGCTTCACCCGGAGAGAAGAAACCCGCTCCCCCATGACAAAGCTTAGGGCATCCATCACATTGGACTTACCTAGTATGATTTGAACAGTTTCACAGGTCTTAGCAATACCTGAAACAGTTATTCAATTTACTCTATGCTCACATAATGCTAGTTACTAATAAATCCTACCCAATATTCCAATCCAACAATTATACTATTAAGTCGCATGAATAGCTCATTAACTTGCTTACTTGCCATGACTTAAATATTTCAATATCATTTTGCTAAAAATAAGCCATCTCTATCAGGTGAAACCTGTAGCTAACTGACTCTGTGAGGCAAAGCCCTCTAACATAGAGGCAGGATATATAGCAACGTGCAATTGCTGTCTGCATTCTCTTACTGGAAAAATACAATTTCTAATTAGTTTTAAATTGAGTCAGTAAATGTGTCAAACTAAACCATGTCCTCAAAATTATATCACAGCCTTAACTTAGAAAAAGAGAGAGGAAAAAAAACCCACCAGGCTTGCAGCTAGCTTAACAATAATTCACCAATAGCTAGCTTGCTAAAAATGTGTTGAATAAAAAGTTCACTTACCTGAGCCATTTGTGCCAATTATACAATTAAATCGCATGAATGGCCCAATAATTTGCCTTCCTCGCCAAGACTTAAAGTTTTCAATATCAATTTGTTTTAGATAACCCATTTTAATCAGGTGAAGCCTGCTCTAATCTGAATCTGTAAGGTAAGGTCCTCTAATGTAGCAGGCAGGATGTAAAGAGGCGGGAAACTACTGTCTGCATCCAGAAATGCTAACAATTGGGCGGAGCCTATCCCAGCTGCCAAAGCCCTCTGACATAGCAGATGAAGGGTACACCCTGGACAGTCTGTCAGGGCTAACACAGAGACATAGACAACCATTCACACTCTCATTCACACCTATGGACAATTTGTAAATAATTTTAACCTCATTCAGACCAGGCTTTGAGGTCTGCCACTGAAAAGCCTCACAACTCCTAAACCATTTAAGATATAACCACCAAATTTTCAGGGAATGATGTATACACAATAATGAATCACTACAATTACTTTGGTGTTGCTATAGTCAAAAATTATGACAACATCAATTTGGTTTTATTGGCTGAAACTGTCCTAATGTAATATTCCCTTAAAAACCAGAGACATATAAGTAAACTTGAGCAGAATGCATGTCTGATAAAATGCCAGTGTCATCTATTATCATTAGCAACTATGGCAAAATGACATTATATATTAAAAAATGGCTTGAAATTCTCATAACAGTGTTATATTTTTTATATAACATTGTGTTATACTCAACACAAGTGGAACTGGAACATTAATAATGCATACTTCTGAAACGGGGTTAAACGGAGTCAGTAACTTTGTCAACCATCTGTTATGTTATTGTGCATTTTTTATATTTTGCACAGAATTGTTTGAGGGGTTTTTGTTTTTATATTTTTCTCCCTGTTTTTCCCCTTGTTAGGAAAATTATCAAAGTCCAAGAAACACAGCTTTTACATCTCAGTGAGACATGGTGCCACAGGCTTGCTGGGGCAGTGTCTCGAGCCGTCTTTTACAGGTGCAGAAAGAGGACCCTCTGCAGTTCTTACGGCCTTGGAAGTGATAACACTGCCTTCTGACTTCACTTCTCTTCAAACACAGTATTCGATTGTAAGTGTATTCTTTTGCAGCGATTTCATCAGCTGCATAGACAGGTGCGGGCATGATAACCATAATGAAACAAACACGCTCCAAGTGATTATTTTTTCAGGCCTGTTGCTCTCCCCCAGAATACTGTGTTCCTGAATATTCATTAAGGTCAGCACAGGAGAGAGTTACACATTCTTTCAGACACAGCACATGACAAAAAGTTTCTAAAAAAAAGTTAAGCATGACAAAAGAATAATGATTATAAACACTCATATACTTTTTCCAACACCCCTTCTTCATTCATTTGAATGCATCACTTGGACCTTTCTGCATGGAGGTTGCGTGGGTTTCCACCGGCTTCCTCCCACAATCCAAAAACGTACGTTTAGTGGGGTTCGGTTAAATGATGAGTCTAAATTGGGTGTGAGTGTGAACAGCTGTCTATCTCTCTGTGTTAGCCCAGTGACCTGACCCTGGCAGCCGACAGCTGGGATAGTCTTTATCCATGAAGCCATATGTTATCTGGTGGAAAAACATTTTTCCATATAGGTTTATCATCTGAGCTGCTGTATTCAGCTGTGTGGATTTTAACTCAGAGGTTCAGGGATTAAAATCCTGGATTTTGAATTGTAAAACATTTTTACTTGTAACCACCACAGTGCCTAAATGTTACTCACTGTTGTTATATGAATGCAGTGGGTGATTGACATGCTCAGTAATAAAAATGTTTGTGATGGGTTGGATCTCAGCTTGGCATGCAGGCTCTTTGTTCCAAAATATATTGCAAAGATGTCCATGGATTTAGGGAAACATAAAGCTGTTGAAACAATAGCTAGGTGTGGCGGCTGAACCATATTTAACTTTGTTTAAGCCCAGAAGACTTTGGAGGCTTTAATCAGAGGAAAACAGCTCCGTGTGACATGCGCAGGTTATTTAATAAATCAGTGAGCAGAACTGATTTACATCCATGCTGGTTTATTGTATGTTTGGTACTATGTATAAATATTATGCTGTACGTTCATTGCATATATGACAGGATTTCCTTCAATTCTGCTGCTGTGGGAATGAATCGTGTCAGGTGAGATGTCTAAATCTCACTTTAACAGAAATTCTGTTTCTGCTACACATCAGCTTGATTTACCTGCAGTGGAAACACCAATTTGGACAAGGCCAGTGTATTCATAGGATCTTGAAACGGTGTGTGCTCACAAATCTTTAGATTTTCATGAGATAATGGCATAATTTTCATGTTATTTCAGAGTAAATAAAACACCCACCTGTGCATTAGCAGCAGCAAAACCATGAGGACGATCTATCTAAATGAACCAAGCATCTGATTGAATCAGATGCTTTTTTTATACTTACTGTATGCCTGTCTTCAGTTATACAGAATAGTGGGAAAAAAATCTGCAGTAGCTTATTTATATATCTATTTATAAAACATATTTTTCCTCACACAACTCATATCCCCACACTCCCCGATTCCTCTTGTGTAAAACAAAAGCACAACAAGGTCTGCTGAAAGACAGATAAACTGGGTATGTTGGGATTTATTGGTCTCAGAATGATACAGTAAGTGGAGGAAGCTTTAAATTCAAAGTTGAGCCAGCTGATTTTGAAGTTTCTCCTCTATCTATGATGTGTATATATAGCCCTCAATAAGGATGGTCACGGACATACTCCATGATGTGCTTCAGGGCCAGCCATGTCTCTGAGGCCGTGGGGATGATCTGCTCAGCTGGCAGAATAAAACCATAGCGGCCAGTGTCCCTCAGCTCGAAGGCAAAGGAGTATTTGATTCCCAAATTGTAGGACCAGTCAATGCTACCCCCACTGGCTTGATCTGAAAATAGAGAAAAAGACATGACAGATGTATAACTAGAGAGAATATGAAAAGTCTTAGCTATATAAATTTTGACTTTGGGTTGGTTACTCAGATATAAACCAGAACATAAAATGGAAATTTAAAAAAAAGTACCAAAAAAACTGTACTTAGACTCGAGAGCATGATTGCAACTACTTAATTCATTAAATCATCTGTAACTTTAGAATTTGAATCAGACTGCTGCCTTACTTGTTGTTCCTAGTTTATTTTAAAGTAGAATGGGAGGCAGAGCCTTCAGCTTTCATGCCCCTCTTCTTTGGAACCAGCTCCCAGTTTGGATTTGCGAGACACCCACCCTCTTTACTTTTAGGCTTAAAACTTTCCTTTTTGATCAAGCTCATAGTTAGGGCTGGAGCAGGTGACCCTGAGCCTGTTTCCTTTTCACCCACCTTTTTTCACTTTCTGTGTTTATACACCACTCTGCATTTAATCATTGGTTATTATTAATCTCTGGCTCTCTTCCACAGCATGTCTTTTGTCCTGTCTCTCTCCCCTCACCCCCAACCTGTCGCAGCAGATGACTGCCCCTCCCTGAGACTGATTATGCTGGAGGTTTCTTCCTGTTGAAAGGGAGTTTTTCCATCCCGCTGTCACCAAGTGCTTGCTCATAGTGGGGTCGTTTGATTGTTGGGGTTTTTCTGTATTACTGTAGGGTCTTTACCTTATAATATGAAGTGCCTTGAGGGGGGCTGTTGTTCAATTCAATTCACTTTTATTTATATAGCGCCAAATCACAACAAACAGTCGCCTCAAGGCGCTATGTATTGTGGGTAAAGACCCTACAATAACACAGAGAAAACCCAACAGTCAAAACGACCCCCTATGAGCAAGCACTTGGCGACGGTGGGAAGGAAAAACTCCCTTTTAACAGGAAGAAACCTCCAGCAGAACCAGGCTCAGGGAGGGGCAGTCATCTGCTGCGACCGGTTGGGGCTGAGTGGAGAGAGACAGGACAAAAGACATGCTGTGGAAGAGAGCCAGAGATTAATAATAATGATTAAATACAGAGTGAAGTATAAACAAGTAAATAAGGTGAATGAGAAGAAACAGTGCATTATGGGACCCCCCTCAGCAGCCTAGGCCTATAGCAGCATAACTAAGGGGTGGTTCAGGGTCATCTGATCCAGCCCTAACTATAAGCTTTATCAAAAAGGAAAGTTTTAAGCCTATTCTTGAAAATAGAGAGGGTGTCTGTCTCTCGAATCCAAGCTGGGAGCTGGTTCCACAGATGAGGGGCCTGAAAGCTGAAGGTTCTGCCTCCCATTCTACTTTTAAGTATCCTAGGAACCACAAGTAAGCCAGCAGTCTGAGAGTGAAGTGCTCTATTGGGGTGATACGGTACTATGAGGTCTTTGAGATAAGATGGGGCCTGATTATTCAAGACCTTGTATGTTAGGAGAAGGATTTTAAATTCTATTCTAGATTTAACAGGGAGCCAATGAAGAGAAGCCAATATAGGAGAAATATGGTCTCTCTTTCTAGTCCCTGTCAGTACTCTAGCTGCAGCATTTTGGATCAGCTGAAGGCTTTTCAGGGAGTTTTTAGGACAGCCTGATAATAATGAATTACAGTAGTCCAGCCTAGAAGTAATAAATGCATGGATTAACTTTTCAGCATCAGTCTGAGAAAGGATGTTTCTAATTTTATAAATATTGCGCAGATGTAAAAAAGCCGTCCTACATATCTGTTTAATATGTGCATTGAAGGACATATCCTGGTCAAAAATCACTCCAAGATTTCTCACAGTGTTACTGGAGGCCAAAGTAATGCCATCCAGAGTAAGTATCTGGTTTGACACCATGCATCTAAGATTTGTGGGGCCGAGTACAAGAACTTCAGTTTTATCTGAATTTAGTAGCAGGAAATTAGAGGTCATCCAGGCCTTTATGTCTTTAAGACATTCCTGCAGTTTAACTAACTGATGTGTGTCATCTGGCTTCATGGATAGATAAAGCTGAGTATTATCTGCATAACAATGGAAATTGATGCAATGCTTTCTAATAATACTGCCTAAGGGAAGCGTGTACAATGTAAATAAAATTGGACCTAGCACAGAACCCTGTGGAACTCCATAATTAACCTTAGTGTGTGAAGACGACTCCCCATTTACATGAACAAATTGGAGTCTATTAGATAAATATGATTCAAACCACTGCAGTGTAGTACCTTTAATACCTATGGCATGCTCTAATCTCTGTAATAAAATATTATGATCAATAGTATCAAAAGCTGCACTGAGGTCCAACAGGACAAGCACAGAGATGAGTCCACTGTCAGAGGCTGTAAGAAGATCATTTGTAACCTTCACTAATGCTGTTTCTGTACTGTGATGAATTCTGAAACCTGACTGAAACTCTTCAAATAAACCGTTCCTCTGCAGATGATCAGTTAGCTGTTTTACAACTACTCTTTCAAGGATTTTGGAGAGAAAAGGAAGGTTGGAGATTGGCCTATAATTAGCTAAGACAGCTGGGTCAAGTGATGGCTTTTTAAGTAGCGGTTTAATTACAGCCACCTTGAAGGCCTGTGGTACATAGCCAACTAATAAAGACAGATTGATCATATTTAAGATTGAGGCATCAATAATTGGAAAGACTTCTTTGAACAGTCTAGTAGGAATGGGATCTAATAAACATGTTGCTGGTTTGGAGGAAGTAACTATTGAAGTTAACTCCAAAAGATCAACTGGAGCCAAAGAGTCTAAACAAATACCAGCAGTGCTGAGAGCAGCCGAATATGAAGATAAATCTTGGAGATGGTTTTGAATAATTTTTCCTCTAATGTCTAAAATTTTATTTGTAAAGAAATCCATGACGTTATTACTAGTTAAAGTAAAAGGAATACTCGGCTCTACAGAGCTCTGACTCTTTGTCAGCCTGGCTACAGTGCTGAAAAGAAACCTGGGGTTGTTCTTATTTTCTTCAATTAATGATGAATAGTAAGATGTCCTAGCTTTATGGAGGGCTCTTTTATAGAGCAACAAACTCTTTTTCCAGGCTAAATGAGTATCTTCTACTTTAGTGAGATGCCATTCCCTCTCCAGCTTACGGGTTATCTGCTTTAAGCTGCACGTTTGTGAATTATATCACGGAGTCAGGCACTTCTGATTTGAGGCTTTCCTTTTCAGAGGAGCCACAGTATCCAAAGTCGTACGCAGTGAGGATGTAAAACTATTGATGAGATAATCTACCTCAGTGGGAGCAGAGTTTAGGTAGCTGCTCTGCACTGTGTTGGCACATGGCACTCAAGAGCATAATAATGAAGGAATTAGATCCTTAAACTTAGTTACAGCACTTTCAGAAAGACTCCTACTGTAATAAAACCTATTCCCCACTGCTGTGTAATCCATTAAAGTAAATGTAAATGTTACTAAGAAATGATCAGACAGGAGGGGGCTTTCAGGGAATACTGTTAGGTCTTCAGTTTCTATGCCATATGTCAGGACAAGATCCAGAGTATGATTAAAGTGGTGGGTGGGCTCCTTTACATTTTGACAGAAGCCAATTGAATCTAATAATAGATTAAATGCAGTGTTGAGGCTGTCATTTTCAGCATCTACATGGATGTTAAAATCACCCACTATAATGATTTTATCTGAACTGAGCACTAAATCAGATAAAAAGTCTGAGAAATCAGACAGAAACTCTGAGTAAGGACCAGGTGGACGGTAGATAATAACAAATAAAACAGGTTTTTGAATTTCCCAATTAGGGTGGGAAAGACCAAGAGTCAGGCTTTCAAAAGAATTAAAACTCTGCCTGGGTCTCTGATTAATTACTAAGCTGGAATTGAAGATTGCAGCTACGCCTCCTCCTCGACCTGTGCTTCGAGCATTCTGACAGTTAGTGTGACTCGGGGGTGTTGATTCATTTAAACTAACATATTCATCCTGCTGTAACCAGGTTTCTGTAAGGCACAATAAATCAATATGTTGATCAATTATTATTAAATCATTTGTGATTTGGGGCTATGTAAATAAAATTTAATTTAATTTATCTTACTATGTTCTGGGCTGGTCAGAGAAGAGAAAAGATTACTTACAGATGATTGTACAGATGCTCCCAACCTTGTAGGCGGTGCCATAGAGAGAAGTCAGTTTCTGTGCAGCTGCTCTGCCAACAGAATCCTGCAGGGAAGCAAAAAGGGAACAACGCAGGAGTGAGGTCAAATTCAGATGATATCAGTGCAGAAGGGAAAATGATGAAGACAAAATCAATAAACAAGCACTTTTTAAAGGGCCCAAAATCTCAATTCCAGCAGTTTTTTTGTTTGTTTGTTTTTGTTTTGTTTTTGCTAATTCATCCACAAATCTGAAGCTAGCCATATTAACTTTCTTCTATTGGCCGCACCATGCAAACAGAAGAACTGAAGAACAGGCTTCTGTGCTTATAGCCAGAGCTGTATACCTACCATCATGGTGAACCAAAAGTGGGGAAAATATGCTGATCTAATTTTTTGAAACTTTGGCCATGCTTAATATCCTCCATTGTGACAGTTTTCAAAAAGATCAGAGAAATGGATGTTGAGCCTTAAATCCTTTGGAGGGAGAAAGCCACCCAACATCCAGTTACAAGAAGAAAGGCAACAAATGAAGACTGTTACAGAGAATACACATGATAATCCAGAATCAAAGCTCTTCAAAGGTCATGAGTAAGGGCAGAGGGACATTTATCATGAGTTAAAAGTGATTGCCCAGTTTATGCTTCAACTGAATAGCTTTTTATTTCAGTTTCCACTCTGCTATATGAGGTAATTTGTCATTTCCATTTGGTGACACGCACACTTTTCCACAAGTGTTTAGTCAGCAGGTCAACGTGGTCATAAGACTATGATCTAAGTGCTTCTGAAAACTGATTATGGCAATGATTATGTGTTCAAGCATGTGTTTGTCACAAGTGATCACGCCATATGCTTATATATACTGTATATGACAGAAAGGGAAAAGAATGACGGGCCTCCTTCAAGTTTTTACATCAAATCAAATCAAGCTCAAAGGCAAAGATTCTGGAGAGGGCTCCAGAATCAGTTCATAGCAACTTGATTAATATAGCCCAAAACCACAAATTTGTGTCACAGAGGTTTAGTCATGTATGATTAACTGCAGGATTATGGGTCCATTAGGCACTTTCTCAGAGTTCATTTGCTGTGCTGTATGAATATGAAGCAGAATATTGCTGAAAAAGTGTGTACCTGTGAGTTAAGGCAGATAATTTGTCATGTTTAGTAGTGATGAGTTTATTATTCACCTACCCCAAAGCTAATTATTCACATTCCCAGCTATAAAACTTTAATTAGGTAGAAAATTGCAATCCCCAGCTAAATGATGTCAACAGTCAAAAAGCAGCCTACAAGGAAGACCTCAGATCAGGATATTAAATTAGAATCCTTTATCTTTCAGAGAATATGGATATTGTACAGAGGACATTTACCAACCTCTCAGATGTATAATACTACCCTTGAAATCAGTGTTTACAGAATGGAAAACATGTCTGGTTTACTCTATTTCCTACTGTCTTACCAGTTCAGCCTGATGAGGCACGCTGCTACAAATGTAGCCGTAGGGGTACATGAGCAGCTGGGAGTAGGAGTGGACAGAGATGAAGGCCTTGAAGTTGCCGTGGCTCTCGATCAGGTTCACCACGTTCTTCACCTCGATCTCAGAGTGAGCCGAGGGGCCGTGGTAGGACTCAGAGCAGGGGTAGCTACTGGCACCGGGGCCTGGACATATCACACAGAGATGATGTACGCAGTCGTGCAAAATTATAGACAGACATCTGACACATGTCAGAAGTGTTTTATGGCATCTCACTAAAATGTAAGATGGCTTGAGGAATCTCACTGACATGTTACAAGTCAGTCATTAGGTATTCCACAACAATCCAATTCAATAAGTTACAGCGATCTAAAGTTTATTTTGTCTGTAATATTACAACTCTTAATATTCAGTTATACATGTCGTGCAGGTTTTAGCACTGAGGTCACAATAGTGGCTTTTCTAGTATTCTCTTCTACCTCTCAATGCTGTACAGTGCAATCTACTGCAAAAACAATGTTAATTACAACCTCAGTGCATGTTTTTTAATTAAAACATTTCTGAAGTTTCAACAAAAAGCAAATTTTTTCCTTCATCAAGGTAGGATTTGTGGCAGGGCTGGCGCTTTGAACTGAATTAGACAGTGCAGTTGGACCTAATAAAGTGGTCACTGTGGTAGCAACAAATATGCAAATTCAAAACATCAACACACACACCAGCAGTTAACAGCAGTTGTAGTAAATAATATTCAGGTTTTGGTTTAAGTAAAAAGAAGCTGATTATTTACTTAGCAGGTAATCTATATCACCAAAATGCTTTTTTTTTCTTTCTTTTTTTTTTATACAGCTCAAAAAGTAAAAAAAAACAACAAAAGTACTGTAGCATCCTACAACACAAACTTCATGAGATGCACCAGAGTCTTTATAATACTGACCACCAAAGCCTGCATCCCAGTTCCTGTTAGGATCAACTCCACGGCACGTAGAGCCAGGGATCTGGGAACGGGTCTTTCGCCACATCCGATCCTGTGCATCACAAAACATCATTCAATGTGTGTCGTTTTCTTTTCTCTCTGAGATGATTTTTACAAAAAAAACATAATTCTAATTGTTTCTGAAAATAAATGATATGGTGACCATAGCTGGTCTCAACAGCAGTTTGCTTTGACTAATATTTTTGAGTATCCACTTTATAGGTGACAGATTATGTGAAGAAATAACATTGTCTGGTGAGTGCGAGGGACGTACACTGGTGTGGGTATAAACATAGCCATCAGGGTTGGCCAGGATCAGCATGTAAATATCCATGGTGTTCAGAAGGGAAGTGAGGGAGGCGTCGCTACCGTAATCCGTGGCAATCTAAGCAAGGGTACAAGGTTTTTTAGAAATGCTAAAAAAGCCAAACTTTCACATGTTATATATTTAAGATGACTGTCTTATGCACAGTAAACAAGGTCTGCTATAACAGAGGAAAATAAGCTGGTTAAAATAAGAAAACTAGCAGGGAAAGTGAGGCTCAATGTACTCATTAGTCTAGAAGCAAGCATGAAAAAGGGATTATTATTGTATTTTTATTTTTGCCTTTCTTATCCATATGATTTTCATTTTATACAGCTTTTCACAAACATTGCTAAGTTGTATAGGAGCATGCTACTATAATATGTAACATTAACCATTTTCCATACAAAGAGCTACAACTTAAATGCTTTAAAGGGACCTGTAATACCTGTGATTATCATCTACATATTTATTCTGGATCTTCACTAGAGTACTTTTTCATGATTAGTAGCTTAAAAAAAAGTATTTATGTTGCAGTAGCCCTTTATCGCCAGGCCATGAGTTGATGGTCTCGCTAGTCTAAGCCCCCACCCCCACCCCCACCCATAAGAGCCTACTTTCATCTGACTGGCCATTCCTGCCAGTTCCCAAGAGCCCTGCCTCATAATTTCCATACAGAGCTGATGTCAGCATGGTATCCAAGCCTTTTGAAACTTTAGCCTTGTTTAACATAAGCACCCAACGGTGTAACAATATCCAAGGAAAAACTTAATAAGTGCAGAACAGCACAAAATTTTAGCAAAAAATAAAATAAAATAAACATTTAAATTCAGATTACTCTATTTAGTTGACATCTTGTACCTTGTTGGCTGTCCACACTCCAGTAGCCGGAGATACCCATTCTCTGGCATGGATACCTGTGTCAATCCAGACAGCAGGGCGTTTGTAGCCACCAGTGCTGAACTAAACACAAACGCAGTTCCAGACATGCTGTTACGTTTTGCCTTTAAACTTTAGTTCCTATTCTAAATATTTTAAACTTTCATGCAGCCACAAATATTTTCAACAATACAAAAAAACATTATATAGGGTTCTGTCTCTCGTGGCATGATACCACTGAGAATTCCATGTGATTAAAGATGTAGATGCGCAAAATAAACCAATCCTCTTTTCACCCTAATGTGAATTGAGGATATTTGATTTTGATGTTTATTAGACAGTCAGTCTGAGCTGAAACACACCGGCACAGGCACAAATGCACACAATGCTGCTGCTTTCTTTGAGGTATAACCAGAGTATCTTACCTTGAGCACATACATGGGCCTGTTCTCATAGGATCTCCCAATATCCTGCTTGGTGACCAGGTTAGGGTACTGAGCCACTAGAGTGTCCATCCAGCTGTAAATCTGCATAGAGGCAGAGCTTGCATTACAATACAGATAAATACGGCACGTCTGATATTAAAGAGAATTGAAGAAAATGCCTGATTATAATGATAATTGAAAACAGACTGATCGAGCTAAAATTTGTTGCAATAATAATAAACTGCATGCTTGTGTGTCAACAGCCTACTGTGTCCAGACTATGATAGGCTCCAAAGTTGAAGCTCCTGGTGCTACGCTCCTTTGTCTGGTTCTCCTCCATCTCAACTTTTTCTTGGTCAAGAAGCTCCTGAAAGTGACATGCAGGAGAACTGAACGTCACTACAGACGTCATCTAACCATAAAAATCACAAAGTGGACATGAACTGTATGCTAATAATAAAAATGAATTTGAAGGATTATAAACCTGGAGGTTTTCTGTCATGATGGTGAAGGGGATCCTGTGGGCAGTGAGGTACTCCTTCACAGGGCTCAGACTGGAGCGGGGCACTCGGATGTCCACGGGGAGCTCAGTGGAGACTGGGTGGAGCCAGAAGTCTACCTGTAGTCAGACACACAATGGGAAATCACACACAAGAATGAAAGAAACTCCTGATGAGAAGTCCTGAAAATCCTGCATCTAGTATATAATACGAATAATATAATATATGTCATAATACTAATATAATAAACTAAATATCTCACTGTGCTGCTGTAAAATCTATCATTTGTACTTGCTTCCATCCTAAACTGCATTAATTTACATCTTAAGGGAACGGCAAAAGATCTGATTTAATAACTAAATAAGGTCGAAAGGTTAATCTCTGGGAATTTGGCGCATTAAAGGGTGAAGTGCAAAATGACTGCGGGGCCAGAAAAGAGCATCTGACTTTCTGGCTCCGTTAACCTCAAGCCCACATCAGCTCTCAACTGGATTATTTAAAGTGTAGCACTGCTGAACTTGACTTGCCTTTTGTACTACTTGGAAATTGATGAGAAATTGCCTGGCACAAGCTGCTGAGAAAACTTGAACATAAATGTCTGCGCTTTGTACCAAGGCTGTGCGTGTGTGTGTTTGTGTGTGCATACCTTCCACTCCTCCTTAGTCTCCAGTGCCTGCAGAAGCTGGAGCTGATCCTCCGACTGCATACTGACCCTGATAACCTGATCTCTGGACATCATTATGTTAAGTTTTTAGTTAATACTTTGATGCTTGGCATCCAACAGTGAGTTTAGCAGAAGAGAACTTTTTTTTTAATTATTATTATTATTGCTTACCAATATAACAAGCAATTACGTGTGCAGCACAGCTACAGACCTGCACTATAATCCTTAATAAGAATGTAGCAGACATTTAATCTTGCTCTTAGCTTTAGCTGCTTATTGTGCTACTGTTTGAACAGCAATTATAGATGCAAGAGCAGTGCAAGACTGCATCCTGGCTGCAAAGCTGAATATTTCCTCCACATCATGCACAAATTAATACCCTGGATACAGAGGGCAAAGACGTGACACAAAAGTTAAATGTAAATTGGTATCATAACACAGAAGCAGATAAATCCAATCAGATTCTTTGGTTGAGGTAGCAAACTATATAAATACTTTTTAGACTAGTTATTTGACATGCAGAATGCAATTAAGGAAGAGAAAGAGAGAGGGGAAACACCTGCATGCGCAGGTCTCCTCTGTTTCGCAACTGAGTTAATTAACAGAAAAATATCAGAAATTTGCAAGCAACACGAGTATTACTCTATTGTAATGGTTGTTTCATTTGCAAGAAAATATTGTTTATAATTACAGTTAAAAGAAAGTGTTCTATTGTATTCACCTGAACCACGCATTATTAAGATTATTATGATTAAAATGTGCACTCTTGTTCTTATTATTTTACAAAAGATTAATAATAATTAGTCACTGCCTAACTAAGAGGAGACTGAACCCCAAAATGTAATTCCCTGACTCTATTTTAGTCCCACTAAACTCGTAGCTGGAGTACTAAAGATTGACCACATGAATTACCAAATAAATTATGCTAAGTGTGCACTGAAAACTTACCCAGTGAAGACCTTCTTAGCTTTGGCCACAGCCACAAGTACCAGCAGCAGCCAGAGGCCTTTCATCTCACCTGTATACACCTGGACTGTTTGGGGGACAAAAGTGAGGCATCTGCTCCTCTGCTCTCCTAATATCCCCTGGTGGCAGGTGGGCTTTTCTCATGCAGGTGAGTTAGGTCACTCTACTGATAACCACACAGCTCGACTGCAGAAAAACAAAAAGCTATTTTGAGCAAAGGACATGCTGATTAAGCATTCATTAATCTTTTCAGCAGGCAGGTGCAGATACTAGAAGTTTCCACAGATACAGTATGTTACTGGCTTTGGTGAATTAGTATGTTCTCATTACACACTCTTGTCATAGTATGCAGAGTATCACTTTGAAAGGATTAAGGCGCATTAATTGTCATTATCGGGATATCAGTGTCGTGGATCGTGGAGGTAAGTCATGAATAAAACGCCTTTATTATACATGCCACACAGTGACTGGCTAAAAAGTCTTCAGATTGTGTGGCAGAGGATGTGTTTCCCAACATTTTTGGCCTGTTTGCCTCTCTAAACAAGATACGCCTACTACTATTAATTATAGTAGCTGAATTTCTTCCCAATTTATTTAGCCAATAAGCAAAAAGTTTAACCGATTACACTTTTTAACCGTCATTTTCAGTCATCATTTGATGTCCAACATTTATCTTTAATATTATATTGAATCAAAATTTGTTTCAGTAATTCATTTATTTATTTAGGACTTTGGTTGTTTCGATCCCCCACGGAAAACTTTGGCCACTTAACCCACTTAGACATATAAACAATATGATATAACCACCCAATCCACGTGTAGGTTTGGTCCTACATGCAGAACTCGCGTGGGGGTGGGCTAGGAACGAAGTTCAACACGGTCAAACTCGCTTTGGCGTACCTGGCACAACACAATCTGGAACTCCATTGGACCACGCGGGTATCATCTTCTCTGTTTAACCGGGCTTTCTGCTTCAGCCTCCGCGCGCGCTCACGTGAAAATGGTCCGTGAGTGCCGAGGTTATTAGATGATAGTGATAAAAAGTAAATAAATCCATAAACAACATAAAATATAATAGTAAAATAAGAAATGGATGCTGCAGAAGCTTGTTAATCTGGTGATTTGGCGCACAGAGCGGGAAAATAAATATTTTAATTCAAGTTAATCGTTTTACCGCTGAGCGCGCTCTCAGTGCTGCTCCTGATTTCTAAGGTGACGGCTGCACATTAAACCTCTGACACGTTAAACTGGATACATTTAGACATTAAAGTTTCCTGTCACAGCCTGATAAAGTAGACGTGGAATTTGTTTTAGTTTGTCGCATATCAAAGTGAAATTAACTGTACTGATTGAACAGGTATTCTCTGTGTGTGTTCTGTGAATTAAGACCAGGTAGGTATACCTTTCTACAGTTTCTGAGTCACTAAATTAATACATGTCCATTCCAGTGACAATCCGACGTATAGTTGGCACGTCATTCAGTGGTTTTAGTAATGTACAGCTTCACAAACTGCACATATAAAACGTAGCAGATGATCTATTTCGCACTGAAAAATGCTGTAAATAAAAGCATCAGTGAAAACGTGGTGCTTCCAGCCGATTTAAAACCCAAACTCGGAGCATAACCTGCTCCTAACCAGGTAATGTATTACCGCGGTGATCCAGCCAGGTAAAAAGAGCCACACTTTGTCTGACTTTAATAAACAAACACTTACATGTGCACAAAGTAACCGGTAGATGGCAGTGCATTTCTAGGACAAAACATTAAGGTAAAATACAGACCATTACCGTTTATGGCGAGAGTGAATGATGTCACCTTCAGAGGCTGAAATTACCTTCAGTCTTAAATCATTCATCACCAGCTGGGGTATTCTTTGATTTGTGTTTCTGTAGTTTTGATCAGTTCTCGTTATAAAATAGTTTATAACATGCAATAAATGAAAGAGGTGACTTTTATCAGCCTTTTAAATGTGAAGTTTTTTGTAAATATATTCTCTTTATGGGATTTTGTTTGACAAAAAATAATGACAATAGTAGATCGATGAATTATTAGCTGCAGCCCAGTAACAACAATGCAACCAGCTGAGGTCAGTGAAACGTGATCAAAGTACTCTTGGTAGATGTGAAAAATAGGTCAGTTAATTCATTGTCAAAAATACTGACCTGTTTAAGGGGCCCTCTTACTCTGGTAATAATTATTAACCAACAGCTAGTGCCTCTTCTAGGAAACTAGGCTGTGATATTGTTCCCGAGCATCTCTCCCAGCATTTCCCGAGTGGGATAAACACAATCATATTTTATTACTGTTAGCAG
Organism: Pterophyllum scalare; assembly: GCA_024447675.2. Classification (NCBI taxonomy): domain Eukaryota; kingdom Metazoa; phylum Chordata; class Actinopteri; order Cichliformes; family Cichlidae; genus Pterophyllum; species Pterophyllum scalare. The sequence continues at coordinate 240,539 of JAMQGT020011604.1, read as the reverse complement.
AGGATCTGGGGTTTGGCATTAACTTATTCATGCTGATATCCGCAGCATTGATATCAGACTCTGCATCAGCTGCTGTGACATCCCGCCAAACCCTCCCTCACTCTCAGAATTAATAAAAAGAGGTTTTAACATGTCACTTCCCTTCCATTTCACTCCCAAACAATCCCATGGGACAACATGAGACGACATGGTTTAATACGTGTGGGAACTGATCTGGGACTTTCCATCTTTCTGGGTGTAGAAATTATTTATTGCTATTCCTGCCATGTGTGTCTAAAACTTTAATGTCCCCGTGAAAGGGGGCTCTACATGCAAATGTGGGTGTAGTTTGTTTCCCCATCTTTTGTCCCCTGTCATTTGCTGCTAAAAGCTATATGAACACGGCAACTCCGGGCAGCTTGCTCTACATGAATTCATTTGCTGCACTATAAATAGATCCATTTACATTGCATTCCATGGCTAAACAGCCTCTCAGTAGTTCTGAGGCCCACCGGTAAATTGATTATTAATTATTTACTGTGCTGCTCACTTGCTCATCTCATTTTGCACATTTATGTGTCGATGATCTGTATGTGTTCACCTGTATCATCGATGTTTACCATTTACAAAACACGCAGCATAAGAAAGAAACAATTTTTAAATTTTACTTCAGCATTTGTGATGAGAGACAGTGAGCTACTTCACTTTTATGATGGTCACATGAGTACATCTGTCATACGATTCCTGTCTCTGTCCAGTGTGGTCGTCAGATGACAGAGTCAAAGAGGGTTCAATCAACTGTGACTTCCTTTGTAAAGGAAAAATCTTTCCTCAGCTTTTGTTAGCTTAACATCGTTAGATACAAGTCTGTAAATGTTTTAATGTTCCAGCTTTCTCTTATCTTTTTGTCTACAGCAGAATAACTCTCAGCACCAGGTGTGAATGAGACATACTGAGAGCAGGACAGGGACAGATTCTCTGCAGCTGAAACTTTCTGATCTATCTCTGTTTTGCCCTCTGAACATCAAATAGGAAGATGCTTTAATTGACTGTGGGAGCTTGAACTCTAGCACCTTGTTGAATATATATGCCACAAAAAAATTAAGGTAGTTCTGAAGGCAAAAAGGGACCAACCTGGTAATAGCAAGGTGCGCATAATAATAAAGTAAGCAGTGAGTGTATATAATCAGTTTACAAAACTTTTATAAAAATGAATTTAAAAGAACAAGTGTTTACATTACTGTACATCTGGCATGGAGAAACATTAGCATCCCACTGGAGCATTTTTTTCTGGCCACACTACAAATGATTGTTACCTAGTCACTCAAGGTTTGGCTGTTTGGGTAATACGATAAGTTTTGCATAAAGATTATAAACACCATGTAATATTAAAGAGAGAACCTCAGCTATCCAGCAAACCCCTGTGAGCAGCACTTGGCAAGAGTGGGGAGAAAAAGAGCTTTTAACAAGGCAAGACCTCCAGTAGAACCAGGCTCAAGGAGGGGCAGCCATTAGCCATGGCCGGGGGGTAGGTGAGAGGAAAGAGTAGACAGAGACAGGGAACTCAGACAAATGTAGTGTAGCTGTCTGAGCGCTCATTTTTCTTATTTAAAGGTACAGTGTGTAAAATCTCGCCAGATTGCAGCCAACTGAATTACGCTGTCGTACTGCTCCCATTTCAAGTGCATAATCCTGGCTATGGTGGCCACTGTAGGACAAACAACTCTGGTCACTGTTTCATCTGCAGTGAGTGTAGGCTACCAGTCGGCTATTTACCTCAGCTGGTGTCCACGTCTATTTACTTTGGATGAGGCTGTAAAACTTTGTCAGAGGAGTCTGATACAAGCCGATGAGTCAGTGAAGCTCACTTCTGTGTGATGACAGCAATACTGAGGTGAGCTGTTGAAGATATCCTGAACTTTTCTGTTGGTGTGCTGCTGTGTTTTGCTTCTGTTATGAAACTTTATTTGAGTTGGTTCTAACACTGTTGGACTGGGGCACTTTGCTATTAAATTCTCATATAATGTGAGAATGTAATCACACTGTTTATCAGAGAGAAGGTGGGATTTTCAAGCTGAGCCTAACATTAGGTGGCATAATGTTAGCTGATAACTAGCTGTTGTTGTTGTTTAACTGTCTGGAGATGGGAGGGTCACATGTCGTATCTGCTGACAATATTGGGAATAAATGAGCATGTTGATGCACATTTTGGTGTCTTAAGAGCCCTGACTCCAGTTCAGGAGAGGCTCGAGGTGAGGAGGAAGAGGATGATGTTTTATCCACAAGCCGTTTGTGTTTTTGCTTCTTTGGTGAAGGGGGCCCCTTCTCAGATAATAATAATAAAGCATAGGTATGATCCCTCATATACTGACTGTGAAGGTAGCTCTTCTGAGCGCTCCTTGTTGTCATTTCCTGTTTGATTTTAGCCCTTGGTTTCATTTGTGTCTTAGTAAATTTTACTTCCTGTCTTCTTTCTTACTCACTGTCTACATTTTTTTTCACCTGTTCTCACCTGCTGCAGTGGATTCAGCCGTGAGTCTCTTGCTCTTTGTCAGTTCATCCGTTATCCTGACAGTGCATTCTGTGGCCTTCCCCGTGTTTCTCCTCCTGTCTCTGCCAAGTTTTTGTTTTTGCATTAGGCTGCCCTTTGGATTATTTTTGCCTTTCTGTTGCATGTATATTTTATTGGACTTTTATATGTGGATCTCCAGCTGCCTTTTGTTTGTTGCATTTTTGTTGATTTTATTTTATTGTTTTTCTGCATGGCAAACTGCTGTAGTGATATTTTTGTGTGAATCATCTGCTCATGCACACATGAGAAATTACACTATAAGGCCTCATGAATTATAAGTTTTCTTATGTAGCCATCAAATGAATAAAAATCTTCTAAACGTTACTATATTTATTGATAAATCTCATGAGACTGTTATAATGTAAATGACTGGCTATACTGGTAAAATGTGTCAGTGCAGGAACAACAACTCTAGAGAAATGGTTCTACGAAATGTTCTAGAAACATTTTAGTGGATGGACCTCCAGTTCAAATGGGCTTCACAGTGGTGTGTCCCCTGCTTGGGAAAGAATATCAAAAAATAATGAAAATAATCAATCATATTTCCTTAAAAAATATTTTTCCAATTGTGCTATTAGCAAAAAAAATTCGAATATTTTATGCCATCGGACACTTTCATTAACTTGAATTCCTGTTTCAGACTACGTGACCCATTTTCCAGTCCTCCAGCAAGCGTTGGGCTTGATTTATTTACACGTTTTCATTCTTTAACAGCTTTGTGCAAACTTGGTTTGTGTGCTAGAAAAAGATGGTTGATTATTTTTTTTAACCCCTGCAGAAAAATAGCACGATCAAAGGAAAGAAGTACAAGAGGTGTAAAAACTGCAGATCTGCAGATTATTGTTCTGTGTATGAATTCATTAGGTTTGCATTAAGGTGTACTGAATTATCAAGGTCCTGTTGATTTGACAATATCTAATGAAGTCGAATCTCATTAAAGAAAAAAATAATTTAAGTTCTAAATATAATCAAGACCTCTGCCAGCGATCTAAAATAGAAAATCAAAACTCAATTTTTCATCCAGCTTCCTTGTTGGCAGTATTTCCTGTTCACACTGACTTTGTTTTAAAAAAAAATGCATTCAGGCATTTACACTGATCTGTAGAAAGATTTTACACGCTCTGAAGCAGAGCCACATCTCTAGAAAATCCTCCATGGCACTGTCACATTTATATTCTTTATTTTTGCCAATCGAGTCTTGATGGAGCCGCACATCTGTGTGACATCACAAATGCAAAGTCTGGACAGGCTCTGCTGGCTTGTTCTCACTAAATGAGGACGAGCTGTGAATGTTAACTGTCCCAAGGCGCATATTTTAATGCTGAAAATCAGCATCCCCCCCCCTTTAATGTTGTTACTTCTGCATACTCAAGACGACATGTCTCCCTGAAGATGAACTCATTACCTATCCCTCCCTGTCAACCATCTGAGCTCACAGCGAGCTGACAAACTGTCCTCTGGGCTGCTTAACCCTGCCAAGATTCCAGCACACATTAGGCTTCTTTTGGGCTTCTTGGGCAAAGAACAGCCACACTGCTGTCCACAAGTCCCCAAGACATATCCTGCATCAAAACTATTTTAACTCTAATATTTTTCTTTATTGCAATGCAGATTCCTCAGTCTTGATTGGATGATAGGGTACTTCACTCTGTGTCAAACTCTGCATCACTGCATCATGCCATAGGATTGGTTTATTACATAACAGACTAAGAAAAGACCATAACATCCCAGGAAGGACTCAGCTTGTGTAAAAATAGATTGGAAGGCACAAAACAATCTGGTTATATTTAGCAACAACCACCCCATTCGGGTCTAAGAATAGCAGCTGAGATGTTTCATATCCATACTTAGCCTTGCACTTGCCAGGACGCTTTTATCCTTGTACTTTCTGAGTTGAGTGGACAGACACTGCGTTCTGCAGGGTTGGTGTATGTTTGTGTGCTGGCTGCAGGGTTTTTGGGGTGTGTCATCAAAATTTTACACACACTTCCTTATTCCATTACTCATCACCACCTATTTCAGCATGCAGGCATCTCACAGTTGATGAGCTTAAAAAGGGAAACGAGGGAAATAAAAGTGGCAAAAATGGCAGCTCAGAGACTCTAGTAGATCCACATATTGGATCAAGTCGTATTAGGCTCATGCTGAGCTTGTTCAAGGCAGCTTTATAGACTCAGCACTCAGTGCAATCAGTCCCCACAGTAAGAAAGGCTGGGACATGCGATTCTCTTAGAGGTGCATATTAAAAAGTAATTCCGGTGGAACTGTGAAAAAAAAAGAATCAGTTTTGTAGGAAACTATCTTTGGGAAAATGTTTCCTCCCTTAATTTAGGCCATAGTGTTATGAGATGCTGATTAGATCAGTTAAATAGGTATCCTCTAAAACACTTTACAGCTTACTGAGACCATCAATCTTGCCATTTTTACTAAAGGAGCAGTCTGACATTTGGGAAATATTCTTATTCCCTTCCTTGCTGAGGGGAAGATTTGGAAGATCAACACCCTTTTCATCCTACCCAGCAATGTCAAAATGCATTGAAATTATGCTGAAGATGCCAGATGTCTAAACATTTAGATTTGGTTTAAAAGTTAAAAAAAAAAAAAAAGAAGAAAGATCTCAGGTCACTAAAAATATATCCTTTTACCTTTAAATATAGTTAAATGTGAGGCAACGTTCTTCCTCTCCAGCACCTTTGCAAACAGCCTCAGAAAACCAGCAGATTTAAACCCGTAACCTCGCTATAAGGTGACACTGCTAACTACTGCCTCCCTAGCATAATATGGGAAGGAGAAGTTTTGACTGTCCAGACAGCTGTGCAAATGAGCTCAGTGTGCAACACACAATGAGAGAGAACCCCATAAGAAATGCATAGAAGTGAGGATTCCGTAGCTGTGTAATCACAACCTTTTCACAACAAAAATTAAGCCAATTAAAAGTTTTTAAAGAAAGAAAAACAAAGAGGCATGCTTGAAATTTTAAGTTACGGCTTTTCCCGTTTTGCTAGAAGGGAGATTAGAGAGAAAAGAGGAGACCAAACATGCACAGGTGTATCCTTTGGTGTTTTTCCCTTCTGCGTGTAAAAGAGGTGTGGCACACAGCTGCAATATACAAACCGTGGTGGGAGGAGGACTTTACAAATAACTCATTCTTTTTATTCATGTTGTTTCACGTATTTAAGATGCTCAAATTTTCATGTGTGATTAAAACCATCAAACAAAAAAAGGGACTGATATCTGTCACTTTGTGCCACATTGAGAATTTAGTTGGAAGTAGCTATATAAGACAACATATGTGTGCCAGTTGTGTCAAAGGTTATACTAAATTGACATTGCTTTAAAATGATGGCTGCAAGGCAAAGATGTCTCATGTTATTAAATGTCTGTCACCTTGACACCTCTATCCTCGTGTCAGTTCCTTGTCTCCTCTGCTCATATCTCTGGTGGATGAGGAGTCGAGGAAAGGAATCAAGGATGTGCTATTTGGGAAATGAGAAAGGCAGAAAGGTATTATTTTATGATGAAGATGGGAAAGAAAAAAGAAAAGAAAAAAAATATACACACACACACACACACACACACACATACATACATACATACATACATATATACATACATATATATATATATATATATATATATATATATATATATATATAAACACTACAGAACTCCAATTCTAGCTATCTATAGCATATTGGTGGTGTTATTTTGTGATGACCCATTCTGCCCCACTTGCCTACCCGTTTGTGTTGCAACTTCTTCTTGCAGGCACTTGAGAGGACGCGTGGCCTCTGGCAATCGGCAACAGTGGCAACACCTGGGTTGAGCCTTCCAGTGCTCGATGAAACATCTTGGAGCTAAGTTACTGGCCAATAAACCCATTTAGAGTTTGACTGCTGACATAGATATTCAGTTCACCACATCTTCATGCATGCTGTGCACTCATGTTACATACATTAATTGGCTTTGGCGTGTGCTCCTTTCTTGTCATGGTCAGGTGGCCCAGTTTGTGACAATCGAGGCATCTTATGAACTTCCTTTTTTTTTTAAAAAGCAAATGTAATTAATTTTAGCCTTGATGTGTATGTGCCATTTTGATATCTTTTAAAGTTCAATGGGTAAACATGAATTAGTAAATCACTGAAATCATGCTGGATTCAAGTCTTTGTTAAAGACCCCCCCCCTTTTTTTCACTTTGCAACAAAATACAGATGTAAGGGGGCGTCTTTTTAAATGCAGTAACTGTCTGGGCAGATTTAGGTCAGTCAGTTATACCACAGGAATCATCTCTGGGACCTGGTCTGTTTTTAAAGGCATTCAATGCAAAATCTCTGTTCCAGTACATAGCTTAATACCTACTAAGTTTTGCAAGTAGGCTCAAGTTTTCTAAAATACTGCAGAGTCTATAATGTATTTCTAAGTCTAATTTTAAAAGTCCTGACCATTAAGGCTGAATGTATCAGTATATTCATGTTTACTTTCAGCTGCTGCCTTATTTACAAGAGGTCGTCACAGCAGGTAGCTTTGCATGTTTGATTTGGCAGATTTTATTAATATATATATATTTTTTTTAAGCCAGATGCCCTTCCTAATGTAGCCCAAAAGCAATATGTGTATCCTCCCAGGATCAACCTGGAGATCCAACAGACCAGCTCTGCAGTTACTGCTACAGACAAAAATGATGAGCTTCTGCACCCTCATCCTGGATGCTAAGCCAGACTGGAGGGGATTTTTTTTTTTCACACATCATCATCTAATTTTGCCACCACTGCACTTGCTGCCAGTCCTTCTTAAAAAATCTAATCTACTGTTTATCGCACAGTACATGGCCCTTCTTTAGTGTCCTGACAGTCAGTATTTTTTTGTGACAGCTTATATGACTTAGCTAAAGTCATTAAGAGGAAGAACTCAAAATTGTAATTAAATATGTCATACATAAGCTTACTAAGCAATACTAAACCATTTATATCATGTTCATAATGACACGTCATGTATAAACATAATATAACAGAGTAATGCTGTATAACTGATGGATTAAATATTACCTAATGCCTTACTAATGCTTAACAGTGTGTCATTATTATAAAGCATTACATTTTCATCAGTTACATACAATTTCCCTGCCTGTAACTGTGATAAAACTGTATGCTTTATGAATATGAAAGGTGATATGTGCAAAGATCACTAATGTCAAGTCATATCATAATGTACTGTGAATCCTACCACTAAATTATACACAAGTCCAAATATTGCAGTACATATCTTTCCCTTGGCTGTGATTTCTTCTATATTACATAACTTATCTTGGATAAGTGGTTAAGAAATGGATGGATGGATATTAAACTACCGTGATTTTGTTTGAGTGGATCTGAGGGTGCCAATTAAAGTTTCTGATTATAGCCTCAAGTGGGAGGCAACCATAATAAATATCTCATCATGAAGTTAAAAGTAATATACAGAGACACATACACAGCAGATAGCAGTGGCAACTCATTAAAATCTTGGAAAGAATTGACACAAAGAAGAGAGAAAAGTCTACTAGCTGTAATTAGCACAATGTCACTTGTTACAAAGCAGCCCCCGCTCTGATCATGTCAGATCGCTTCCAAGCATCATCAAGCAATTGTTTTGCTGCTACTCTGAAAAGGAGCAGGAACACAATTCCTATCCAAGGCTGGCGGTCTGTAACCATTGGACATTTTCATTGGATCTGTCATGGGACATTTGAGTGAAAGAGGTTAAAAACTTTACCAGATAATAAAGCAGAACGCCTCAAACTTGTTACAGAAACACTGCACTGTATATTTAAAACAGGAGGCCACTGCACGCTCACACAAAACACTGCCTCTGCATTTTGTGCTGGATGACCAGTTCAGCAAACCACTGATTAAATATTGCAGCACACAAAATAAAAAAATAAAAAAATTCCTGGGATGCTTCGTGCACATTGTGGATCATTAATTTAGGGTCTGGGTTCCTGCATGATGAGGCAGACAGTCCCATAATGTTTTGTTTTTTCAGCTATTAAAAAAAAAAAGGATTTTTCTTTTTTGGCTCTCTTGACAGTCCACGTGGTACTAAATAATAAATCAGGGATTCCATAAAATGCGATTGTGCAAGCAATGTCATTGTCACATGATGTAAAAATGAAAGGGCTTTGAAGAATCCTTCAACTGTAAACTCCAGATGGCTCGCAGAGAGCCAGTGTTTGACAGTACCAGCATCTGACTGCTGCCATCGCTTCATCAGTCCTTTTCAAAATCCTTCAGATAATGTAAACTCCACAATTCTTGGCATGTCTTATTAGTTCCGAAATGTTTTCAGATAGTAAAGGATCACTTTAAGAGTGAAATCTGGATGTTTCAGCAAAAAACCATCAATTTACAGATGTTTTTAGATTAACTGATTCTTTTTTCCAGTTTCAAATAGTTGATGTTGTTTATTTCACTTATTCATGCTCATTATAATCAACCTCTTAGTTTAACCCAAACCTTAAACATTTTTCATTCAACCTTCATTTTAACTAAAAAAAAAAAAAAGCTAAATAAGAAGTGTATGGCTCATTTACAATATAAATTATAAGTTACCACAGACAGTGTAGGAAAGTCATAAAGTACTGAACTGCATATGTTGTGCACTGTTGTGTATTTTAAGAATACAAAATAATACCGGCCTCATCTTTTCCACAGCTGACTCGTCCGTTATTAAGGAGGCAAGGGCGACACTTATTATTTGTCCTCAAAATTCAGGCAAATGGCAGCATTTCTGAGCCACACTCTCTGGACTCCTTGGAAGCAGGACAGCCTGTTACCCTGCTCTAAAGCATTCAATCTTAAGATGAACACTTTAAAGGTGTAATGGTGTGAATCTGTTCCAGTGTGCTGGCTCTGTTTGATTTTTACTGGCAACACTGACCAGGACAGGTGTCCATTAACAGAGTGAGTTTGCTAGTTTCAGTGTTGTGTTTTACAGCAGTGTAAGTGGTGGAGGGGGTATTTCCAGGGGCAGGATTTAGGAAGTTTAGGAAATGCCGAAGTTTGAGGATGAAAGGAAACAGAATTGGAAAAAAGATGAGAGCATAGAGAGACAAAGACGAAACAAAGTAAAGTTAATGACATGCAAACTAACGCCATATAAACACATTTGGAGTAGAAAGAGGTGAGTAGAGAAGACAATTCTCATTGCATAATGGGAGACCCCCGGCAGCCTGAGCCTATAGCAGCATCACTAAGCGATGGTTCAGGGTCATAAGCGTTTTCAAAAAGGAAAGTTTTAAGCTTTAGCTTAAAAGTCAAGAGGGTGTCTGTCTCCTGAATCCAAACTGGGACCTGGTTTCAAAGAAGAGGCTCCCATTCTACACTCAGAACCACAAGGAAGCATGCCCTCTGAGAGAAAAGGTGAGAAGAAGGAATTCTGGATTTCAAGAGAGCCAATGCAAAGAATCTTCATTCCCTCCTTGTTTTAAAGTTGTTTTTCTTGAGCACACAAACAACAAAGGGGAAAAAATAGATTAGATAGGAATATTTATTTAAAGACATCAGTTGTTACAGAAACAGTCATTTCAATCAATAAATTGTGGCCTCTATATTTCCTGTTAGAACAGTAAAACCTGTGCTATCTTGTAACATCACTAAACTCAAAAACTGGTTTTAAAGACCTACGTATCAACGTAGAAATCATATTTGATTGGCCTTCTGTGCAACTACAAGCATCATGCAAAAGTCATGACTCACCCTTTTGAGGGCTGATGAAATAAATTTGGGCAGATGAACTGTTTCAGTGTATTATCACACAATAACTAAACTTGGCTGTATAATGTCACATAACACTATCCCCAGCCCAGTGATTCTGTCCTCTGAGAGCAAGACAGTTCAGTTTTTTTTTTCAGTTTGGATCATACGCCCTGTTATTCACATCATTTCAACCACTGGGTCTGAATGAACAATGCGGCGATGAGTCTGACCGCATCAACGTACTGAAAGATAAAAAAACAAAAAAAGTAAATCAGAGAAGAAGAATCGGTCTTCAAAAGAAAACATCTGAAGGCATTGCAAAATTCCAAGATTAATCAATTGAGATTTTTAAGGCAAAAATGTTCTCTTCGATACTCTGAATAAACACACAAAGTATGTCACAGTACAATTTTTTTCATATAACCCACAGGTGCATGTCTGATAGAAAATAAATTAATTTAAAAAAAATCAATCATGCAATTTTAATGCATGCTATAAAAAAAATCATCAGGATAAAACAGGATATTCATCACAAGCATTCAATTAAACCACGTTATCGATATAATTTACAGCAAACAGAGTTGATGTAATTTGTGCAGATTACACGGGCGTTCATATGACCTGGCATGCTGACATGCGGCCGCATTAGCAGAGTAACACGGATGCAACAATGAGCAGTGGGAGGCAGCGAGGTGTAGGCCTACTTCATTAAAGCTGGTCTGCCCACCTTTTTTTTTTTTCCTGTCACAATAAATGCTTTTGATTGTTACTCCTACAACTGAAACAGCCTGACATGACGAGTGATTTCACACACTGCAGCTGCACATGACAAAGCTATCCAAGTCCACTGCATTCCTTTAGAAAGTCATAACCTCTTACTGAGGGCAATTCCACGCATCCCAAAGAAACAATCTACATAATTTCATATCTGTACTGAAGAGCATGGAAAAATGTGAAAGTAATTTAGAAGTACAATGTCGTATTTTAGTCTTGAGGACTTTAACAGGGTTAATGGAATTTCTTGGGTTAAGACACCGTTGAATGCTCACCTCTTTACAATGTATAAAACACACCGTCAGATTAAAACATCACCTGACTGCTTGCAAAACACTCCTCTCAGGTCCATCAAGCTTTGGGTTTCTCCACATTTTGAAGCAATGACAGAGCAGTAGTCTGTACACTCCATAATCTGCAGCTACTGTTATTTGAGATAGATATACATCCCATCACACCCAATGGTTAAGAGGTAATGTTAACGGGGACCTATTATGCTTTTCTTTATTTTTATACTTTTACAGAGGGGGATGCTCATATTAAACATTGCCAAAGCAAATGTGCAAGTAATCCCTTTTTTCTTGTCTTGCTCTGCATGATGTAACTGAGAGCAGATATCCATAACGTCACCATCCAGGTCTGGCTTTGAGCGCAGAGGGTCTGCCCACCTGTTGCTAAAAACGTCTTTTTGTGAGGAGCAGTCAGTAAGTAGAAAGATGTCTTAAAGTCATACATGAGCGTGCTTAAAAAAAAAGAAGCTGAATGAACTTAGGGACTGCACTCAATATAGGATAAATAAGGATTATTTTTAGCTGTGAAGTTCAAAGCTACTTTCATACAAAGAAAATCTCATGAAAAGCTACTTTGAGTCCAAGAATAAAATATGGATTTAGTAAAATAGGTCCCCTCTAACTGAAAATATACAAAGTATATAATCCAAGCCACCAAGCATGGCAATGTTACAGAAAAATAACAGTTGCATTTCTCTTAATATATTCATGACCCCTTTTATAAGATGCGCACATAGAGTACAAGAGTCAGGGTTTAGTGAATGGTAATATCTATAAACAGATATCTACATATGAATATGCAGAATTAATAGACATGAGATGAGGCATTTGGTACTGGAATGATTTTGGTTTCTATTTGTAGTCTTCTGTTGGTTCTATCATATATGAACATGCTTTTGTTGCATTTGCTGAAATGCAACATCAAAACCCTCACCAACTGTCTCACATAATTTAGCTTTTAATTAGGTTTGCACACTGACCTGCAGACCACAACATATCCTTAGGCTACCCTAGAAGCTCTGAAATAACTTCCACTGTCTCCACAGGGTTACTCATCAGACTATCTGAAGAGTTCCCAGATTGAGCAAATGGCAAGTTGGCCACAATATGCCACCAAAGAATCTAACATTTATCTCCCATTTGTTTAATTAGTAAAAATGTCAACCCCGGTTCAAGGGCTAACGGTTTTAGGTGGATCTGATTAATTTTTAATGATCTCTTAGCAGCGCTGACATTGAGATTTTTGAGGATTTCTGCTTTGATACTAATAGAAAATAATTTGGTTAATGGCTAAAATGATTGTCTATTTATGTGGGTTTTGATAAGCATCTAGAGCCATATTAAAAACAAAAACAAAAACAAAAAAAAACACACACACAAATCTAATCCTTTATGAATTGCCTCCAAGTTCTCAAAAACAAAAACACAAGCTAAATAAAAATTTATATAACAGTTTGATATCTGGAAAAAAAAACCCCCACTGCATTTTCAAACAGAAAGAAGAAGGAGGAAACCCTAAATCTTTATACAACCCTCACTTATGTAAGTGTCATACATGTTTCATACACAAATGTACTGGACATACAGTATATACGAGACCGTGGGTGTGAGATCAAGCTCATATCTTGTCGTGATAAATAAATAAAAAGGCCATGCCTTGTGTTTCAGGAAGAGAGTCACAGAGTCCCGGCAGTTTGCTGCAAGTCAACTCTCCAGAAAACGTACGAACAATATATTCAGAATACACTGTATATTTACATGTACTTATAAAAAGACTGTTCCTGTCTGATCTGGTCTGATCAGGTTCAGGCTCACGCTGCTCCAGTCTTAAAACTAGTGCTACATTGTGCAATTCAACATCCCAACTGTTGTATGGGGTCCCCACCATCACACCACCTCTCCCCACATGGAGGGACCCTATTCAGTCAACCTGAAAAAGCATTTTTTTTTTTCCTGGGATAAGAGGCTACAGTTACCAGTATGTCAAATTTGGCAGAAAAATGTTGCTACGGAGTAGATTTGATCATTAGGTTTTCAATGTTACGCACACATTAAACGCACGTCACTATAACAATTTGTTTATAAAAAATACAGGCCTGTCGTTCATGATTTAAATATGAATAACCTAGTATAAACATTTATAAGGCCTGTTAGTCATGATTTAAATATGATTACAGGCCTCAGTATAAAATTTAACAATTAAATGAGCAGAAAGAAGCAGCATTACACATACGTTATACTAACCAATACACAAAAAAAGGCAGAAATTTGTACAGTGTATAAACATCTAATAAACTGAATTTACAGGCAGTTTATAAGTAGACAAATTATTTAAGCATCACCAGCCAAGAAGTATAGAATTATTGTGAGGTGTGAGTTTAGAAACATGTTGTAAACCTTCTTTTATATTGATTCCTTGACTGAATAGGGCCCTGAAATACACACAAAATCTATAGGATACAACTCAATAACACAAATAAAAATGCTATTCTTTGCACATTTTCATGGATTAAAAGGGACCTCTGGATACGGTGGTTGATGCTTGTCTAATAGGAAATGGTTTGTGCTTTGCTTTCTTATACCCATTAATGGGAAGGCCGAAACTTATCTGAAAGTGACAGTGCAATAACCTGAAAACTAAGCTCAACACATTTAGGCTCTACCAGTTTTGTAGCTTACTTTAGAAAGGAGAGCAGCTGCGGTAAGCTTGGATTCAAAGCAGTTACAGATTTCAATAGTAACCTGCTTTTATAAAGAAAATCTTAAAAAAAAAAAGCCTTTGGCAGAAACCTTTTGCAAACAAACAACACAAGCAAGTGCAGTTGCCATTGATAGACATAAACTGCTACACAATATTGCCAAAAGTATTCACTCACCCACCCAAATCATTGAATTCAGGTGTTCCAATCACTTCCATGGACACAGGTGTATCAAACCAAGCACGTAGGCATGCAGACTGCTTCTACAAACATTTGTGGAAGAATGGGTCGCTCTCAGGAGCTCAGTGAATTCCAGCGTGGTACTGTGATAGGATGCCACCTGTGCAACAAGTCCAGTTGTGAAGCAACTCAGCCACAAAATAGTAGGCCACGTAAAATTACAGAGCGGGGTCGGCAAATGCTGAGGTGCATAGCGCACACAGGTTCTTTCTGCAGGGTCAATTGTTACAGATCTCCAAACTGCATGTGACCTTCAGATTAGTTCAAGAACAGTGCGTAGAGAGCTTCATGGAATGGGTTTTCATGGCCACTGGCTCGAGTCCCCGTCTGAGTGTGTGCTGTCATTGTGTCCCTGGGCAAGACACTTAACCCACATTGCCTAAGTGTGAATGTGGTGGTTGGAGGGGCCGTAGGCACAAATTGGCAGCCACGCCTCTGTCAGATTGCCCCAGGGCAGCTGTGGCTACATTAGTAGCTTACCACCACCAAGTATGATTAAGGTGTGAATGAATGGTGCTTGAAACTGTAAAGCATCTTTGGGTACCTTGAAAAGCACTGTATAAGAGTACGGCATTATTATTATTATTAAACCCTATGGATTAAGAATGGGATGTCCCTCAAGATTATATTCGTGTGAAGGCAGACGAGCGAATACTTTTGGCAACAGAGTGTAGCTGTAACATCTAAGCCAATGGCTTCCTTGGGGTTTTGTGTCAAAAAGACATTATTAGTATTTCAATATACAGTTACACAATTACTTTGTGGGTATTTATTTACCAGTAGAGGCAAATTCTATATCCCCATTTCTTTGCTTTAAAAAAAAGTCCACGGTCTAAAGTCTAAGTCTGTTGAATGGTGGGAAATATTACTGCCTGACATGTCAAAGGCCCTAATTGACAGTAAGGAGTAATCCAAAATTTATGAAGGGGGAAAATGAATCACTTTCTTGTAGTGTCAATGTTCATCTGTCCGGCAAAGCTGGCTAGAGTTAACATGGTGTCAAGCAAGCCAAATCTCTTCTGACAGAAACTTGGCCCATTTCAAAACAGACTCAACTAGAGGGAGTGAGACCCTTTGTTAGATTGTGTGAAAGTGTTTAATAAAGAAATGGAAGTGAGTTACATGTTGGTTATTAACTGCAAAACTCTAAAATTACAGTTACAAGTTATCACTTAAAAATAGACAGATTTATGTGGGCGTGGTTTTATCAGATCTCATTGCTGGCAAGGCAAAAAGTCTTTTGCCTTATAACACTGATCGTTTCATTGCCGACACGACATGTTTCAAATGTGCTGCCAACTTCCTGTGAAAGTGCAAGAGAAATTACCGTAATAAACACATGTTGGCTGTGAAGCACAATTCCTCAGTTTTCAGCATGTTTTTCCGACCGTACACTGTGTAATTACAGTAATGCGAAGTGTGCCTTCACAAACGTGTCGGCGGAGATACGCGCAGGTTAAAGGCTTTTAAAGGGAGTGTCGGCGACAATAGCTCGATGTGAAAGGGTTAACTAAATATTATTTATAGTTAGCACTTGCATAATTTTATATGCATGTTGCTAATTTTAAGTGATTTTTTCATTACATGCCACGCTGATTGTTAGCAACAACATAGCTAAATTGTTGCCAACACAAAAGAAATCTGAATTATTAGGAGAATAATGAGAGCCGATGTTGAAACAGTAAGAGTGTCAATCAAAAGTACTGCTGTGAATCTAAGCAGAGGACAGCTGCTGTCTCCTTTAAAGCCTTCAGGATGTGGGTATTTGATGAAGAAATACAGGTTTTCTGTGGAGTTTGAATTTGAGGAGATGGTTAGCTACAGTGCCTTGCGAAAGTATTCGGCCCTCTTGAACTTTTCAACCTTTTGCCACATTTCAGGCTTCAAACATAAAGACATAAAATTTTAATTTTTTGTGAAGAATCAACAACAAGTGGGACACAATCGTGAAGTGGAATGAAATTTATTGGATGTGACAAACTTTTTTAACAAATAAAAAACTGAAAAGTGGGGCGTGCAATATTATTGGGCCCCTTTACTTTCAGTGCAGCAAACTGACTCCAGAAGTTCAGTGAGGATCTCTGAATGATCCAATGTTGTCCCAAATGACTGATGATGATAAATAGAATCCACCTGTGTGTAATCAAGTCTCCGTATAAATGCACCTGCTCTGTGATAGTCTCAGGGTTCTGTTCCAAGTGCAGAGAGCATCATGAAGACCAAGGAACACACCAGGCAGGTCCGAGATACTGTTGTGGAGAAGTTTAAAGCCGGATTTGGATACAAAAACATTCCCCAAGCTTTAAACATCTCAAGGAGCACTGTGCAAGCAATCATATTGAAATGGAAGGAGTATCAGACCACTGCAAATCTACCAAGACCCGGCCGTCCCTCTAAACTTTCATCTCAAACAAGGAGAAGACTGATCAGAGATGCAGACAAGAGGCCCATGATCACTCTGGATGAACTGCAGAGATCTACAGCTGAGGTGGGAGAGTCTGTCCATAGGACAACAATCAGTCGTACACTGCACAAATCTGGCCTTTATGGAAGAGTGGCAAGAAGAAAGCCATTTCTCAAAGATATCCATAAAAAGTCTCATTTAAAGTTTGCCACAAGCCACCTGGGAGACACACCAAACATGTGGAAGAAGGTGCTCTGGTCAGATGAAACCAAAATCGAACTGTTTACCACAATGCAAAACGATATGTTTGGCGTAAAAGCAACACAGCTCATCACCCTGAACACACCATCCCCACTGTCAAACATGGTGGTGGCAGCATCATGGTTTGGGCCTGCTTTTCGTCAGCAGGGACAGGGAAGATGGTCAAAATTGATGGGAAGATGGATGGGGCCAAATACAGGACCATCCTGGAAGAAAACCTGTTGGATTCTGCAAGAGACCTGAGACTGGGACGGAGATTTATCTTCCAACAAGACAATGATCCAAAACATAAAGCCAAATCTACAATGGAATGGTTCACAAATAAACGTATCCAGGTGTTGGAATGGCCAAGTCAAAGTCCAGACCTGAATCCAATGGAGAATCTGTGGAAAGAGCTGAAGACTGCTGTTCACAAACGCTCTCCATCCAACCTCACTGAGCTCGAGCTGTTTTGCAAGGAAGAATGGGCAAGAATTTCAGTCTCTCGATGTGCAAAACTGATAGAGACATACCCCAAGAGACTTGCAGCTGTGATTGCAGCAAAAGGTGGCGCTACAAAGTATTAACGCAAGGGGGCCGAATAATATTGCACGCCCCACTTTTCAGTTTTTTATTTGTTAAAAAAGTTTGACACATTCAATAAATTTAATTCCACTTCACGATTGTGTCCCACTTGTTGTTGATTCTTCACAAAAAATTATAATTTTATATCTTTATGTTTGAAGCCTGAAATGTGGCAAAAGGTTGAAAAGTTCAAGGGGGTAGAATACTTTCGCAAGGCACTGTATATGCTACCAAACTTTTGGGACTTTTAGTTACAATACGGATGGATAACATGGAATTAAAAACAGCTGTCACAGTCATTACTTTGATCCATGCAGATGGCTGTTTAAAAGTAAAGCAATCTGCACTTTCACCTGTTTTCTGTGCATGTACTGATAGTGTGTTGCTACCACAAAGGTGTGAGCCATCTAATCTGATAGCAACCAAATTGCAATAATTATCAAAGTACAGTTTGGCAAACATTATGTATACATGGTGAGAATGGTAAAACTGTGAGACAGACTTACCAAATATCACTTACAACACGCGTTTCTTTTTTTTTTCTTTTTAAAAACAACATTTTTTTGGCAACACTGAACAATGTGAGAGGTAGAAAGATGTAAAGCAAAACAAAAACAGAAATGCTTCTGAAGTACAGTGTTTTTTCATGACAACAACACGACTCGCAAATGTAACACACAGTCAGGTTCGGTAGTGAAATGTGTGTTTTTGACTTCTGGGCTTGGAGATATCCACATTTCCAGAACCCATTGTGCCAGTGAATGTTTTCTGACAAGAGTAAGGCTGGTTCAAGTCCTGGTTGCATTTGATTCACATCAGACTCCCAAGGAGCACAGCTTCCTTTTGAGTCAAGGCAGGTGGATGGAGCAGACGATGGGAGCGTGGGAAGATTTCAGGTGGGTTTGTTCATAATGGCACGTGGCAGTGGTGGTGGGGGAGGGACAAAGCCCTGAGTGCAGGACAACAGTGCATGCTTTTCATAAACTACAACATGCTCTATTTAAAAATATACACATACATACATATATATATATACATACATATACATATATATATATATATATATATATATATATATATATATATATATATATATATATATATATATATATATATATATATATATATATATATATATATATATATATATATATACACACACACACACACACACAGTACGTATATGTGGCACAGGGCCTAAACATTTTTGTACAAAGTCACAACCTCCTGTTTCTGCAGCCAAAAAATACGATTCTGAAAGGTTTTCACATTTATTGGTATAAATTTCATCCTGAAAAAAATTTCCACTCCAGTCCTCAATTTTGTAAACATTTATATATGAAGAGACATGATTTAGTGAAAGACAGAGGAAGTGGAAATAGGAATGGCAAACAGCTTGGATTCTGACTTGATCCTCATTTTCTGTCAGTTTCTGTCCTGTTTACTCTTGTTGCTGTAGGTGTAGATTTCAGACCACCACCACCACTGCCCTTCAAAATCCCCACCTTTATCCACTCTTCTAAACAGAGGAAGCATTCCATTCATGGTTGTCTTCATCACCCTTCACGGCCAAATATTCCCAAAAGTGCAACATGAGAGAACGGGCAAAGTTTCCCATGTGCTTAGGAGCTTCCCGTGAAGAATGAAGCACAAAGAGAGGAGCGCAGAGGCCAGTAGAGATGGCTGTCCAACAGTAAGATGGAAGCCTTGGCCTCTAAATTCGGCTTACCCTTCTGGTGAGCAGAGGGTTGATAGCTGGTGGTGGGCAAGGGGTGTAAGGAGGTGGCAAAGGGCCAGGTTTGATCCCTCTGGTTCGCATGTAGGACAGGAACTGGTCGGGAATTTCGGCCAACACTTCTTTAGCCAGACGAGCCATGCTGAGGATGTGATTTCCTCGTCGGTCAATGTAGTCTCTGAAAGGAACAAACTGAGAGGAGAGGAAACAAGGAAATTGAGAATAAGAAAAGAGTAAAGAAAAAGAGATTAAAAAAAAGGAGAGATAAGTTTTTTTTTAAAAAAGGGAAAAAACTAAATAAAGAGATGAGAAAATGAAATGAGGGGAAACAAGTAAATGAAGAGAGAGGAGTAAAGAAAAAAAGAAATAGGAGGAGAATAGGGAAGAAGAAAAAAGGCAAGGAGATGACATGATACACGGAGACGAAGAGGAAATGAGATGAGTTAAAAAAAAAGGAAAATGATGAGAGTAAAAATGAAAAAACAAGGAAAAGGCAGGACAGAAAAGAAGTATATTGAGAATAAATAAGAGATGAGCAGAGAAAATGGGAAAGAAAAGGTGAGTGGAGCAGAGGAAACAAGAAAAGAAGACAGGAAACAAGGATATAGAGGAAATGAGAAGAGTAAAGAAAAAGGAAATAAGAATAGGGAAGAAGAGGAAACAAGAGTAAGAATTGACTAAAGAAGAAAAAAAGGAAACAACAATAAACAAGCATGTGGAGAGGAGAGCAAAACATATAAGCATCAAGAAAAAGGGCAACCAGTGTAGGGATAAAGAGAGAAAACAAGAAAAGGAGAGGACAGGTAACAAAGGAGATAAAGATGAAATGAAAAATGAGTTAAGAAAAGGAAAATGGGGAGAGTAGCGATGAGTAAACAAGGAAAGAGCAAGACAGCTTGATCATGGAGAAAAAAATGGGAGATGAGAGAGGAAACAAGAACAGGAGAAGCCAGGAAGAAGAGGGGAGTAACAGGAAATAGGAAATAAGGAGTGAAGAGGAAACAAAGAAAAGTGAATACAGGAAATGAGATGAAGTGGTTATGTAAGATTATCAAGAAAGAAAAAGCAAAGGACAACAGAGTAAGACAAAGAGAGGAAAATGCACATGGGGGTGGGACGGGGGGTCGAGAAAGCAGAAAGAAGACAGGAAAAATAGCAGACTCAGAACAAGACAAGGGTAAAGCACCATGCCCTTTTCCCATTAATCATAAAGTCCACATTTCTTTCAGCCTCCCAGCCGGTCAGCCATGTCTTGTACCTGAACAATGTCCCTCTCAGCGTATCGTCCCTGGGATGAGATCCTCTCTTCGTCCCCATCCAGCTCAATCATTTCTGAGGAGGGTAGCATATCAGTCACACCCCATCAGGAGGCTTGAGCAGCCATGTCAAAGTTACAGTGAGCAAGCATGACACACAGTTCTTGTGTTTCAATCTGCTGAAGTCATTAGCATGCCCTGGGCTTACATTTCCTTAGAGTGTTGATGGTGTTAAATGGAAGGAGTACACAGAATTTGCATGGCTGAGCGTGAAGCCACGGGGCTGTAAGTTACACATAACTGTGCACATAGGGGGAAACGTGCTCAAATACATGTAAGCACAGCCAGTGATGAGCACCACGGGGACATAATGTGAACGTGCGCACTGACTTCATTTGCGTGATAATCCCGTTGACTTTGCAGGCTCATTGCTCACCGTGAGTGAGCTTGTTTTTACAGAGGACAGCTCTGCGGATTGTAAACACGAATGTTTCGGGAAAAACACAGCAGAGTGGTGAGGAATGTGGTCATCATGCATTTAAAAAAAAAAAAGACTGAGGGGGAAAAAAAGGAGTGTTGCCTTTGGATGAAAATGTGAATTTTCACATCTCCTTTACCTCGGCTTTTGTGAAGCAGAGGAGGGGAAATTAATGGGAGGGTAAGTGGAGAAGTGAAGAAGAGAAAAGCTGCACAAGAAAGGGCTACACCATGTGGGAGACAAGATAGGAAGCAGAACAAAGGGTGAGGGCAAAAGATTACTGCATGCTAACAAAAACACATATACACGATATCTTCACCCTGCTTACCATCAAATTCCGCTGGTCCAACCCCGACTATTATAATTGACATGGGCAGAGACGAGGCCTGTAAAGGGTGGAAAGTGACAGAATAAACACATCAAAGAAGAAGCGGCGTTCATTCTTTTCACCATGTGCTATCTTAAACCCCGCAGGCTGTCAGTGAAATATGCCTGTAAATTACTAACTATATGTTAACCACAACAGTCCAAGGAAAGAAAGCACAATAGAAAAATTAAATGCCATTGTTAAGACAGACGGGGCCCTTCCTACAGTTTCATAAAGCCTCTCGCCTGGCGAGATCTAGAGTTTCTAATTTCATGCATCTACAACCTTGTCTAAATCTCCCGAAGCTTGACAGCTTAAAAATGACTCCCATTTACATCTTCCTCTGCCCTGAGCGCCAGCTGAACTCCCGCCCTGCATCGCAATATTGTTTATTAAATCTTAGTTGAGTGGGACAGCAAAGTACAGTTCGAGTGATGAATGATGAATGACGCTTTTTCAGGGTTTCATAACTTCCTGTGTTATTAGATGGACGCCCAAATTGCTTGAGCTTTGAGGGCATGGATCCTCCGTGGGCTAGTAAATAATTACTCTCAAATCTTACTTTACAATAGCATTACATCACATGGGGGCATAATGGAGGAAGGGGGGGGAGATGCATGGTGAGGCTGTGCAAAGCGTTGTGCACAAGCAGCTGAGGCTCCAAATATACGAGCTCTCCCAAAATCGTTACACACATTAACTCTGATCACTCTAATTAGAAAGCAGAGTTATTAGAGCTGAACATAGCAGCGATGGGGGTGGGGGGTGGGGTAAGGGAGGTGGTGGTGACCAGACTGACCCCCTCTTCCATTACTTCCCTCATTAGTAAAGATGAGAGACTTACAGAGAAGGAAGGGGCAAAGATAGCGGCCGGACTGCTTCCACATTCTCACTTTCATATTGGATGTTTGTTAGTTTATTAGGTCTCCACTGGGTTTTAATCATGCCTCCAGGGTTCCTTGCATTTTTTACAGTAAATTAACGGAATGATTACAAGCACACATTTCATGGACTGCTGCAGTAGATCACTTTTGGTAGCCCACTGTGTGTTTACTGGTTCAAATAAACTGAAATTAATCCTAAAATACAAAATGTAAATAGACCAGAGTTGAAATGTGATGTGCTACTGTACATTGACTATGGACTCCTTGGTCTGCGCCATATCCGTGATCACTCCATCAGAGATGATGAGCAGGATGAAGTACTGTGAGCCGTCTGTCACTGCTGATGCATACCTGGTGTGCAAAGACAGAATAAGTCAGAGGTCAGATGATTAAATACAAACAAATAAATACATAAATAAATAAGCTGCAAGTTTTGTGGTGGGAATATGGAAACACAATTTTAATATCACATAAAGGCACTGTAAATATTATGACGTATATACTCATGCAGCACATTTACTACATTTACATAAGAATTAAAAAATATTTATTAAATAAATAAGCTGCAAGTTCTGTGGTGGGAAAATGAAGCCACAGCAGAAGAAACCACAAGCTGCAATTCCTCTAATTGCCACTTGAGTCTATCTCCAAAAGTGAGTCGATCCCAATTGGCTTCTGTGTTAAAAATGACCAAATTCAACCATGAAACTAACATATTTACAGCCTGGTACAAAAAGCAGTTTCCTTGCATGGATTGTGTCAATCTTTATATGACATTATGGCAAGTGATTTTTTTTTTGTACCTCATCTCCATGAATGCTCCATGAAAGTTAGGGGCATGGCCACTTTGACAGGTATACTAACAAAGGGCGCTACAGTTGATCTATTAATTCTAGTCACTAAAGTGGACTCTCATGAATGGTTTGCATTAGCGAACTTCTCTTTTTGTATTTTATTGGTATTTCATTTGCATTTTTTCAGCTGAAATCTATTAAAGTTTTAATATGTACTTCATGTACTATTTTATGCGTCATGGGGCGCAAGTTTATGGAAGAACCAACTTTATGAGAGAGGAATATTAACTTGCTGGAGCTGCCCTTTAAAGTCCTCCTGTCTCAAGCCCCATTCATTACACTCAGCAATTAGCTTATTAGATAATATCTCATATTAGGTTATTGCCCCTCAGAGATCAATACAATTATAATCTTATTTTGTGAAAGCCAAATGGTCCAATTACAGTAGAGTGTAGCTGCCAAGCCTAAAAGAATGTATATTATGAAAATGGGAAATAGGCATATTTTTTTAGTTCATGCCTGCACAAATTATTTTTTGGTATTTAATACACAAAGCACACAATCACACTGTAGTTTTCATTCAATTAATAACTTCAAAACTATTCAACAAAAAGCTTTTTTTTTAAAAAAAACCTCTTTCTTTCAAACCAGAACATTTCCAAATATCAGGTTTCTTATGCCATTAAAAGTTAATATAGAAACAATCAATTTTAATATCACATAAAGGCACTGTAAATATTATGACGTATATACTCATGCAGCACATTTACTACATTTACATAAGAATTAAAAAATATTGTTAAATATGACGGTTTATTCTTGAAATATACACCTACTGTGACACCTTGGAATCATGTTTATTTTTGAGCTGCGAGCTACTGTTTACAGAAGGTTTCTGTTATATAAACCAAAATGTCACAGCATTTTGAGAGCGTATGTGAAACAACACTCTTGTTGTTTAACATATAGTCTCAGACAGTCAAGCAATTAGAGATTTGACATGACTTGATGTCACTTTCTCTAAGCACTATATTCCTGGATTTCAGTCAGATGCTCCACAGAAGTGAGCAGTGAACAATGCATCTATTCTCAGGCTGAGTGGGCGGACGATGCTCGCAGAGATGAGATTTGAAAGCCGATGATGAAAGGTGGGGGGGGGGAGTGCTTGTTATAGTCAATCTTGATGATCATGAGACAAGATCTGGCGATAGGGGATGTCAGGTGGGAGTTGGAAGATACAGTACTACAAAATAGCACATAACTTTCTATCAGTGATTATTTGTGTAATTTGAGTAAGTGCAGCTGACAGCTTCTTTTAGTGCTGCTAGAGGTATTACTTGCTTTAAATATTTTAAACCATGGAAGAGCACCTTCTCACATTTGTTGATCCACTGACAAGTTAACTGTGCATGTCTCACATTGATCTGATTTTGAACTATCGAACACTGAAGCATTGGCACATAGTGTATTTTCTATTTATGGCTATGGAGATATACAATAAATAAATCCCTTTATGGCTATCTGTGAAACAGTAGGAGGTGTGACATTTGCTGTTATTCACAGCAGTGGCGCCAGCAGCCATAATCCTATGTTAAAAATAAAAGTTTAAAATCAGCAATTCCCATCTTTGGATTCTGTAATTGATTAAAGTGATTAAAGTTGCATCCTCTGTTTTGACAATAATACATTTGATGGCCAGTAACTGGGGCAACATTTATAGCTCTTAATTGACACTTTGGAAGTTGGGATTTCATTTACTTTGTGGCTGAGAAACCAGCACACAAAGATAACCCAACATTTTTCAGATTTTTGAAAAGAGAAAGGAAACTCTTCCAAGCAAAGAAGATTTTGCTTCACAGCTAATTCACCACAGATGATTAATCTTGTAGGAATCTTTCCTGCTGAGCCGTACATTTCTTGGGGACATTGTGCTTAATGGCATTTACAGTACATGTGTCAGCCCACGTGTTTCACAGGCCACGGTGTGATCATAATCGACGTACCTGGCCACATGGTTAATAACAGGGGAGAAGTGGGTGGGTCCATAGAGACGTACACTTTTGAGACTCTGGTAATACGCCTCCATCACACCCTCGATGCCACTGCAGTATGGGTTCTGTGCGTTACCATTCTGGACAAACACAGAAAGATGTGAATGAGTAAAAAAAAAAAAAGTTATTCAGATATTAGTTCTGCACAAAAGGTTCTTGGAAGCTTTTAGTGTCACAAATAAAAATACAACATGCAATCTAAGCCATCATGCAGGGATATATTAGAGTTAAAAAAAAGAGCCTTTTCTTAACATATCTAAGACAGTTGGCAGTGCAGTGGGAGTCCCCGCCACCCTCTCAATGTCAGCGGGGACAGACTCCAATGCTCCTAAGGTGGATAAATGGTTAAGAAAACTGATGTGTAGATGATGCAATCTAAATTAATTTTCCCATGATTTTGCAAAAAATTTAAAATGACCTTTTAGGGTTTTTTTTTTAAAATTCTCACACACGCAGACGCTTTTGGTTCTGCAATATGTCAAAAAGTAATATGTTCAAAGGCACACAACTCTGGCTGTACGCACAGAAGATCCATCCACCTGATGTTCAGGCTTCCTGTTTATGACAGGAAGAAAGAAGGAAGAGAACTTGTTTCAAACAGTAAATGAACAGAGGAGCTGCACCAAGGCCCAAGAGTCCCAAGAATAAAAATACAGAAATGGAAATGAGGTCCCCTTAAAAAAAATACCTGTAATTTAATATTTGTATTTGTTTAAGCGTCTTCTTTGGCAGTAATCCCAACATCAGCAGTTATTTGTTGAATTATGGATCTAATGTTCCTTCAGCAGCTGCAGCACAGTGTTTTATTGCTGAGTTTGATTTATGATGTTTGCAACACCACACACTAACACTTTACATGCAGTGTCACCTTCACTGATTCAATGTCGGCCTGCAAATATTTTGAAAATTGTGTTACACTGATTCAGTGGCAGTCAGAGTGCCTTGATTACATTTCAGCAGCATGCGTCTATCATCATGCATCAAACTGAATATATATCACAATTTGTTTTGATATTTAGAGACAGTGTTGCTGAAAGGAATAATAAAAAAGCATCATTGTGGTGGGAAACAAAATATAAGTTATTTTTAAATAATCTCCTGGACTGCGACAGCGTTGCAATTAATTTTTTATAACGGAAATGCTTGGGATGCAAACGGCTGAATAACAGGATTTCGTGTAAGCACACTGAGAGACATGAAAAGTGGTCACCCCAAGGCAAAAACATCAATAATACTCCAATATTACCACTCAGTGTAAGAGACACTATAGACCGGCAAGCCCTTAAGGATAAAAAATCTCAGCTTAGACTTCAAAAATAACACATTTTAAGGAAATACTGATAGTTTAATCCTTCTGTTGCATCATTTTAGTAAAGGGTATCCTCGGGCAAGCAATTTCCCATTGTTAATGCTGCACTAGCGGTTATAAAAAGATGAGGATAATTTGTATTAGAATGACTTTGTGTAAAAGGAGCCCATCCTCTGCCTTCTTCCTTCTGTGTCTCCCACATCTGTAATATTAAAATATTAAATCGGTGCCTGGTTGACTGCTTTTGGAGGCCCAAAAGAAAGTCACAAAAAAGAAACAATATATTATTTAAGCTACCCATATGGTTTGGGCTTTCAGTTATCTGAATAAAGAACCATCCTAACTAACTCTGCTTGGCTACCCATGAGTATGAACAGTGCACATGAGACTCTGTTGTTTTGTAAATGGAGCTTGCATAATTAACGTCAGATTCAGTGATGGCCTTCTCCCATTGTGGCTACACAGCTGTATCCTTCCTCTTTAAGAGCTGACTACGTTGGACCCTCAATGGTTAAATTAATGCATATGTGCCTTTAGGGAACAGCCAACACTGAGCAGCTGTAATGGCTGAAAATGCCTCTGGAGCAACATCTGGAGGTGAAAGTCAACCAGGAAGAGATTATGTATGGCTTAAGAAGTGGTCAGGATGTCTACAGCCCTAGAGCACTTGACACTGGCAGAGTGGTTCAGACAAATGGTTGGATGGATGGATGGATGATGGAAAGGTGGAAGAGGACGAGATGAAGTTAAAAGCTCAACTCTTTCTCATCAATATGCACAATGTCTAATTTTATTTTATGTCAGAGGCATCTGAGCTTTCTCAATCTTACCTCACCCCTAACTTTAACCATCACAATCCAAATAAGAGGGGGGAAAAAGGTGGTAAAAAAAAAAGGCCTAAAACTTCCCTCCATGAATTCTA
Source organism: Pterophyllum scalare (assembly GCA_024447675.2). Lineage (NCBI taxonomy): Eukaryota > Metazoa > Chordata > Actinopteri > Cichliformes > Cichlidae > Pterophyllum > Pterophyllum scalare. The sequence continues at coordinate 213,227 of JAMQGT020011604.1, read as the reverse complement.
GGCTTGAGCCTTTCCCAGTTGAAACTCTGGACAGATCATCAATCTATCACAGGGCTAACACAGAGAGGTAAACAACCACACACCTGCAAATCCACAACTGTAGTCAAGTGCGAATCACCAGTTCACCTAACCTGCATGCCTCTGGTCTGTGGCGGGAGCACTTGAAGGAAACCCACACAGGTCCATGAAGAACATGCAAAGTTTACACAGAAAAGCCCCATGAACCAAAATCTTCTTGCTGTGAGCTGACAGTGCTAGCCACTGCACCACAGTAACAGTTCCAAAAAGCTTTAACATTTACAAAAGGTCATCACTTTGATGGTCTAAACCTCAAACTGGTTCTCACAAAGATAACCAGATATATTGCTAATTAATCATATTGTTTTATTGTCTTTGGTTTAGTTTGACAAATGGCTTCACTCACTTGTGCTGTTTGCATGAGTATTTGTCCAAAAAAAACCCCAAAAAACCCAAAACACATACACAAAGAAAAAAAACCCTGCAACCCACAATCTGCTCATTCAGGAAAAAAATCACATGTAAGCATTCACAAAGTGCATAGCTGTCCTCTTTTCAGACCTTTAACTTTATGACTGCTTTCATGTGATGTGTTTAGGGGAAATCTGTAAATTGTAGCTACAAAAAATAACCTCTCCCTGTATGGATATAGCAATAACTTGATACAATTTATACAAAGACTACAATCAACATGCTTGGTACCCTCTTTGTCATTCTTGTATGACTAACACTGGTCTTATAGAGTTAATAAATAAATAAACTTGGAATGTTATCACACCTAAATTGGCTTGTTTACTGCCAAAAACAAACTGGCTCATTTGGCTTCCATCTCCACAGTGTTCGCAGGCAGTTTGGATGCTTTGTACACGTTTTTGGACAGCAGCATGGACCACCCACCAATAGATTTGTTGTCTGTAACAGGAAGTGTGTACAAAAGTGCCTGTTTGAAAGTGTTTTCAGTTTGATTTTCATAAAGTTTTCTTTTGTAACTTGGATCTAGTATAACTTTCTGTTTTAAACCTTTTAGATTTCTTGTGCTCTCATTATGACAGACACACTCCTCCAGCCAGTGTGAAAGATATGAAAAGATTTGTTTTCACAGCCGTATTCAACAGCAGTTTGAGAATAAGCCAAATCTTTTATACTGCCAGTTCTAAGGATGTTCATCAAATCACTACTGAATTTCACAAGCCCTGCCACAAAGCAAGGCTTTATTTCCTTTGGTCAAAAACACTGGTTGGTTGGTGTCTCAAGAGACAGTATCTTAATTATCAGATGAACTGTAGCTTTGTGAAGGACTGGCAAAATCTAAAGTGTATGCTTCACTTCTTGCCCATGTTAATAATTAATGTTAATAATAATTCAGTCCCCAGCCTAACAGCAGAGGGTCAGTGGCTCAGTTTTACTGGCCCATGTATATTTTTCCTGGCCTGAGGGAAAAAAGATTTTCATTTTTATATTTTAAAATATTGGAATTTAATGAATATAATTTATTTATATTTTTATGAATCTAAACCTGCAAAATAATGTTACTAAAGCCTTTAAATAAATATTGTCTAGAACACCCCATGCCCTCCTTCGACTCACCCTGTTTGCTGCAGGTTTCACTGTGATATAAAGCAGGACGGCTGCCGTCAGCGAGCTGCCTGATTTAAACATTGTGTCAGACTAAGTTAACAGTTCATCTGCACATTTTATTTTAACTTCTGTATCTTTACTGCAAATTTTTCACTGTGTAAACCAAATGGCGGTGGGTGGGAGCAGCTGCAAAGTTCTCTTTTCTTCACGTTGGAGCTTGTTGATCAGCTGGTTGGATGAAGGACTCCAGCCAGCTGTTTCCCAGTAAAGGATTTATTAGAGACCACAGGAAGAAGCACTGCTGTTTTGGACACTAGAAAAATGTTTTCTTTCAGTCCATGTAAGCAGATTTATGTCTCTAGATTTGTATGAATGCCTGATTGTATGCAGTCATGAAAAAGAATGAAAAGTCTCTATTCTATGTAGTCCTGTGAAAAACTAAGTAAACCCCTACTGTTTCCATAGGAATTAAGAGGGTTAGTAGCAGCCAGGTGCTGCTAGTCAAACGCATTTTATTAACTGGCCATCAGCAGTTTTGGCAGTTTGCTGGTCTGGAGCATTCAGGTGTGTTAACACAATGTCACAATCTTCCCAGGAGTGGATGTCCAAGCAAGTTCACCCCAAGAAAATTAATATTTTTGTCTCATTTTGTAGCCACAGGACCTAGACACCTCGAGTCAGCCATGAACTCCTCTGTACACCAAAGTATTTTAGAGTCAAATGTGAGGCCATCACTGGGTCATGCATCAGGACAATGATCCCAACCACAGCTGCAAAACTACAACAGAATAGCTGAAAAAGAAAAGACCAAAGGCCACAATTGCACGCAGTCAAGTCCAGACTTGGTTTTTTTTGTATGTATATGGACAGATGGATGGCTGGATGTGGAGAAAAAAAACATGTCCTCACCAGGGCAAACTCATGTGAGACCCGTCCACTCTGGGGAAGCTTGGCACCAAAGCCCAGAGCGGGAAACATCTTGTCGCTGTCATAGTCCTGGATGATCTCTCCGACAGCCCGCAGTGCCATGGCGTAGTCATTTAGCTGGTAAGGGCTCATGTAATGGAGTGAGGTGGGCTGCGATGGGTTGCCTGGAACCCAAATGGTTCAACACAATAAAACACACATCAGCGTCACACTGTAATTATGCCTGCTCCCCCTGGGCTGTGAGTCATATTGAAATAAAAAGGAGGAGAGTGGGTAAAAGGGGTTAAATTGTAGCCAGACATCTCTGAGGCACAGCTGCACAGGAGGAAGAAATAATCAAATTGTTTGCCTCACACCTCAGTGGGTCATACATGTACCCAAAATATTACAGTATAGATAAGTAACAAGAAAGATACTGCAGTCATTTAATACTTGCAAGCTATTAAGCCAACCATACAGATCTTAAATAGAATTCAAGCTTCATTTGCCTGGTATTTATTTTTGGCATCAATTGAGACATAAGAACAGATAAAAATAAATACATGACAGAAAATGCCACAAAAAAAAAAAACTCTTAAGACAATGATGACATTAAAGACCATGTTTGGTATTTGTCACACTGTCGAGATCAAAATCAAAAATATTAAAATTTCCTAAAAATAAGAAACAAGGTTTACTTTTTCAATGCTTCAGTAATTAACTCTTAAGCTATTGGTTATTCCAACCTGAAACCAACATCACCGAATTAACTCAGCTACAAAACTCCAAGGCCAAAATGAACAACCTCACAGAAGTTATAAGAGTTATAAGAGAACTCACAGACAACTGAAAAATTTCATAATGACAAAGTTGGTGGCCCTTCACCTCCACCCCAATTAGCTTCCAAACCAGGAAACATGAGAACCAATCATGTTGCTGCACTAACATATGCACATAGAAGAAGTTCACAATACTTTATTGCACAGTGAGAAGCATTTATGGGAACAAACATTCTCTACGATAATGAGCAAACATTCACATTTTAAGTTCTCTGGTGTGATAAGCCACATGCAACTTTGCACATGTGGGGGTCACCAAACTTCTGATGCTGGTTTTATTTGGAGTCGTTATGTCCCAATTTTCCCAATTACAGCACTTGCTCTCCCAGTTACTCATTTTATTAGGGCCTCGAAGGCCTGCCACCAGTATAGAGTAAAATTTGAAAAAATTATTCATGTTTGGTGCTCCTGTTAATATTTACAACAACAGGATGGTGTATGTGGGCATGGTTTCAAACAACCTACAGTATTTGGAAGCTGTGGTGGAGAGCAGGTCAGTGAACAAACTGTTATCCATCATGGATAATCCTGACCAGTAATTCTTTCACCACTTACTGGACAGGCAGCGGAGCTCATTCTATAACGTCATCTCCTCATGTGTTCATTTAAATGAAGACACATGCAAAGTATTGCAACTGTGTGGCCCACTGGTGTGTTAAGAATAATTTTTAAACAACAATGGAGCTCTGTGGCATAGACAAATATGACATATTAGACTGAGGCCACAGAGATAATATTCATTTTAAAATGAGTTCAGTGTTGGCTTTGAGAAAATATGTAGCCTATGGCTATCCTATGGCTTGGTTTGTGCAATATTATTAACTAAATGAGACAGTTGTTATATTCTGCTGCTTTACAAATAAGATCAATAAGAAAAACAAATGTAGATAATATGCAAACATTATAAATAGATGCATTATATCACTGTTATTTTAGCCACACTCTGAGATTGCAGCGTGGAAACTGGTTCGATGGCAGCAAAGAAACTAATTCATTTCTCCCGTGGCAGAAAGATGCCTCTAAAATTGTACAACATGTATTGACTCACTAAATCATCTCTTACTAAAATTAGAACATTATTCATCCCCAACAAAATCATCTGTGCAGAATAGATAATTTTGTTTGTTTGACGCTAAGTTGTTCTGATAAATGAGTGGTTTACCTGTGGGTTTCATAAACCACCATACAACAAAGATAACAATTGAAACTGAAAATACAATTGGGAAAAAAATGTGGGTGTAAGGATTTTCTGCCTACACAGAGGCACAAACTTTGTTACACTTTTTTTCTGGCTAATAAGTAAAATCGAGTTGAGCCCAGACATTTAAAGCAACAGATAATATTCCAGTAATTATCAAGTTTTCAGCTATTTCATCTTCTTAGTTAAATTGAGGGGCATTGGAATAAATCAAATTAGTGAATAAGCTGTCCCGTAAGAGTTCAAATCATACAAAGACCCGATCGTTAGCCAGCAAAGTTTTATCTGTTGATACACTAAAGAGATTCCATTATTACATGGGCAGAGCTTTAAAACACTTACCATTTGATGCTGTGAAATCAATTGCCACTGTGAAATTAATCTGAGTCCTACAAAAAAAATAAACAAGTCACATAAGGCGAGGCATGGAGCCATCAATCCTGCCAGATTATATGACAGCATGTTTCAAAGCACGCAGCACGAGCAATTAAGCAGCAGGTTATCGGCAGCCGTCTGCCTTAATTTTGGAGCCGAGAGATAACAGGCTGCAGCAGTCCTCTCAGCCTACTCTTTGAAATGTCTTCACTACTAACTGCAGGCCATTCAGAATTTAATGATGAAATTAATGCTGCTGCCTAATTGAGTATTGTATGCTATCAGTTATTGTGACCTTACCCGCCTCTGATGTAGTCCAGGAAGGACAGCTCAGTGTCCACCAGGCAGGACAGCAGAGTGACCTGCAGGCAGACAAGTGTGCCAATTAGACAGGAAATATTTCTGCAGTATGAATCTGTTACTGCACCATCTAATTCTCTTATACATACTTATTTACACCACTGATCAAATATTTCTATCATTTCTATTTTAGGGCTGTGACTTGCTGTTTGTTTTGCTTGACTGTTTTTTTCATGCTATTCTATGATTCTAATATTTTAATATGGTACGGCTAAACGCTTTTTTAAATTAGATAAAAGGATGTTTAGTTAAGTAGCTACATGAGTAAATTAAATAAATCCCTTCCACCCAGTTCTTCCTAGTGGTATTACTGCAAAGTGAAAGTGTTAAGAAACTTTACAGAGTGAGCTTGCTGAGAGCTGATTTGCATAGTGCAATAGTTCCAGATATCTTCTGTTATAAACATCAGCGCAAAAACTGTGTGCTGGGAGCTTCGTAGTCAAGTAGCTCCTGTAGGTGCAATGTGTTGAGCCCAGTACTTTTTCAGCTTATTGTGTAGCTGAGAAGGTATGTGTTGATGTGACGGAATTCAGGTAAAACCATGAAACAGTATCAATTTAGGGATAAAGAGACAGGTTTACAACAGTGCATTTGCAGCACTGCAGGAAAAACAATTAAAAATATTATGGTAAACACAATTTCTGAGCATTAAGTGGGACATTTAAGAAAATAATCGGAGACAGAAACTTCTGTACAATAAAAATAAAAAAATCTATTTTTGATAACGAGCCATAAAGCTTCAGTTTACAGATGCCACCAGTCATCACAAGTGCCACTGCAACTCAGACACATCAGCTATCGCTTCACAGCAGTGTTTCTCTAAAGTCTGTATCTGATGCTTCTGACTGTAATTCTGGGTTTAAAAAATGGATTTTAGTTGCAACCGAGTGCAGTGTATAATCTGATATGGTCATTCACTATGGGTACAATACAGGCGGGCTTTCTGTAGTGTGATCAGGTTGAACCAACCTTGCAAAGTGATGCAGTTCCTTGACAAAATAATTATTTTTCTCATCAATTTATAACTCTTTTTTTCCCTTGGAATAACGCCCACCTCTGAGATTTCTTTTAAAATTAGGATGGCGCTATAATGATGCTGCAAAATAAAATAGCTACAGGGACCATCTGAAGTACAGAGTTGATTTGGCATTTAATCTGTGATCACTTTGTATCGGTAGCAAGCACAACATCTGAAGTTCAGAATACATATTAAAATGACCTGAGATAACAACAACAGTAAAACAAACCCACCGTTCCTGAGTTTTGGTACTTTTTCTTCTTCTTCCCTTTCTTCTTTGGATTTAGCACCTGTGTAGAAATCATCAGACTGAGTCATTAAAACAAACTATTCAGTAAAGTGAAACAATTGCATTTTTAAACTAAACATGTCAGCACAGGACCTCCATTGCCACACTGCAGTGGGTGCACTGATGGATTTAGCTGTGTTTACTCTCCCTCTTCAGATTCGTGTATTCCAAATGCCACAGGATGCTGCTTCCAAAAAGAGGTCAGACTGTATCAGACGCGCCAAACATTCAGAAAATGCTCACACGCCTAATTTAATTTTCTGTTATTTGTCCTCTGGAACAATGGATTTTCTCTGTTCTGGAGAAAACAGATTCATAGTTTTACTGATTCTTAACTTTCAGTGATTTATGCTGAGCACAGCTGACAGACCGGTCAACAAACTGCAATTAAGTGCAAGAGAAAGGCACAGACTTTTAAAGAGCTTGCTTAACAACATGCACTGCACATATTAGTATACTCCATCTGGATGGCTGCATCCTGTCAGTCTAATTAAAGAATCAGTGTATAATCCCTGGCATGCTCCTCCATGTCAATCTTTGGAATCCAAATATAATGACTTGAACACAACAATAAAGTGAGTCTTTTAAATTTTAAATTATTATGGAAGCCCTACAAATAAGAGCAATCACAGACTGTGTCTCCCATTCTTTTTTCAATTTGATAAGATATGTTGTGAAATGTCCAATTTTGTCCCACCGAGCTGAAGAACTCTTCCAAAAACTGCTGGATCCAAAACTGGACAGACTAGAGAGCCCCACCTCTGGAAAAAATTTTCATGCAAACAATCAAACATGAAGATATCCTTGATCCTTGAAACAAACCTCCTTGGCAGAGGTTAAAAAAAAAAAATCTGCTGAAAAACTACAGGAAGGTAATATATGGTGAGAAATAACACTTCCCCTCAAGGGTGGTAAATGTTGACTGTGGTAAAATTCAAACAAAATGTGCATTATGTCCCTCAGAACATGTGCACCTGTATTATAAATATATGTATATATTATAAATGACCAGACCAATGTGATGTATGAATACAGACAATCCACTAGCAACGGATCAGTCAGATGCCAAGCTCTGATTTATGTATTTGTCCAGTTTTAGTCATTTATCTTGGATGGCCTCAGGGAGAAGAGAGAGAAAACGTCACATTAAACAGAAAAAATGCTGATGTCACCTCAACATGTGTGTGTGTGTATAAACGAATTTATATATATATATATATATATATATATATATATATATATATATATATATATATATATATATATATATTCTCCTGACTTTGATCTATTCTCATATTTAAACTGCATTGGCAACAACATGGCAAATGTTCCTCTGTATGGAAGCAATGTTGTTATTAAATAAGTGCTTACTAAATTTATATTTGTCATGGGTCTTATCAGGAATAGTGGGCACACTCAGTCATTTTTGAGGGCATAGCATGAGAAAAATAATCTGCTTTAGCGGCCTGTGGGGTGTGCCGTGACCACTGTTGGTTTCACTACATAAATATAACAAAAACTGTTTACTTGAAATCACTGAAAAGTGAATGATGCCCCAATAAAATAATAATAAATATGATTTTTTTAATATTAATATGGATTGCACCTGAGCTAAAAACAGTTATTTTTCAGCTGCAAAAGGACATTTCTTTTCTAGTTAACATCTGACTGACCACAACATAGAAGTTTCCCCGATCACATCTCCTCCTTGTATTGTTCTGTATACATTTTTTTTTTATTATGTTCTGAGTTTTGTATTTTAATGTATTTATTGTGCAGCTTGTGTTGCCTACTAACTCTTGTACATATGTGGCTTATGAATTTTAAAAGTCCATCAACATTAGATTAGGCTATAAATGCTGTGGAGTGGCACAGTGTGTGTGCTACATACTTGTCTCCCTACAATAAAGTGAAAAATACGTCTGAATCATTTCCACTTTTTTTCACTGCATTCTCTTTGCTAAAAAAAGTGACTCCCTGCAGGCACGTTCAATTTGAAAATGGGGCACAGCGTTTTGCTACAGCTTCCAGGTTGAATGGCATGTTTTATTTAAACATTGTGCAATGGTATGCAACAGTGGGCAACAACCTCTGAAGTATGTTTTCCCTCGTTCAGTGGGTGTATCAGCAGTGCTACCCTATCAGTGGTGACATGTACAGTGTAATCACCTCATAGATGTGGAACTGTGACTGGCTTCTGGACATTTCCCTGTAGCTGGTGCTGAACTCTCCGATGAAGTCGTGGCTGCAAAAACCGACACAGACAGTCACACTTCTTCATTACTAAATACCCAGAGTGTGTTAGTGTGTTATAGCAGGTTAAACAGTAATGAAGCTCTGTCAAGAAAGTACTCTGCTTGAAAACAACCAAAACAACAACAACAACAACAAAAAACAGGGCTATCACTAACAAGCTCATTGGTTACTGTAGGTGTGGGTGTAGCAACCATTTATATAATTTCATGGAGATAATCAGCGTAGTTGGAGTCAGGGTCAGTTATTAATGGGAGCTCAGGGCAAAATGCCCTTGAAATGTCACAAACTGTATGAAATAAACAATGAAAGGGCAAACTGTGCCCTTGAGTACTGGGAATTCACTTGCTTCAAAAGATAAACACAATCTTTATTCCCTGTCTGAAACTATGAAGGTAACCATCGAGAGACCATTCAGGCAACATTAATAATTAATGTGTTGCATATTTGAAGTAGAAGGGAGTGTTGTCACATGCAGGGCTCCACTGAGATTTTTTTTTTTTTTTTTGCAGTATCTACTCTTAACTGTGAAAAACAAGAGTGTGTATAAGGACATCCAGTTTGGAGTGTGGTCTGTTAACAAAATCCCAAAAGCACTTCCCTACTTTGCACATATGCTCTGGTGTGATCAGGGCAGTTTTTAGTTTTTAGAAGCACACAATAACAGTCTCACTGGGCATACATTTTTAAAAATGGCGTGCAGTTTTAATACTTCATAATTAGTACTGGATAAATGCATGGACATTAGATCATACACTTGCTTTAGCATGCAGGAAAACATTGCTCTCTCTCTCTCACCCTCCGTCTCTGTCCCAGTCGTACACCTCCACCTTAATGCTCCTGCACAGAGAAACAAGGAGGAGGAAAAAAATCAATCAGTCAGCATCACAGATTTACTGGTTTTCTGTTTATAGAGCCAGCCACTGGTGTATGGAAGGCACAGGTCCTGAGCGAAGAGAGGGCAGTTATAAACCGTACTCAAAATTACCATTCTAAATTCTAGAAAAAAATGACCAAGAATGACCAAGAATGACCAAGGTCTCAGATTCACATTTATGACCTGCAAGCATTGACGCCATCTGCAACTCAACACTGAGCAGCTAATGAAGCTAAGGTGGACGTGCCAAAAACTCCACCAGCTCCATGAATGGTAACTTGGAATAGGTTCGTTAAAAAAAACAATTCATTCCAAACAGACGCCCGTGTTAAATGAATCACTTTACAGTAGCCACAAACATGATTACAGCCTGTCTCAACACCCTGAAAAACAAGGCTGGGCTTTTTTAAGTTTTCAAACACCTGACCTGGATGACCGAGAACCTGCACATACATTTTTTACAGCCTGTTACAAAAGCAGTTTTGGTTCTCCAAAGAGAACTTTCTCCTTAATGACCAAACTGACCACCTAAGAGGTCTGTGGTTTTTCTTACCTGGCTAAATCACCACGGTAACTTATGCGTTACACATAACCTGGTTTCTTTTATTTACAGCAATACAGATTCTCTGCTGGGGGAATGCATTTTATTGTGCAACATGTTACTAATGTCATGAATGAAGTCCAGGTGTGAAGTTACAACAGTGCAAACGGTGCATCGTATTGTCACTGAAATGTGCATGTATTCATCTGGTGATGCAGAAAAATCTATAATAGTTGATACTATAATGCAGCTAGTAGAACACACACCAAGAATACCTGCTCAATCGGTAAAATCTGTTTTTGTTGAACAAACTAAAGCAACTTCTAAAATCTCCTTCATTAGGCTGTGGGACGGTAACCTTTAATGTCCAGTTTTAAGTTTCCGAGTTCTAATGTGCAGCCGTCACCTTAAAAATAAACATCTGCACAGAGAGCACACTCACCAATGAAATAATCAACTTGAATTGAAATTATTTATGCCACTCTGTGTGCTAAATGACAAGATTCACAATCTGAGTTGCGTGTGAAACAGCCCTTTTTATGTGAGCGTGCCCACAATCTGAAGCAGAAAGTCTGGCTGAACAAAGTTGATAACTGCTGCAAAGTTGATCTGTTATCTCCCGCTGGGGTTTTAGGTTTCAGTTAAGCCAGAGAAAGCCTGGCTTTGTTGAACTTCTTTTGCCTCTTTTCCACTAGTACCTAGTCAGCGCGACTCGGCACAGTCTTGTTTTGTTTCCATTACAATTGAGTACCACCAAAATGTGGGTGGAGTTGATATACTGTCACAACACGGGCATTAGTCTCTTGGGACGTCGTGATACACTTTCTCATTTCTCATCTGCCACCCAAGCACCTCCTTATTCAACCACGGTGTTGATTTGCATGCCTCCATTTTCTTGCTGTCGGGTTTTAAAAACGCGCGGTTTCTTCTGGTGAAGGAGTCGCTCTCATGACTCAGCTAGTGACAACACTCCCTGGTGATGAGTGGCGTGCTGTTCTTCGGCGTCACATTTTCGGATCGCATGGAACCCCTGCTGAGTGGATAGCAAACAGTACCCGGTACCTGGTACCAGGAACTAATGGAAAAGCCTACAAACTGTGCCAAGTTGAGCCACGCGAAGTAGGTACTAATGGAAAGGCAGCATACCTCTCTCAGGAGTCCACATACGAATAGCTGGTTTCATGGCTGGGCCGCTTTCATTCTACAAAGTTTATGATTACGACAGCAGATCACAGAGCTGACTGTGTAAGGCTCAAAAATAATTTATCCATGCAAAAACAAAGTTTGCACTCATACCTCTGTTGGTTGTAAACTTTTCAAACATATGAAAAAGTGCTTATCACTGAATCAATCAGGGCTTTCTGAGGATCGAAGTTCTTATGGTTTTATTTTTAAGTCGATGTTTACACATTTATGTGAACCAACATGCCAGAACCTGATAAACTTTCATGTAGCACAAACGCAGCATTAGCTAACGTATGGGTGCGTGGAAATGTTGTGGATTAAGTTGTTTTTGGGTGAATGAGCAAAGTGTGCTTCAGCTTGCACACAGAACAGTATATTTCTAGTTTCTAGACACATCAAACTTAAGCTTCTTACTCCCAAGCTTGCTAAACTACTACCTCAGTCACAATGCGCTATTATACCAAGATCCAGGTATTGACACAAATGGGGATAAACAAACAAAACAAAACAAAGCCAAAAGGATGCTTTTGCCTAACTCTTGAACTCTTTTGAAAAAAAATATTCACCTATATTCCTACTTCTGTTGTGTATATTAATATTATATGCATTTAACTGTAAACATTGATGTATCTATTTGTGTGTCATACTATACCTGTCATAGTCGCCGTTACACAACGCCCTGACAGGAATTTTAAAAGCCTGCCACACTGGATCCAGAGTATTCTTCACCACCTCTGTTTTGTGGCAGATGGTATACCTGTCAGATATACAAGGGTGTTAACAGATGACATATCTACCTCACAGTTAAAAAACAAAACCCTCAGTGCTTCTTCCTTATTATTAAGGGGACCACAATTTAAAATGAATTTAATAAAGTTGACCCTTCCGGTTCCTTTTTTTTTTAATATAAGGAATCACGACTGGCTCTTTGTAACCACGATGTGCTGCTGTTATACCCCGCAGCGGAACATTTAGGCTGCATCAGTAAATACCCAGCTGCACTAAAAGAAAATGTGTTAAGTGCGAGACCCTGAAGTCGACTTGAATAAAAGCATCTGCAGGGCAAAGAAACTGCAACCTTCACACACAGTTTTCACTTAACTCCATCTTATCCATCTATTCTCTCTTTCTCTTCCTCTTGTCAACTCTGTCCTATTATTTCCACTCACGCCTCTCCATCTATGGCTTTTGAATGGAAGTCATAACTCACACATACAACACTGAGCTTTATATAATATCACACAGACAGTTTAGCTCCTACTGTACGTCCTCCATGTATAAGCTTAACAATCATGCTCAGAGTCTGTGCACCTCAGACATCTTTGCATGTGTGTGTTTGTGTGTATCTGTGGACAGCAATGAGAAAGTCACTTCTCAACTTACGATCCGTCCTCGTTACTGCGATAAAACACAAGAAATGGATCCGATTTTCCAAAGAAGTCCTTCTTATCCAGCTTGTTGCCACAAAATTGTAACATCACCGACTCCTAAAGAGGAGGAAAGGAACCAAAACACACACAGCCTCAGAACTGTTCTAATGACATACAACACGACCTGCTGTTAACAAAAAATAATTAATATTGGTCAAAAGGATGAAGAGTTATGCATGTGTTCCTATTTGATTTATGTTGTTTTCTTTTCTGATCGCATGGTTGTGTGTTTGATTGTATTTGTGAACCACGTGACTTTCGCTTCTGCTGATTTGACTCTAATGTGCGGTTAAAGAAATAAGAAAATGAAATGTACCACTTTTACATCTGTAATACTGCTGCTGTATCAAAAAGAAGTCATGCTCACCTGCCCCAAAGCTCACAACAGAAGATTGCATCATGATTATAATGCATAATTCCATCCTTCAAACTAGCATATTATTAGCATTATATCCTTTTAAATCAGTGACATGTTTTTTTTCTCCATAAATTGTCAAAAGTTACAATAGATTTCCCTGTGTTTTAGTTATTAATTATTTTCCATGGCTTTAATGGGTGCCTTTGGAAAGTGCACAGAAAAATGGATGAGCACTTCACCATCTAATATGTGGATGGAAAGAATAGTGGCAAAAAGTCAGGGCTGATAAAGCTTTCTAATGTTTGCAATACCATTGGGTATAGCATCTACAGTCAACAGAGAAACTGGCATCTCTGTCTCTTTTACATTGAATTTATCTTTTGTAACATTTTGGTGCAAAATGATTTTTTGATTTTGAAAGACTGATGCCAACACCTGGACAAAACTCGTTGATATTGTAGGAAAATGCCACCAAATAAAAGACCTAGCCCTGAATGTCAGTGTACTTCCCTCAGAAACAGCTATTTTCCTAACATTAACTGAATACTTGGACAAGACAACCCCCAAAAAAGGAAATGGTTTTGCAAGATCATTGATCTTTCCTTGTCCCTCCAAACTGATGTTCCTCTAGTTTTGCTTTTTGCTGTCATCCTTATCACTACTGGGAGCATGAGATGGTACCTGTAACTCATTCAGGTTGCACATATACACCGTTGCGAGGTTTGCTGTGTCTCCCAACACAGTCTAAAGAGTTTGGAGGAGGTTCTAGGAAATGGGACATGGCCATAGAAGGGCATCAACCCAGCAGCAGGACCAGTGTGCTCCTTTGTGGGAGGAGGAACCGGAGAAGCACCGCCAGAACAAAAATGGCCTCCAGCAGGCTACTCATGTGCATGTTTCTGACCAAACTGTCATAAAGAGACTTCATGAGCATGGAATCAGGTTCCAGCATCCTTTGTTGTACACACAGCTCAGCACCATGCAGGAGAGAGCACCAGTCTGTGGCCACCACCTGCAAAACTATTACATTTAGTGAGAGGTGTCTTGTTGTCGCTTCTCTAATGCAGCTGCTGTCACTTTCATTTAATTTGGACCAAAGCAGATGAAATCGATTCACAATGGTGTGTGTGTGTGTGTGTATGTGTGTGTGTGTGTGTGTGTGAGTGTGTGTGTGTGAGTGTGTGTGAGAGAGAGAGTGAGTAAGTGAGAACATATATTTGTGAAGATAGACATACCTTGACTTGAATGACAAAGTTTTAAATACATGAATATAGAGACAACACAAGCACTGCAGCCTCTAACTAGCTCCAACCCTGACCTATGCTCGTAAGTAGTGACCATATGGTGCTGGGCTCAGCTTTAGCAATAGGTGAGAAGCTCAGATACCCAAAGGGAGCTCCAAAGGGAGCTCCTCCACTCATCACCAAACTCAGAGGAGAAATCGGCCTAAACCCAGAAATTGGTGGAGAAATTATAAATCTAGTCTGGCCTGGAAATCCTTCAGGATATTCCAGGAGGAACTGAAAAATGCTGATGGGAAAGGGATGTTTGAAATACCCTACTTAGCCTGTTGCCACTACAAATAAGTAGAAGGAAATGGATGAACCATTTCCTGATGTGTTACATGTGACAAAGGCAACGTCCTGACACTGTCCAAAGTTCCTGTATGAAAATGGCACTGAAGATGTTTCACCTCTCATCTGAAAAGGCTTCTTCAGTTCTAAATGACTCATGGGACGTCCAGTTAGCACCCTGAGAGTTGCTGAGTTCGCATTAGTCATAAATCACGGTTAGAATTTATCTTAATCTGTCTGCTAAGACTGCGTTTTAGCTGGCACTTTGTTTTTAATTCATTGTTCCAAATTAAATAAGGATATATATATTTTATTTTTTTTATCTTTTAAATCACTGGTCTTCACTGGCCCAGATGGGCACATCGTTGTGTGAGTCTCTCTTACCTTTCTTGTGTTACTCTTCACACAGCCATGTATGAGCTGCTGCAAATATCTTTTTACCAGCAGAGCCCACAATTCAAGACTCGAGAGTGCTCAAAGTTTTTTTTTGTGTCAGAGTCATGTTTCACTTCACTGTAAAAACAGTGTAAAAATGTTCAACATTTTTAGTCTAATCTGTGTGGTTCTTACTTTTGGCAAAATAAAAGAACCAATAAATGCAGCTAATTAAAGAAATTCCACTTCAAAATGATTTAAACAGGTGAACCAAGCAGACTCTTACCCTGCAGTTGCTCATTTCTTCTGCTCTCACTATGATAGTGCCACATTTCTTCCCTGGGATTCCACTAGAAGAAGAAAAAAACAAAACAGAAAATTTACCATATTGACCCCAATTTAAGTATAATGATGGCTTTTAACATAAATAATGCATTCTGATCTATTTTACACTGCATATATCATAATGATATTGGTTCCATTACTGCTGCATACTACACAGACATTTGTTGTTCTGTGATGACAGTTTGAGGCAAATATTTAAAATTGTTCAGGAAATTGGATTAGTCTGCCATTAAAAGCTTCAGGAAAATGCTCAAAATGAGAAAACACAACATATAAATTCCTGCAGACTTGGCATCTCATTTCTCCACTTCATATTTTCTCTCACAGTCACTGCCTGATTGCCTTAATAAATATCAATTAATGCTGAATGAAAACCTTCAGAAAAGAACATCAAATTAATCTAACCGCATCCAGTGACATTTCAGCTGAAATGTTTGTTTGCATCCTGAGCAGGCGAAGCGTAATATTCAGCCAATAAAGCCAAGGGAGACTGACCACTAAAAATAGACAAAATGAATGCCACGGACCCCGGGCCTGATTCAGAATGAGGAAGAGCAGAGATAATTTTATTTGGCTAAGTAATGTCCGGTAATGACAGAGAGAGCCTTAAATAAATAAGAAGATTAAGAAACAGCTAATGGCTGATTTAAGCAAGTCTTTGAAAGTTTCCCCATCCCCCGTGATTCACCGGCATCCTTTGATGAATAGGAAAACATTCAGTGAAATTAAGTCACTGTACACGGAGAGACTGCTCAGTAAGAGGCCAGATGGAAAAAATGGTGAGACGAAGAACAAAAAAAAAGAAGAAGAAGAAGAAGAGACGGATAGTCACAGAGGGAAAGAGACTCTTAAAAGAATGAAGTACAAAACAAGAGGTTGTTGAGACAGAGAAAGGCTGACACCATCAGTACATGGTTTCACAAGTGTCACCGAAATGGGTTTGTAGTCTCTGATACCCTTCAGTGCTCATACTCAGCATCTCATGTGTGTAAAATAACCCCATCTTATGTTAAAAAGCAGAAAGCAACTAGAGTACACACCATCTCCCAAGACTTCATCATGCTCAAAACTGTTCTTAATAAAAAATGTAGATGTATTGGGAAACAGACATAGGGATTTATTTTTCATACTTATTTCTTCAATTTTAATATCATCACGCGATATCTTTGTTACTGCTATGTTGAAATGTGCACTAATTAATTTTATTTTTAATATTTAAAAAACAAAATGTGCTTCTGGAGTACACAGTTAAGACTGTGTTCAAACCTTCTGATTATGAGGAGCATCCAAATCTGGCTTGAAGAGCTAAAACGGCTCGTTTCAGACAGTAGGTAAACTGAGGGGCTGCACCAAGGTTCAGTGCCATTCTCACATTCTCAGTTTTAACATTTCCTATGTTTTCTATGTTCTGTTGTGACTAAAGTATGGGTTTATGAAACTTGCAAATCATGGCATTCTTTTTTTAATTACATTTTACACAATAAGCCAACATTTTTTGGGGAATTGGGTTTATACTAACTAAAACGTCTCTGCTCAGTGTTTCACAGCAATTACATTTAAAGACTTATTTTAGTTACATGTTAGCTCTAATCAGCAGGTAACTGGTGTATTGCATCTGTGCAATGCACCAATACAGTTGATGGATGCATCTTGCTAATCAAGCTAACGTAGGCTGATAACTTTGTGGTCTCATCCAAATATGGTCACTTCTGGCATCAAGAAATCTAGATGGCAACAAACAAAATGCCACACTTAAGGCTTCAAATGGGTGGTCCACAAACTAGTCCATATTTCATATACAGTCTATGGTTTGCAGTTGTTATTCCAGTTGTTTTCTTTACTTTATCTTTATTTGCACGAAACACTGCCAGTCAACTAAGCAAGAGAGGGATGCTTTCAGCTACGGAAGGAAAAAGAACAAAGTACACACACACACACACACACACGCACACACACACACACAGAGTTACTAAATATCTAAAAATATCTTCACAAATCCTAAAAAAAGTAACAAAAAAATAGACGAGTACAAGGAGAGAAGCACAAATAGACACACAAACATGGAGCTAAAACACAGTGAATGACTGCAGGCAGAGGTGATTACATAACTTGGTGACAGCAACACATTCTTACATCATATTTCTTGTGTATCATTCTTTAGCAGACCCATTCAGCTGCAACCACTCATTGATTCTGACTGACACACACACACACACACACACACACAAGAAAGACATACACTAATGGATGTAGATGCCAGTACAGTCACTTACTTCTAGCTCACATTCGCTCAGTCAAATGTACACAAACACACACACACACACACACACACTGGAGGACATGGGGATGAGACCATGGATGGGCAGCTGATGTCTCACTGTCTTTTGAGGAAAATTAAAACAAGATTAACAGGTTCTGTAGTTCTGCTCTGTGAGTTGAAGCTGTGCCAACATCCAAGAAGTCTGAAGATTACTTAAAGAAATGACAACAAAACTTGTCCAGGAAAGGTCAGGATGTGTTGAATTATAAACTCCTACACTGTTTAGAGTACACTGATTAGAATTTGGCCGATGATTTATGGGGATTCTTTGCACAGTTAAAAGAAAATCTCAGTTGTGTGTGATTTTAAATTAGGTTGTATTCTTCAAAAAAATTAGATGGTTTTTGGATTGATGGGTTAGAAGCAATTGCAGCACCATGCAGTAGTCTTCCTTGTATTAAAGTATTATCAATGAAATATTTTTAAACGGACCTTGAAGCATTTATTTATTTTTGCCCATGCTCATTTTTAGGCCACTGCCTTGCTTCAGAGACAAACAGTGGCAGTTCTAAAATCCTGCGCTGATTTTCAATTCACCCCCACAAAATCTAAAACTTAAACAGCTTTTTCAAGCATCTGATGATTAGTGACTCACAGATTAGAGTAATGTAATACAAATATTTTGTCCCATCACTTTAAAACACCAAAAAAAAAAAAAAATCATTTTTCATGAGTCTATTTTGACGGCTGGTCAATGTGTGCACACGGTGTGGAGTATGCTACTTACATCAAAGGTTTTTCTAGGCGACTTCCCATGGAGCCAACAATTTCACCCAGTGTACAGAAGGCCTGGCCCAGGAAGTCCTGTATTAATAAAAGGAAAAGCAGGTCTATGCGTTAAAGAGAAGCATTCATTACAATTTTCTGTTTCTTTTTGCAAAATCTGTCCTGTGTCCAAAGAAATTTTACAGCATTCCTCTGAATGACTGTTAGATTAGATTGGAACCAATCTATTGATCAAAAGAAAACAAAAAGGCACCTATTTGTCATTTTATGAGCTAAAATC
Organism: Pterophyllum scalare; assembly: GCA_024447675.2. Taxonomy (NCBI): domain Eukaryota; kingdom Metazoa; phylum Chordata; class Actinopteri; order Cichliformes; family Cichlidae; genus Pterophyllum; species Pterophyllum scalare. The sequence continues at coordinate 194,382 of JAMQGT020011604.1, read as the reverse complement.
TTTTTTTTAGGTTGCCAATTTGATGATTTCAGCCTTTGTTACAGGATTTTGTAGTATTTTTTATCCCCCCCCCCCGCCACTTTTCATTGCAATCGTTTTCAACTGCAACAAACAAGGATGAGCCGATTATGTGACTGGCTGTGGCTTCAGCATGACTGAACAAACAGCCATCATACAGATATACCACACAGCAGGGCCACATGTAAAAAAAAAAAAGGCTAAATGTAAAAAAAATTATTAATTAAAACAAAACAAAGTTGAATTTGCAGGATTTATGCACATCACTCATTAAATAAAGCATTTGAAGCTGCTTCTCCAGCAGCTTTAAAATGAAGTGCAAAAAGAAACAAATTACTCAAATTAAATGCCACATCTTCCCTTCTCTATCCATGTTTATTTTGCACATTGACATCCAAGCCCAGCATGCAAAGAGACTAGTGTCCTTGTTGATCACTGCAGGGTAATCACATGAGAGGAGTCAGTGCAGAGAGGAGGAGCCCTTGGCCAGCAAGAAGAGCAAAGCAGAGAGACAGAGGAGGGTGTATAAAAAGTGGTTACAAAAAGCCTGGACTGACTGTTCATGCACTGATACTAAGGTCTCCCCTACCAGACTGTGTATGCACGCGTGTACATGTGTATAAAAGTGCTTGACAGATGAGCCATGTTGAGTCCGGTGGGCAGAAAGCTGCTCCAAAGATCTTTGCCGATGCTGAGTAAATTTCTTCCCCAGCCGAGGTCTCAGAACAAAAAGAGATGACAAAAACACTCTGGCCTTTCCATAAGAAGTGTGCTGCTTGCAAGCACCCCCAGCCCAGTGACTGCTGCACCTTAGAAAGTCTAAGGCTAGGGGATGAGGTGCTGTAGAGTTATGAGAAAGAAAAGGTTTGAAGGGTATCTCTAAGATCACAGCTGTCTTCCACAGCCCCTAACAGAAAATACAAAGAGACCCTTTCCAAGTCTTTGTCCATGAACTGAAACTTCTCTTTGCTTCAGCAAATTACTGCTTTGACACTTATGTGTATGTCAATTATGATTGCTGGTCATGTTAAAAAATGTCATGATTCAATTCCATTTTATATTAACTATATCTAAATACAGATATACAAGAACTGAGTGCACAAGTTTGAATGTATGTGCTCTAATACACACAGGGTGAAAAGCATATAGACTCAAATATATATATATATATATATATATATATATATATATATATATATATATATATATATATATATATATATATATATAACATTTGACTGATCGAACACAGGAGAGTAATAGGTGACAGGAAACAGGGAAAATTAAAGAGATAAAACTAATCATACTGGTGAAAACTGAAAAATTATCAAAGGAAGTAAAACTGACAGCAATAGACAAGAACCAAAGATTGCAATAACTTCAAGAACTTAAATAAATAAAAAACAAACAAACAACAACACAAAAACCATGACAATCACATCTTGAAAACCTTTTGGTATCAAACTGTCCCAATATACTACTTCTCTCTCTTAGTTTTTAAAAATAGAATGGGAGGCAGAGCCTTCAGGTATCAGTGCCCTCTGCTGCGGAACCACTCCCAGTTTGACTTTAAGAGACAGACACCCTCTCTAATGTAAAGATCAGGATTAAAACTTTCCTTTTTTATAAAGCCCGTAGTCAGGGCTGGATCAGGCAACCCTTAAACCATTCCATAGCTATGCTGCTATAGGCTCATGGTGTTTTCCTGTGAAAGAGGAGTTCTTCTTTCCCACCATTGTCAAGTACATGCTCATAGGGACTCTCTGATCACAAGAGATTCTCTCTCTCTGCCTCTCTCGAGACAACTGTTGTTGTGAATTGGCACTATATAAATTCAACTGTTCTTCCTGTCCCTGCATGGGTTTCCTCCGAGTACCCCATCCTCCTCCCACAGTCCTAAGACATGCTTGTTAGGTTAACTGATGATTCTAAATGAGCTGTAGGTGTCTTTATGATTCTCTGGATCTCTGTCTCATCTGTGATGGACTGGCAGACTCTCCAGAGTGTACCTAGGCTCTGCTATAAGACAGCTGGGATAGACAAAAATAGAAGTAAAATCTTAAAATCTTAAATGCAAACAACATAAAAAAGTATTCAGAAAACTACAGGAGGTGAGACATAATGTGCAACCAGGACCAAAAACTTCATTTGAAGGACCCCCTGGGCTTTAAGTCTGTTGCAGTTGGTAGGTCTTTCTTGCATCACACTTTTGAACAGTCTAATGAAGAAAATGCCACTATTGTTTTAAAAGCTATTAAACAAATAACAAGATGTCATGTGCTTTTCTAACCACAAGACATTTAATAAAGGGAATAAAAGCTGCAGACTTCTCTCAAAGCAGTCATGAGGGAACACCAGCCAGTTAACTTAATTACAGCCTGCAAACAAAAAAGCTGTTTCTCCGCCTGGATTCATTTACTTATCATCGAGTGCGGAATAAAGACTTTGTAATGAGACCACGGTTTGTAACAAGAATTGGTGTATTTTTCAAAAAATAAAAAAACACAGAGTTAAATAATTGTGCACAGGGCAGTGACAAAGAGTGGTTAGGAAGAAAAAAACAACTTCATCATACCTACACCCCAGCCCTACATTACTGTATGTCCCCTTCCTGTGCAGTTTTTTTCCTGCGGCTATATGTACTAAAGGTGTGCAAACCATATGGCAAAGGGGAAACATCTGTTTCGCCTGGAGAAAGGAGGCAACCTTGAAGGTTGCCAATGAAGCTGCCCTAAAAGATACTGTACTTGCGTGCGTTTGCATTTTTTTTTCTGTATTTTTAGCCATGCAACTGGAAATGAACTGGACAATGGAGCCATCACTGTGTGCCAGATCTCCTATCCCACACATCCACAGTGACGACAGGATGCATCCAAGCGTCCTAAGCCTTCATGCTTAGAGTGAATTGCAGCGCTCACATTGCTCACTGCTCACAGAGGAAGCCTGGGGGCACAGTGGGGTTGGGGCTGAGGAAAAGAGCTCCGCCAGCAGTTGGCAGTGAGGTTGAGGCTGGGTAATAGGAAGGGGGCTGGGTGATGAGGTGAAAAGAGGGTTACAAACAGAACTAGAGCTGCTGAAACTTCTGTTTGAACTGTAAGGAAATAATGCTGTAGCTTTAAACTAGGGATATATCAAATTTCAGAAAAGCAGGCTCCATTGTCAGCAGCAGCGTGACAAACCAAACCAAAACAACACAGCTGATCAGAAGCTGGCTCTGATATTTATGTGATCAGAAATTTTTATTTGATCATTTTGATGAGCTTTTCTTCCTCTTGAATTTGTTGTCAAATGCCCAAAGACAATAAATTTTTTCTCCAAATTTAATCTCTTTGTTATATTAATAAACCATCTTTTTTTTATTTAGTTGACATATTCAGTAATTTAAAATAAAACAATGAAAAATGGAAGACAGAATATAGAGAGGCTTGTGAGAGATATAGCCACTGTAGCATAGTTCCCTACGTTCAGGGGTTCAAAGTAAATGGACAGATAACTATGGATATAAATGGGAGACAGACACCCTCTCTATTTTCAAGATTAGGCTTAAAAATTTCCTTTATGATCAAGCTTATAGTTAGGGCTGGATCAGGTGACCCTGAACCACCCCTTCGTTATGCTGCTATAGGCCTAGGTTGCTGGGGGATTCCCATAATGCACTATTTCTTTTCATTCACCTTATTTACTTTGTTTATACTACACTCTGTATTTAATCATTAATTATTATCTCTGGCTCTCTTCCACAGCATGTCTTTTGTCCTGTCTCTCTCCCCTCAGTCCCAACCGGTCATGGCAGATGACGGCCCCTCCCTGAGCCTGGTTTTTTTTCTTCCCACTGTTGCAAAATGCTTGTTCTTAGGGGGTTGTTTTGACTGTTGGGTTTTCTCTGTATTATTGTAGGGTCTTTACTCACAATACAAAGCGCCTTGAGGCAACTGTTTGTTGTGATTTAGCGCTATATAAATAAAATTGAATTGAAATTGAATTGAACTAGTGCTCAAAGAAAGTCCATCACCAAGGAATTTAAAAAAAAATACAAACATGTATTTATTTAAATTTAAGGCAATGCTAACTCATATGAGATGTGACCAAAAAGTTCTGGGAATCATCCATAATTTTTTTTTTCTTTTAAGTATCTCCTTTAAATTTGACCAATCTCCCCTTCAAGCTCACCTTCTTGAGCATATCTGGTACTTTCAGATTGCACATCTCAGCAAAAGTTCCGTTTTGTTTACTTGTACTTCTTTTCTGCAATAGAGCTTGTCCCATGTGTCACAGCAACCAGTCTGTACCTGGACTCTGACTCTCTTTAATTTGTAAAAACAACTAACATGCTTACACTTTGAGTTTAACATGTGCTACCAGAAATTTTAAAAATGAACATCTGGTAAGCTTTTATGGCTGAGAGATTATCAGAAAACCTTTAGGTTCAAAAATGTATTATTTTAAAATAAAGACTAATGGCAAATCAATATTTACATTAGTCACTTGTGACCCTGAGAAGATTTCTTTCTAAACAGCTGATAGTGCTTTTTTTTTTTGTTCAAAACATGAATTGCAGTTTCCCTAAGTTCCTGAAGGCCTTTTTTTTCTGTCGAATGCAGATGCCACTCACAGTTTACTACAGTATAAAACCCTTAGCAGCCTAAGTATACTATATTGCCAAAAGTATTCACTCGTCTGCCTTCACACACATATGAAATTGAGTGACATCCCATTCTTGATCCATAGGGTTTAATATGATGTTGGAACCTATAGCACCTTAAAGTCTTCTGGGAAGACTTTACACAAGGTTTAGGAGTGTTTATGTGAATTTTTTGACCATTTTTTCAGAAACACATTCGTAAGTTCAGACACTGATGTTGGATGAGAAGGCCTGGCTCATAGTCCAATTCATCCCAAAGGTGTTCTGTCGTGTTGATGTCTTGCTTTTTGCACTGGTGCAATGGATGTCATGTTGGAACAGGAAGGGGCCATCCCCAAACTGTTTCCACAAAGTTGTGAACATGAAATTGTCCAAAATATCTTGGTATGCTGAAGCATTAAGAGTTCCTTTCACTGGAACTAAGGGGCCGAGCCCAAGTCCTGAAAAGACCCCCCCCCCAATAATACCCCCTCCACCAAATGCCCAGTGCAGACAGACAAGTCCATTACTCCTGGCAACCGCCAAACCCAGACTAATTCATCTGATTGCCAGACAGGGAAATGTTATTCATCACTCCAGAGAACAGGTCTCCACTGCTCTATAATCCAGTGGTGGCGTGCTTTACACCACCTCATCCGACGATTTGCATTGCGCTTTGTGATGTACGTAAGGCTTGGATGCAGCTACTGCAGTCTTTCCTTCAGTAAATGGAATCAAGTTCAATCAGACTGAGATCATCTAATTGACTTGGTCAAGAATATTCCACCTCATCACCCTGGAAAGCTCTTTGGCTGCTTTGAATGTGTGTTTATGATCACCACTTTTACCCCCAACATTCAGATTCAAATCAGGCTGCTATTGTTCTGGAAGGTTAACTGTGGCTGTAGAAAATCGAAATGAATGCATGACTGATTGTTGAACAGTTGAGGTGAAAGAGACACTCACATGTCTGGAGAGGTTGTCACTCTTGCAGTCTAAATCATACCTGCAGAGAAAAGGAAAAAGATGAAACGTCAGAACAAAGACCATGGCAGCAAGATCGACAGATATGAGACTGAAAAGTGACCAAAGTCCTGTTTTTCCCATCATCTAGTAGCATTATTGCCAGGTGCAAAAGTTCTCAGCTAATCACTGCAAAGAAGCTATTCAGACTTAACATAGGTTTGTGATGGCAGGACCAAAAGCTTTACTAAAATGATTTCATGCATGTGGGCACATAATTACTAGGCTCAGCTCTTTTAGGTCTGGTGACTATGTCAGCGATTTTACCACCAAAATTTTCCAGTTTTCAATGAAATGAAAATGAATAAATAAATGAAGGTAAATCTGGATACGCAATTTTCTAAGCCAACCTGTCTGTACCCAAATAAAGATAAAAATAATGCACCTTTTTTGTTTTGCTTTTAAACATTTTTTTCATGTTTGCTTTGAGTTGTAGGTCTATATTTGCCCCTGGCAATTATTTACTCTCTGCTTTGTATGACAATCATTTATATTGAGAGCTGCTGATGCCCAGAGTCTAAAACTTTGAATTTTCAACATTGTCCTTTAAATAGTTTCTGATTTTGACGTGACAGCTGGCAAATATTGTAAACATTTTTAGTTAAAAAAAAAAAAACCTTGAGCACAATATCTCAGATGTCACAGAATAATGCATTTCAGTGCCGGAACATGCTGGAGATAAGCACCAGGTTATGGTAATAGCATGACTTGGGTGTCTCTCCAAGTTTGTCATTTTTCAGCATACATGTGTATTTCAACCCAAACCACATTGTTGTAACTACAAATCCGACCACACACTAAACCTAAATAGCAAGAAAGAGCAAAAGTAAAAAGCACTCCAACATGAAACAAGGATAACCAGGTTAACACATATAATAACTGCTTAATACTTGAAACGGGAGCTTTACTGACCTTTGAAATTCCTCAAAGTTTTGTTCACTGTTGTGAATGTCAGTAGCATACACCTGTTCAGCTGCTGGTGTTGGTGGCATTGGTGCCTGTGTGCAGCAGTGCTGTGTGAAACTGTGTGTCAATTGGAAGATGACACTGCTGACATCAGTACAGTTGCAAGTAAGTATCTAATATGATAGTCATTTTTAGTACTGATTAGTATCTGAGTGTTTTTTGACAACCCTACACCCAAGTGACAGCAAACCTCACGTGGTAGACCTGGAATCCGCTGGAGAGATATCTCATCTGGCCTGGGAAATCAGGATCCCCCAAAACTGACTAGGAAAGTGGTGCTGGGGAGATGGATGTCTGGAATACTCTACTTAGCTTGCTGCCATCAGATGAGCAGAATTGGATGGATGGATGGATGGGAGTTCTCTTGGCAGCCAATATTGTTGTTGCCAGTCTGTCAATGCACCGACAGCTAAAGAAACCTTATGTATGAAGATAACGTGACTGTGAACACCTGACTGAGAATGCATTAGATCCACAGAAGAGGGAAATAATTGTTCTATCTTGTGGAATACCTCAGAGGACACAAATACCAGATTACTAAATTAATAGAGTGATTCTGACATTGCTGTGTAGTATGTGTTATATCTGTAGGATTATAAGCTACAATTAATTTTACAATCTGCCCAAACTGAAAGTGATATAAGGTGGTGTACAATCAATAAATATTTGTTCTTCACTTCATCTGTAATGAGTTTTGAAAAAGTTTGGATAAATAATTTATCTTATGTTATTAAAAGAGTACTCCACTAGCTGCATTCCCATAACACATTTTCTGACTCAACAGAGAAATGAATCAAATCAGACAGAGCAGAACAAGATATGCTTTTTTATTTTTTATTTTAAATTCACCCTTATTTTTGTCAAATCTGATAGCAACATTACTCACAACGCGAGTCTACCATATGGCTGGATATTTGGGTGCGTTCCACTAATAGTGGCAAACGTGGCCTTGAACCATGAACCTCAAGAAGAGTTAAGGTGCGAGATGCAGAGGCCTGCTAAGCTTCTTTTGAACTCCCTCACTTTCACTTTTTAATCAGACCCCAAAGACACTGACTCAAATGTAAATCACTTTAGGCAGCTTAACAATTTCCACTTGGCTCCTTACAGGCTTTCTCTTGAGGCATGTTCTGTTAATTTTCCTCTTGCCCACCAAGCTTATGGTTGTCAAATGAAAAATAAAAGTTGTAGATCTTGAAGATTTATGACTTCCCTCTGTAATCACTGCTTCCTAACAAATACTTACAAGGATTCAGAAGTCAGTTGAATAATTTCTGCATTTATTCATCCTACGCAGAAGCAAACATGTGTCCAAAACCAAACACAGCAGCTACGTTGTGCATACCATCTAATCTACTTGCCTCCCCACAGAGCAATTTATCCAGCTTTATTTATTTCCTGCACTGCGGAACCTCCTTCAGTGTGTCAGGTGTGTGTCAATATGCGAGTGTGGTGTATGTGCAGCAGTGTGCAGCGGAGTGTGTAAATGGAAGAGCCTGAGCGTTTCTTTCTACAGACAGCATGCCATGTACGATAAGGCGCCTGCTGACAAAACTGGGAGATGCCGTGTGTCACTGCAGGATGGGGAATAGAGCTCCCATACAGCCCCCGTTACTAATAATTCCATAAGAGCAAGGAAAACACGCTACTGTTACGCAACATGCTGCCAGCAAAATGCACAGGTGCGCTTCATGTTCTATTCGCCCCTCGCCTCTGTCACTCCCAAATGTTCATGAATGATTCATTTCATTTTATTTAATTATGAGAGACCCAAAGAGGGCAAGAGTTAAAAAGAGAAGGAGCAATGGGGGTGGGGGGGTGGGGTGTATGTATGATGATTTGGCTGCACTTGTTCACCCACACATACACACAAACACACGAGAGTGTTTGCTAGAGTAGATGTCCCATGGCGTCTTGTGAGTGCACATTTGCTGTGTATAAGTGGACGTGTGTGCGTGAATGCTTATGTAGATGACGTCACTCTGCATCGGCACTGGGCCAGACAGGATTTCTCTTGGTCCTGCGCTGTCTGTCTTTCGGGGGGTGGGGGTGGGGGGCTGCTCAGAGCTCTCTTTGAACTGAGCAATGATGACTAATGACAGCGCGCAAATAAATGGGGCCGAAGAGGCAGGCAAACAACAGACAACAGCACACTGACACTCGAGCTTTGTTTCCTAACAGCTTCGTAAACCTGTGTGAAGCTTCCTTACTGACTGATACAACATATCACACCAATATTTTACTAGCAGCCTCCACATCAAAATTTGTAATTGGTCCTGGCACATGATCAAGATGATGTTTTACCAAAAACACTGTAATAAAAGGACTGGAATAAACATTGAACTTTAAGTTCACGTAGTCCAAATCCACTTAAAAGGGTCTTAATAAGCTCATTTCCAAAAATGTTGGACTATAATAGAGTAGCTTTTCATGACTCTCAGTCCTTATTTATTTCTTAGTGGGCCTTGATGCAGCCGAGGCAGTACATCCAATATCTTGAACAGTTTTAGCTCTCCTCCCTTTTCTTTTCAGCCAGCTTTCTTCCAATTGGCTGCCCCTCGCAAACAAAAGCTCTCAAAAGCAGGTGAGCGGAGCAGCTTTCCAAAGTTGTGTCTCTGTGTGTGTGTCTACCATGAACACATAGAGGATAACTCCTCTCTTTGATATCACACATAACCATGAGCAGAAAAAAAACCTCTCAGAAACAGCCTCAGATCTGAGCTGTTTACAGAGATTACTGATTTCAACACTGACCTCATTATTTGACTCTGACCATATTTAATATGAACATCCACCAGTGTAACAGCATATATCACGGAAAATAAGGAAAAGCATAACAGGTCCACTTTAATGTATACTGCCTTGGACAAAAACCCATAATGAAATGTAGCAAATATTTTTTATGAGTATGAATATTCACAAGTATGTGATATTTGAATAAAATGATGGATTACAGGTATATAAGTTTGCATTCTTGAATAGCAAACTTCATTTCCTCAGCTTAATTTCACAGACAATAATCAGACATTTTAATCAAATGAAATACATTCTAAATCCTGGTTGATGGCGTCATACATACTCCAAATTACAGGAATTTATGGTTCAGTTCATTTCAGATTTAATTGCTTCAGGTTTTTAGTGAATTAAGACTCGTATTTTTTTGAATATTATTATTGGAAGGAAAGAAAAACCAACTAAAGCAAAAATCTACTTCTGTCATGTTCCCAGATATTGTGATGTATTTGTTCATTCTGTTGTGTTTCTTTGCATTAGTCTTCTAACTTTAGTCTTAGTGCATTAGTCTCAGTGTTAGTTGTTTGAATTTTGGCCACTTCCTGTTTTACTTTGAAAGGTAAATGTCATGTCTTGCTTTGGTTTTATTTCACGGGTTTTGTTTCTTTCCCTCTTCTGTGATTGTCTGCACTGTTCTCATTCATTTCACCTGTGTGCGCTCGATCCTGTGTCTCGTTTTGTAATTAGAGGTCTGTTCATGCATTTTTCTCCCACAAACGCAAAAGAAACATGAAATATGTTCTTCATAATGATTTTATGGTTTTGCTCTGTGAAAGACTTTGTTTTTAAATATTCCGTATGAATAAAAGTAAACTAATTTGAGTTCTTAGAAATGGTTCCACTTTCTGATTCTTGAAAACCAACGCTGAAAGAAATGTTTTCTATCTAATGAAATAAACAAATTTAATATAGCTGTATCTTTATTGCATTTTGAGGTCTGATCCAGTTTGCCACACTTTGTTAGACAACCATTCACCAGGGGCCTCCATTAAGCAACCCCCCCCCCACCACCACCACCACCACCAATAAATAAATAAATAATAAAAGAGCATGTCCAGCAGTGAGAAGAGGGCAGCCAGAAAAGCAAAAGCTCTCGTGGCTTTGGGGTCTTTTGGTAAAGATAGCATGCAATTGTTCAGTATCTATAAGGGGTAGTTTGTGGGGGGCTCAGTTATATGGCTGTACTAAAGGGATCTGAAGCCTTACAGAGAAGGTGGAGGTAAGGAAGGAGTGCAGAAGTGGCACTGAAGTGACTTTTAGACCTCAGGATAAAGGCTGAGATGAGCAGGAGGCACGTGCAGCTACTGGTCCTATAATGAGAAAGAACCTGTGTGTGTACATGCATGTTAAAGCTCAACACGAGTGCAAAAGGCTGCTTAAGTAGCAAAGTGTGTGTGTGTGTGTGTGTGTGTGTGGACATTTCTCTTGTTTTGAGGGCAGGCAGTGTGTGTGTGGGCGTAGTCATGTCCTAGCTGCGAGGGATCACAAGACCATCAGTCCAGAAGACAGTAACAAGGCCCTGATGCTCATCCACTCACAAGACGCCCCACAGGGAGTTGGCTAGACTACACACACACACACACACACACACACACACACACACACACACACACACACACTCCATCACCCACTCTTCACTACTTGTCAGCTTTTAACATCTTGTATGATATTCTGGCAAAGTCTGCACTACTTTCCTCTGGTCCACAGGGATATACACACAAATGGTAAACCACATGCACATAAATACACGTTACGTACACTTTTATATACAGAAATGTTCACTAGGGCTGAGAGATGTAGATCATCTCTCAACAGAGCAACAGTTTTAACAGAGGTGTGACAAGCACTTCTATTAAAAGACTGGTCTTTTAAATAATACTCCTCTCTTTGTGTAAACTGTTTTCATATAGTAGAGATAGTTCATCTTCTGTGAAGTAAGGCTGAGAGGTTCTGATCCACAGTCAGTATGATAACTGCAGTAGATAGGAGGCACAACCCAAGTACTTACAGTACCAATAAATAAATGAATAAAAATAAAAATGAATTAAAAAAAACAAACACCAGACACTGTTAGGTTAACCTGTTCAACACAAATATTAAATATCAGAATGAAGACGAAAGATGATTTAAGTAACTTTCAACGTGGCATGCTTGCTGGTGCCAGACAGGCTGGTCTGAGTATTTCAGAAACTGCTGATCTACTGGGATTTTCCAGCCCAACCATCTCTAGGGTTTACAGAGAATGGTCTGAGAAAAAGAAAATATCCAGTGAGCAGCAGTTCTCGGGTGAGAATGCCTTGTTGATGCCAGAAGTCAGAGGAGAATGTGTGACATGATATGAAAGAATGGAGCCACCCTGCCTTGCAACAATGGTTTGAGCTGCTGGCTGTAGTGTAATGGTGTGGAGGATATTTTCTTGGCACACTTAGTACCAAGTGAGTATCGTTTAAATACCACAGTCTACCTGAGTACTGCTGCTGACTATGTCCAGCCCTTTATGACCACAGTGTACCATCTTCTGATGGCAGCAACAGGATAACATGCCATGTCAAAGCCCTGATCATCTTAAACTGGTTTCTTGAACAAAACACTGAGTTCAATGTACTTATAGTCACCAGTCACCTGATCTCAACAGAGCAACTTTGAGGTGTGCTAAAATGGGATATTCACATTACGGATGTACAACAGGCAAATCTGCAGCACCTGCGTTATGCAGTCATGTCAATATTGACCAAAAACTGCGTCAAGGCGAATTAAGGCAGTTCTGAAGGCAGAAGGTGGTCCAACCCAGTGCTAGCAAGGTTTGATTTAAAACAAGAAAGTCACCCGAAGTGACCAACTCTGGTTTCTGAGGTAAAAATGAGTGTTTTAGTCAAGAGAGTCTCTGCACATATAGCTATAGCAAAAAAAAAAAAAGACATGCATCCTTCACTGATTCACATATAAACAGTCTATATGTATAAACACAAAAGGAGAAATATTAACCTAAGTGAATATCTACATGGCTAAATATATTCACACAATCCTTAGTGCTTGACACCAATGTACAACTCAAGATACAATACACTCTCTGTACATGAAATTGACATCAACACACACACACACACACACACACACACACACCCAGAATCCCTCCTTGACCTTATCTCTAACCTCCCACAGCTTGTGAGCAGCATGTGGCCGCGCTGACAGGCCAACAAGTGAACAAACAAAAGAGCCATTCCATATTTCATGAGCTACCGCAGGAAAATACAATGACAATGTGTGTGGCTTGAACACAATAGAAAAAAATCCACTGCAGAGTCTTTCTTGGACAGCTCGTCTACTAATGCCATTTCTTTCTTTTTTTTCCAATGTTATACACCACAACTGGAGATACACACAGTATGTATAACATGTGGATAAGAGAACGTGTAAATGTTAAATTATTAGCAGCATAGTTTTGTCAGACACCTAATTCATAAAAAAATTCTGTCAGTGTCAATATGCCTAATGAACCAATCAGGACAACTTTCACACTGTATATCAACCACATCACATTCACTGACTTCATAACCAATACGCTGCCAATTTTCAACCAGCTGGTTTACAACAACTTTTTTTTCTTTTTTAAAGGGAGCTTAAAACATTTATTTTTATCTTTATCTTTATTTAACTATATTTGTCATGTTTGATAATAATGTTTCAGTAATAATAAAATTTAGGCCCCTGTGTCCTTAGTGAAAAAAAAAAAAAAGGACCGGAACCAGATCAAATCTGGCCCACTAGAGGAAACTATTTTTAGACTCTTCACTATATTTTGCAACAGAATCCATTGCAAGTCGTTAAGAATGAATCATATTTGGAGAGCGGTTGTCCAAGTTATAAATTTCCATCTGAGCCAGAGGTCTGAATCGTCACTTTTACAGCCTCCTACTGCCAAAGACATTAACACACCCGAGTAAAGTGTTTAACCCAAGATGTGTAAATGTGTTTCTTTGATTTATAACAATAGAAATATAAGTCAACAGACTGATGTAAAAAAAAAAAGAAAGAAAGAAAACTAAAAAAGGTTGTTCATCTGTTTTCATTAATGTGAATGTTTTCAGAATGCACTTGCAGTCCTTTACACTAAAAGTCAAAATATTGGAGGTGTTTTTAATCGGTTACTCTGCAGTGGTTTTACTGGTCAGCCTAGTTAAAATCAAATTGAGCTGTGTGTGGTATGATTCGGCACCCCGATTTAATGGGTTTGTCCTCTGCCTACACTCGACCTCTCCGTCAACTTTTGTTAAATTTGACTTGGTGGTTTTCTCTAATCTTGCTGACAGGAAGTGAGACAAAAGAGGGGCACTCGGAAAGAGCAGATCTCCACTACAGCCAATACCCAGCCAGCACAATTTTAAAGAAAAACGATTCAGAGCTGCATCATACTGAATTGGGTTCTTTCTTTGCCCATGGAACCTCTCCTGAAAGTTTCATGAAATTCAGCCAGGTACTTTTTGTGACATTCTGCTGACAAATGTGACACGAGGCTCCCATCAGCTGGGAGGAGGAATATTTGATAATGAGGACACTTGGAGAGAGAGCAGCAGAGCAGTGCTCTGACAAGGCCCATGCAAGTGTCCCTACAGTTGTTTCAGGGAAAAAAAAAAGTGATCCCAACCTGCACCAAAATATGATGGGCTCTTTTTCCCGGTGTTCCACCTCTCAACCACATTTCATGGAACTTGACGGGGCAGTTTTTCTGTTTTTGACAGTCAGACAAACAAAGTGAGAATGCAGAGCCTCAGCAGAGGAATAAATAAGTGTTATTAAACTTCTTTTTTTAATTGCAATTTTTTAATCTTTGTATCCAGTACATTTAAAGAGATGACTGATTTAGCCTTGTGATTCATGCATCACAAACACAGTTATTTATCAGCTTCTTGGCTACCAGCTAACAAGCAATGCCTACTCATAGTCAGTCACAGGCCCACAGCACAGGCTTTGGATTAAAGGCATACTTAAAAAGGCTCACTGTGGTGCACCCACACCAGTGCAGTGTGCTGCTACAGGTCAGTCCACCACAGCCACAGCTCACTCCCTATGTCTCAACTTTTTCACACTGGCAATTAATTATTGTTATATGTCTATACAGATACAGCCACTTAAAACTGCCGCTCCCAGCCGTCTGAGAACCGGCTGTCAGCCACTACCAGCCACTGGGAGTCCCCCCTCATTCTCCGGGAGCGCATCTACTTTCCACAGTAAACTCTCATGGTGCCTTCCAGAAAATTAGAAAAATACCAATAAAATGGTGTCTAGCCTACTGTGTGAATTCTGTAAATTTAAGGTTTTCCAACTTGTGGTATGTAAGGCCCAAAGCTTTGGGTCCCTCCCCTAAAGTAGCTTTTATCTGAGTCCTCACCCTAAATATTTTGAACAGAGCTCTACATATTTCTGCCATATTTCTTTAGAGCAGAGTACACACGCATACACAGCATTGCTGCTGTCCTATCACATCTAAATGCACCGTTCACTGACAGAACCCAGCAATAATCAATTCACATTTAACTTTTAAATTTACTTTTTTGTTTAAAAACATCAGCAGTGCGGTCAAATAATCCTTTTATGCTTTCATGTTCATTAGTCAGCAATAATCATTGAGGGCAAGCAGCTTATTCATTGTGCACAGCCTCTGCTTTTCTGGCTGCAAGCAGATATCTATATCAGTGTTTTACAGAAAGGTTCAGCATTATGATTCTGTTAGAATTATGGAACCCCTGAGCAAATTTAAAATGTCTGAATATATAGCAATTGTGCTTCCATTATCACTCCTGGTGGGATACACAAGAGTTTTCCTAAATGCTGCTTAGAGGCGTTACCACTTGTTGTCGCATTGCCCACGTCACAAGCAGGGATCTCATTTCGGCCAAGGATCGGCCACAAACCCGCCAAGGATCAGCCGACAATTTTAAGTGGCTGTATCTGTAGGGGGGGGGACAGCTCTCCTATCAGAACATAATACAGCTGACATTGTTTGATTGAGTTCGGTCTATGTAGTCAGTTAGTCAAAAATACAGCACAACATGCTCATCCCAGGTATGGAGTGGTGCCAAATCTCTGGATTTGTTAAATTTGTGTTGCCTGTTACAACACAAACTCATACACCGGGGAAACCTTCTCAATTTTAATGAGCGCAAACATTAAACTGTGTCTACACAGGACATGAGTACAAAATAAAAAACGCAAAGGGGGAGAGAACATGAGAGGGTCTTAGAGGCGAGGTGTTAGTTGTTTTCTGCTGTGGCAGGTGAAAAATCTGCCCCTTAACATAAGTTCTATCTGAGCAGCAAGCTCCAAGAAACTCTGCACTGACCCAGAGATACCCGCCCAGTGCTTAAGGCAGTCAATTAAAATTGTATGATCAACTGTGTCAAACGATGCACTTAGGTCTAAAAGGATTAAGACCGAGCAATCTTCTGCATCTGCTGTTAAAAAGGAGGTCATTTGTTACTTTCTTAAGGGCTTTTATGTACACCACATAGCACTTCACATCTATAAAAATATAGGTTGGAGGGAAAAAAGCAGTTGTTCTTTGTTGATTCTCTTCAAATATTTCAATGAGGACAAACTTGTCTTCTTAGTAGAACCCAAGATAAGATAACCAACAACAAACGGATCACGGACATAAAAAATAAATAAATAAATAAAAAATGTGTGATTCACTATGGCCATCTGGCCCAATTTTGTCACAAAGCACTGAACAAATGGGATGACTTCAAATGGAAATGCTGGTGAAAAAGCGGCATGAAAACTTGTCTTTTATTTAGAAGAGAGAAGACATACAACTCCTTCAGCACACACCATGAATATTTCAGTCCTAACTCAACTTCACTCCACGCAGAGCAGCACTTTCACCCATGCCTGCACGCCACGCATAAATACACAATAACAAACACGCACACATTAACACGGCTAAGTCAGTTGTTAACTTACAGGTCAAAGCGTAGATTCTGCCTCTCCTCAAAGAAATAGTCAAGGATGAATTTGCGGACAAAGTCGGGGTTGAGGGTGTTGTCAATGACTTCTGTCCGACCAAACTGGAAGTGAAATGACACGGGTCATATTTTTATTATTGGCTGCAATGCAGAACAAAAAAACAACAGCCCTCTAGGAGTAAAAAGGGTGTAGGGTGGGAGACATTTAAATAGTTTCACACTGTGTGATGCTATCTTATCTTTAAATTTAAAAAAAACAGGTAAAATCTGAATTATTTATAATTATGTCCATCTATCCATTTTCTTCCACTTATCCTTCTCAAGCTTGCCGGGGTGGTGGTGGTGGTGGGGGTGGGGGTGTGGGGGGGTGTCAATCACCACTGTGAAAGCATGCAAACACCACACAGAAAGACCCCGGCCAGATGGTGATTTCAAACCCAGGACCTTCTTGCTGTGAGGCAACAGTGCTAACTTCCACACCGCAATTATAATTATGTATATTATATTATTTTAGCGTCTGTACTCCTTTTAGCAAATGATCACATGAGCTTCAGAGGAGTAACCAGGCACTTTTCCATAAAACTAGGCTGAATCTAGAAATATTTAGATTTCACCATTAGTACATACACAAAATGTGACATGATTCAAAAACTGCTTCATTGTGGCCAGTGAGAGCCAATGAGGCATTTAAGGAAATGCTGTAAGCACGACTGACTGGAAATGATTTTGGTCTGAAAATATCAGCCTGTGACCAAGTACTCAAACTTGAGCTGAAAGTGTGGGGAAAATAGTGACTGGGTGAATGAGAAACCCACATAGAGTACTATTTGTTCATGAACAACAGCCTCCAGCTTGGTCACGTGATATATTTTGTGATATTTAGTAGTTTACTGTTTGACCTATGATAAGCAGTGACTAAATTGAGAGCTAATATTTCAGGTGAATGGAATCAAAGAACTGTTTGCCAAAACTGTGGGTTTTTCCTTCACTATCATGAGAATATCTCAATGCAGCTATTGAGAAATATTAACAAAGTTACAAATCACATTTCTAAAACTATGTTTGTTCTCGTTTCTTTTGACATTTGACAATTTTTTTGACACATGCACAAGCATGTCACAGCTCTGTAAAACTCACAATTTGCAATTAGCCCACACATTTTACCAATGCATCTTATTCAATATGTGTTGCACTTAATCAGCCATCAAACACCATCAGGTTTGCAAGTAATTATAATTTTCATTTCCAGTTTGATGCAGTCGTAGATTGTGATGTGTCTTAAAGGACACATGAGTTTATTTGGCCGTCTCCAAATGACAAATTCTTATAAATCAAGTTTTTGCAAAGCAAAAAATCGCCAGTCCAAAACCCAAACAATATAATATATATAATTGGAGAACTGGGGCCACACTGCTCAGGTTAAGTCTCACTGAAACCCGAGAGAGGGTGCATAAAAACCTCTAGCTTAGATGGCATGCACTAAACCACTGGTTAAACATGAATGCCCACCAAATGACAGCAGTATGTCTAAACATTTTCACGCTTTCTGAAAAGAAATGTCTGCACGTAACAGTTCGGATTCCCCCATTAAAACAAGACAACAAAAAAAGGCAAAAGTGAGCTGGGATAAACGTGGTCAGTTCAAACTAACACAATGGTCCAAAAACAAGCTTAGCAAGACACTGTTACTAGCCACCGTTCTCAACAAATGACTCACAAGAACACTTTGAAGGAAGCATTTTTTTGTGTTCAGTGTGACGCGCTGAAAAGCTGCACTGCTGCCATTTGGTGCCTTCACAGTCCCACCCCTGTACTCACCTCTCTCCATTCCCTGTTGGCTATTCCTTGAATGTACAGGACACAAACTGTTGAATTAGAAACAGGGAAGGGGAGAGAGACAGGAGAGAGTCAGATTGGTTCAAGAGTATTTAACAGTGAACAAACAATGCTAAGAAGTCAGCTGAGAGTATGTCCTCCCCCTGGACCCCAACATCCCTAATTAAATGTCACTAGAACTTTGCCTTGTAGCATGGTGATATTTCAGAGAAGGGAAGAGGAAGGAGCTTGGGGGAGGGGGGTGTGATGGTGGGGATGGGGGTGAATCCAGGAAAGTCCTCCTTGTTGACTCTGTATCTTCATCCAAAGTGTCTAAGTGGGTTTTTTTTTTAATGACTGACCCTCTGTGAGAAAAGAGCGAAGCAGTCAGGTAGCAATAAAATCACATTTCATTTGCATTCCAGCAGCTTTTACTGTACTTATACTCTGTAAACCTCTGAGCAGACACTCTGAAATCTGTTTGAAGATTGAATAGTCGAATGGTGGAACAGTAATGCTGACAAAGCTGTGGATACATTTTCAACTCCACCCAATCAAAACCACCTGTAAAGCCACCAAACAGAAAGTAAGGTCACACCTCAGCAAGTGCTTTATGTGATAACGTTGACAAAAAAACATAAATAAAAATGGGGCACCGCAACTATTTGGAAAATGCAGACTGTATATAAAATATGGATGTTGTTTCTGGCTCTGAAAAGTGAATCTAATATGAAAGTGCATTAAACCTGCATTCTTTCTAACAGCCAGCAGGAGGCAACTTCTCTGTTTCCACAAAGACTTTGGGCTGCATAGAAATCCTTGTGAATAGTGCCTTCAGTTCCCTTGCTTTATGACTGCAGTCAACACTTTGCTAATGATATTATGGGCTCAATTGCTAGATTCAAGTAATAATGAAAACAACATGATGCTGACTATGTAAATAACATGGATGCACACATGACTATTGGATTAGATACTCATTTGCAAAAGTACTGATACCAGTCTTCACCTCCTCCAGCTGATACACAACTGCACACGGTACCACTGCAGATAGGCAGGCACACAGCACCTCCTCTCACTAACAGCTGAACACACGAACAATAGTACTACAAACTTGGAGAAGCATCTTAAAGACTGATGCCCCAGCCTTTACTGGTCTTTACCAGCCACTAAAGCTCCGGTTTCAATAACATGAAAGTATTTAACAGCTATCAAAAACATGAACCTGGCCGGTGCACACAATAACGTTAGCTGCGAAGCAGAGAAAAGTCTACCAGCAACTACACAAACAGTGGCAGTCCACCTTAATGACTCTATGAAATCGGCAACAAAAATATGGAGCCAAGTCTCCAGAAGGACAGGAAATAAAAAGAGCTGTAGCTGCGCAGTATTGTTCTACTTTACTTACAAATTGCATAATAAGCAGACTTTTACATATAATTACAGTATACATATTTTTTACTTTGAAGTTTCTCACTTGATACTGTTAAAACTTCCTGTTAACATAGAACAAACAAGCACTAAGGGTGAAGATGGGAATACATATTTTGTCTAAATGACTATATAATCTATTTAAACACAATATAAAGCCTCTAAAATAATAAAAGGTCCTATCAGCAGAAAAAAAACCCTCCCAAAAAAACCAGAACAGACCAGAGATATATTTTTGTGATATCTGATTATTAAGGCAACACCTTCCACTGAGGCGACATGCGTTATAATTAACTGTTGCATTAATTAATTGTAAATTTATGCCTGAGTGAATTTATGAGTATTCATCAACTGATGAACTCATATGACTAGTGCAATCATGTATTCATTAGCATTTGTGACCATCCATCCATTCTGGTAGTTTCACATGAAGATTCTGAAATCTTCCTGATCAGATCTTCAGGTTGATCTGCTGATGCAGTCCCACCCACCACAAAACTGACATTTGATCGCTTAGAAAACCACTGAGGTAGAGTCAGGATACGCTATATTATTGCTAAAAAATTGTAAATTTCATGTTTGTTTTTGGGGTTTTTTGTTGCTTTCACAACCTTATAAATTTCACCCTGATTTTGAGTGCGAATTCCAAAACACACATGTCCTTATTTTCCCGTGTCCTGCATGACTGCAGAAGTGTTCAAACTTGCTGTGTTTTGGCAGTCTGTCACTCTGGAGTCTGTATATGTTGCACAGTGAACAGCGTGCAGTGAGCTGGGGCTCAGCTGGTTGAATATACAGTCATCCTTTAATCTTCCTATGAAGCACCAGATGACACATGGTCTCTACGTGATTGTGCAGCAAGAAAAACCATTGATCAAACACCCGTAACAATATCGCCATCAGTGCCCTTTCAACTCTTCCCACTGCTGCAGTAAATGATGAAGGGAGGAGACTGACAAAGGCATCTTTTTTAATGTAAGAGATACCAATGGTGAATACTGTGATAATGTTCCTGTCTTCTTAATGGCCTTTTCCCAATTGCTGAAGCACAATTGCTAAAAACACACACACACACACACACACACACACACACACAGAACCCACTGTGACAGGAGTGTCACAGTTTCAGATGCTCTTGAAATTTTCTTGAATACCTTTTCAATTAAAGAGATTTGTGAAATTCTGAATAAATTTTCCTTCAAGGAGAAATGGGTGTGATCTCTTATGGGATAAGCACACAAGCATGCACCAAAGAGAAACACTGGACTGTTGTTCAGTTTTATGAGCTAATATGAATATGGTACGTGAGCTTGCCTGAGGCCCTGGATGTGTGCGCTTTTGTGTGTGCATGCGAGTGTGTGTGTAGCTCTGCCGATGCGGTCTAATGCTGTGTGACTGGGGCCAGTGCTGTCAGCAGAGCAGAGACATGGACGCAGCACAAGTGCCTCCTTGCATAAACGCAGGGATGCTCATCCTCCTTTCCCACTGTCTGACATTTAAAGGTCCAATCCACAATTCTGGAAGCTCATCAATTATGGGTTCACACACCACCAACCAAGGAGAAACAGTACTAGGTTTGCAGTGCAGCGCTCAGGTAGCAAAGTGCTAATATTTAGGAAAGTGAGCTGAAAAAAAATGAGTGTTAAACAAACCATAGGAGGATAAAAAACTATTTTAACTTTTATTATTTCTTATAACTTTAGAGTAAGCCCTCTTCCCCAATATTTTTTAGCGGGCTGCTTACAGACAGGACTGTCACAGTTTGCTAGTGAACGCAAAGTAGGAATGACAGATGAAAACAACAAGGAAATGGATTACCTAAGCCTGTCTGGGCACGTGTGCCTGTGTATGAGAGGATCTGTTCTCAGCATTTACTCAGGCTGAATTCCATCCAAGTTTGCGACGTTAAGAAAAATAAAGCTATGTAGTGTCTAGAGGTGGAAATCACCAGGCACCCCACTATATGATATTATTGCAATATTTCACTTGTGATATGATATTATTGCGATTTTTTTAAACATTTTGCAACATGCTGAGTATTGCAATAACATATACTGCAATTTATCATCTGTTTTCAACTGCAAATTATGTCCTCAAATTTAAACTTTTTTATCCAGTAAGATAGATATCTCACTTCAGCTATTGTTTTGCTGCAAAATAAGATTGTTAAGCATACAACACTGTCACTAAAACCTGCCATAAATGTTGCCGTAAGACAAAGTTAGTCTGCTATCAGTCTGTGACTGAATGGGGTCAAGTTGGCAATTGCATGCAATCTATTTCTGATAATACCGCAATTACCTGTAATAAATCGAAAAATCAAATATTTGGTGCTGTCTGCATAGATAGAAATTCACGTTTAACAGAGATTCACATTATACGATTGCATTTGCACTCAGCAACCTATACTGTAGGAACAGAACCAGAATACAGCCAGCTGGCAGCCAGTTGAGTCCCCTCAAGTTGTGCTCATTCAGACTGATGCAAACATATTGGCAATCTGTCTCCATTTAGAAATTAGATACCAATTAGATTTGAAAACCTTCAACAATCTCTGAGTAATTCATTCAGTCCAAATCACACTGCAAATGTTTGCAAAAAGGTCACCTCTTATGGGGCGACCTGCACAATCCCCTTGCAATCAAAAGTGGTCGAGAATGTGCAACACCTTCAAGCTCTGGGCAAACATTTAGTCACCACAAATTATTTTTTTTAAAAATTAAATGCCATCACCAGGCAGCCACTGATTTTTTAATTTGTATTTTTTGTAGATGCAAGAGGGTTGCTATCCCCTTTTTAGTGGTGTGACTGAGCCATTAGCTTGCAAATTAGCCATTAGCTTGAGGTAGCTTTGTCAAGCAAGTGTATCCAGTGTTGGATGGTTTTTCAGTTGAGCTGAGTTAATGCAAATTCCCTCAGCTAACGTTATCTCAAAATAGTGGTGCGTGAGATGAGCCCTCTTGGTCGCAGTATTCCCAGTGTATTTTAATTTATTTAATAACATATCGATATTTAAAGTCTCTGTATTGATACAATACTGCCACACAAAATATCGCAATACTATGCTGTATCGAAACCCCCCCCCAGTAGTTTATCAGATGCTTAATATCTTCAAAATAATATGTATAAAAAGTCAGAGTCAATTCAAACACTACTGAAGTACCATCATGTTTTCAGAATTTTTGTAAGGAAAGGCACCCTTAAGTACCAGCTTCAGTGACATCCCTATCCTCCATGCAGAAAGGATACTTTCAATTTACTAGCTTTTTTTATGGTCATTGGTTTTGATAAACCAGCAAGTTTGCCAACTCCATAACTTAATTGTCTCTAGTTGCTGGATTTGGCTTGTTGGGAATCAAACAGTTTTACAAAATGCTAAAGTCACACACTGCAGCGAGACTGTAACAATCCAAAACCCTTGCAACTTTTGGACACCACTAAGTGCCATCAGGAAATACATATTTTTCCTGGTGGCCCCTGGTTGCTGGGGGTTGCCGACTGGCCTCTAGGCCTGTGTGAGCAGGGCTTCAAATCATTAATTTTATTTAGCTAAGCCTAATGAAGATTCAAACCAGTATTTGCATGCATCTCCCTCTTGTTTGTTATATTCAGATTTTACAGAAATTGTTATTTTCGTCAACATAAGCAACAGCCCTAGTCCCCCACCAAACCCCCAAAATAGGAAGCTGCAATTGTACCCCCTTTGTTCCTCTTTTCTAAATACAAAAATACACGGTAGTACCTATTTAATAAAAGCAACCCCTTCTTGTTGCCCAATCAAAAATTCTACATTGTACACCTAAAGATGACACCTCCGTTCCTACTACTGATTAATATTAGAAACACATTGGGTTCCAATGTGTTTGTATATGAGATATAAAGAGCAACACTAATTTCCATTGTTAAAGCAATGAGTCTGTTTGCTCAGACTATTATCTGGTTTTTGTCTGTGCTCATGTGATGATTTATTTCAGTCTGTATTAAAAAAAAAGAATTAGGTTCTGGTAGAGAACCCGCATGTTAACAAGCTGCCTAAACATGAAACCATTCTCTAAAACAAGAAATCAGTTTGCATGTTTACAAGAAGAAAACTTCAATCCTACTCTTAATGTCTCCCTACCGAGGCAATTTACTGTTGGATTGCAGACTGGGCCTTTAAAAACCACTGGACCAGTTGCCAAATTGAACCCCTGCTATCAAGTTGAGTGAGGAGTGTGCATGTGTGCCTTTTAATCTGGAGGAGGGAAGTGGCTGGTCTGTGTGTGAAGAAGATCTGGTTCCCCTCACTCACATTGGGAGCAGAGAACAGTGACGAATACGACCCCTGACATATGCAAATGTCTACTGATTCACACAGGCGAGGCAGAGTGTGTGTGTGTGTCCGTGTGTAGTGCATGCAAGCCTGTGTTTGTACAGTACAAAATCTGCCCGCACGGGGTGGATGTTTCTGTTTGTCTGCAGAATTTAAAGTCCACATGTACATGTGCATGTGAGCGTGCATAAATATATATGTCTGCGTGTTTGTGTTAGGTCTGCTGGGAGCTGTTGTGCCGATCTGTTTGTGTGCACATGTGTGTGACAGAGATAGTGATAAGCGAGAGGCTCACTTGGATCAGACTTGGAGAACGTGTCTCTATCCAGCAGGTTCCTAAAAAAGAGAGAAAACAAAGAGTTCAATTCAATTTTAATTATAGTGTCAAAACACAACAACAATCACCTCAAGAGTTCCATTAACATAAAAATTAATTACACAGCTCTCCCACTTGAACAAATAAAGTGCAACTAGAAAGTTATTACATCATTAAAATTTCCTTAATTAACTCCCATTCTGACCCTGACAACTTGTTTACTCAGAATCCTCCACTGACTTGATTACCACTTCATCCAGTCGTACTGCGGCAGCAAAAAGCAAGCTTAAAGTGGAGCCCATTTATATTTTAAACATACAGGAAAAAAACAGCAGAAAAGATGCATTTTTCACTTTTTTGCACTCTCTCGGAGTGCCAGGAGCGACTGTGGAAGCTGCCATCAAATTTACATGACATTCCCCACACTGCACGGGTAGGGATAAATGCATCCATCACAGAGCAGATGCTCGGCGCCTCTGAGGGTATCCCACACTAAGCCAGCTCTGAAGGAATTAAATATTCAAATAAAGATGACAAGGCACAGATGCCTAAGACCTGTGTAAAAGGAAATCAAGAAGCAGCTCAAGCTCAGAAGAAGGAAAGGGAGACCTGGCATGTTACGTCACCAGAGGTGGGGCATTTGTGGTTTTAACTCTGTGTCAGTTGCTCGCAGTGCCCTGAGGTCTCAGGAGGAAGCAGTCAGAAGTCCAACAACAACCCAAGAGGCTAAAGCGAACCCTGCACTTATTCCCTCAGCTTGTGCTCCTGCCAAACGTTACATTAGAACTTCATAAAGTTTTCATAGAGCTAACCAGAAAGGCTAAATAATACAAGTTATCTGGTCAACGGTATTTCATAGCACCAAGAATTTGAGTTCCACCAAATGTAACTCAAATTCCTACTCAGTAATAAAACTAATTCTGATTCTAGAAGAAGGCATAAATTAAAAGTTGAGCTCAGTTATAACATGATTGCTGAAGTCAACAAGAAACAGCTAACTTACCACAGCCACTTTTAAACACTACGGGGTAGATTTTGACTCTTAAAAGAGACAAACTTTGTGTGGCGTATGACTTTAAGCTGCAATAATCACAGCAGCATGACTTTGTCCATATTGTGCACCGCTCACAGGGAACAAAAGTTGAAGGGGAAGAAAGAGGAGCGAGCCTGCTGCTATGAAGCTAGCTGCAGGGTGAGCACTCTGTCGCCCGTCCTGTCCTGTATGACAAGCAGCGAGTGTCTTGAAGCCATTGATGGCTAGTGATGTATCTAGATCAGGCACTCGTGTTGTGCTGATCCCAGTGTTACCCAGATGGTAAAACGCTACGCTCTGCTGCTTCTCTGTCAGGGCACGCCCACTGGCCCTTTGAGAGTTTTGAGATGTTAAATAAATGATAATAAGCGATGGAACTGAGCCTAGTCATATCGAGGCTGCATTTTATGACTGGCAGATAGTTTGGAAAATTGCGTAGGAGTGAGAAGTGGGCAACTTCACCTGCCAAATGAGATAAATGTCCAATAAAGAGAAAACTGTCCCCAATTGTCTCCCAGAGGAGTGTGCATGGAGGCAGGAAACAAGATGCAGTGAAGAAAAAAAAAAAGAAGAAAAAAAAGGATGTCTCAAGAGTGTATGAAGGACAGCACACAACTGCGTACGTAAGTGTGTGTGTGTGTGTTTGGAGGCAGAAGTACACACACTTCTATGGATATGGTAACTTCCCTATGATTCATACGCACCCGAGGGCTTCCACCTGCCCCTGATAGAGATGGGAGACTCTTTAAAAAGCCCTTTCCTCCACAGGCAGCCTTGCAAATGTCTGGGGTGGTCAGAACAGAGTGCCTTGTAGTTCATCAAACATTTACGATAGCAGTCCCTCTTCAACACCGGAATTACATTTGAAATCCCGCCGGTTATGTAACAGCCACCTAAACATGGCAGCTGAAGCTTTAAATTCCTGCATGTGCGGATGGGATGGGGGAACTTCCATCTCTGAGAGCATCTGAAATCAGCTTTTCCTACAGCAGTAAGAGTATGGGGGAAATCACGCAGTGTTCTTTTTCTAATGGCACACGTGTGTCTCGCATTGCATTTCTACCCAACCGTGTTCAGATCTTGTGCGTTTAAAAATAAACTATTTCTACCATGTATAAAGTGCATAAAAAGTCTATAGAAAATTTAAAATACGATATACTTTCAGTCAAATTCATCTTTGTTACTTGAGTGTTTTGTCATGTTTTGGGCAAATTTTTGGCCCAACATTTACATTTAAAATATAACATTTCATCACAGTTATCCCCTATTTGGAAAATTCTTTAGAAATGCAACAATTAGGACTGCAAATATTATGTTACGCATTCTATATTGTGCATACGATTTATAAAATATTCATCCACTCTTTCCTTAACACATTCCCACCTCCCTGCCACCTCCTCCTGCTGACTATGAACATGTTATGAGACGAATGCGGGTGCATATATTTTGAGGCTTTGTAGCCCCAGAGGGACTGAAAGCATTATTCCTGGTGGGGTTGGTACCAACCACCGGCAACTCAACATCCCAGGAGCCAAAGTAGCAAGAAAGCCCTCCCAGCAAGAAATCTTCCTGGCGCTCTTACTTCTTAAAGTCAGAGAACTTCCGATTGCATTGTGGGCGCTCACTCCCGTAGCATAGTCTCATGTAAGCGCACCAGCTTGACATTTAGCCTCCAAAAGAGTGTGCGGTGTTGTTCAGAGCAGCAGCAGTTGTCTGGGGAGCCATAAATCAGCTAATAAAGGGGTTCCCATGAAGATGCCGTAACCAACAGCACAAGCTGCCAGGAGGATAACTCCAGATCAATAAGGTCAGTGGAGGCTAAAGAAAACTCAGCTGGTTTGATCAGTCTAGCCTTGAAACACCTGAGAACCTCTCTCAAATATTAACGATTTTCCCAGATTCTGTGAGAGGTTGGTTTTGCATCTTCAACGGAAAGTGAAGTGAATCCAATAATGAACCAAAAGACTCCTGCCTGACTAAAAGAAGCCACTGCATCAATAGCCTATGCAACTTTGATAACATAATTAGAATAATAACCGTCTCTGCAAAGTAACTGTGAGGGCAAAACTGTAACTATGCAACATTTAAATCATTATGGAAACAGCGCAGCTTCATCCGTCCTCTTCTTCTGCTGCATCTTTGGCAATAATCGTCTGTGATGTTGAAAGCTATAAGAAGAAAATTCACCTCAGGTGTGCATAGTTTATGAACAATGAAACAGCTTTGGCTCCCTGTAATCATTCCTCCTTTCCCTGCCAAGCAAAGATTTCTTCTTCTTCTTCTTCATATGATTTCAGTGTCAGCGATGAAGATCAAAGTCAGAGTTCTTGTTTTGCTTAAATGTGAATCCAAAAGAATTTTTGAATGGAACAATTGGTTATCATAGTTATTCAAATGAAGAGCATATCTTTAAAAGTTGTTCTTCCCATACAAAGTTCCTTTTTTGTGTGTTTCAATACTAACACTTTAAATGTTATCAATAAAAGAAAAAAGAAAGTTTTTCACTAGCTAAAGATAAGTAAGTCTCCCACCATTTTCACTTTAGCCCCCCTCTGTTATAGAACAAGATTTTTAATGGCTGTTATTAAGAATAACACTATTTCCCATAGGTGTTCATGGGGGGGGGGTTACATTACATTAAATTACATTAGCTGTAATAATGAGAAATGAATAGAAAACTGATTGATCAAATAATCAAGCCACCAGTCTTTTTAATGCAATTAGAAAGCGGCATTTACATCTCCAATCAGGCCGCATCGACCCAGCTTCAGCCCAGTATGACATAATGCACAGCAGCTGGGCTAGACTCAGCTTTTGTAGCAACACAGCAAGCTGCTGCCACAAGGAAATACATGTGTACATTCCTAGGGGACTTTTGTAAGCTGAACTCAATATTTCAGCCGGTTCCCTTGTCATTTATGACAAGAGATAAAATAGCCGCTGCCATGACAGCGCCTGACTTCAAAAAAAAAAAAAAAAGTGGTTATATATTTTTAATCAAAATCCTGGTGATTTTCCTTTGGAGGAAGGTCAGAAACTATGTGAGAGACATTAAACTACCTGTGTAGGAAAAGCCCCGCTCTCATATTACAAACCATTACTTCTACGTAACTTTAGTCTTTTGTCAGCTCATCTGCACCTAAACCAACAAACTTCCTGCTTCTACGAACTGCTGTCATATTTTCACTTTGATGCACTTTGTTCCATGTGCTCCAAATATTGCACACGTCAGGATCTGTATTGGTTTAACCGTCATCTGTGTAGCTGCCTTCAGTATCTGAAACTGGTATAAAATGTCCTTGTTTGTTTATTTGTTGTTATCATTTTGAGGGATTTTTTAAAAAATATTTTTCCTAGCAGTTTAATCAAGGAGTAAACAATAGTCTGAGGTTACATTTTATTGTGTACTGACATTTTTTATAGTCTGCACTAGAACCTCCAAATGTCATTTGCATAATTACATTACAGCCCACTATATCACATTCTATTTATTTTACATATACTGTATTTATGATAATGACCTTTGATGGATCTGCCAAAGAATCTGTGTGCAAGTGGCTGAAACAGGTCGTTTGGTGCCGGAACACTTGTTTCCCAGACTGGTACAGACAGAGCATTTACTTTTGAGAAATTTGTTAAATAATCATGTCAGTGATTACAGTACATTTCTAAGCAAAAACACCTAAACGTTCCCTGGCTCAGGATGTCATTATGAGGACTGATTTTCTTTGTCCTGCATTCAGGTTTTTGGCTACACTCTGCACTTGACAGACAGTAATGCCTGTTTCTTCGTAGTTTCGCACTTTTTAGAGACAGAAATCAATAAATGCATAAATTGATAAGAAATTGCTATATGTAACCCTGTTGAAATATGACCTGTTTCATGTAGAGATGCACCGACTGAAATTTTCTTGTTTAATTCCGATTTATTTTCCAAGTGTGACCTGCCAAAAAGCTATAATTGACAGAATATACAAACAAAAAACAACTTTTCTTCAATGCAAAATTTTATTTTCATAAGAAAATAAATTAAACTTAACAGTTTTCCCTTTCAGGATCCAGGTTCACAATCACACATACGTGAGGTTGACAGGTCGGTCACTGGTCAATAGGGGAATACTGAAAAATGACCAATTCCGATCCCTGCCCAGTCGATTGGTGCATCTACAGTTTTATGTCTTATATGGTCTGTGATGACAATCTGGTCATCATCATCAATCTTGCTATATATTTTTTTTCATCTAAGAACATACAGATAACATAGGTGCATATATGTATATTATCTGAAGAGGATTTTTTAATGGATTTTAGCATTAAATACTCTATAATGCTAAATAATGATCTGAATGTCTAGAAGCAAAGCTTCTTATAGCTTAGAATACTGCATAAATCTGCATAAAAACCCTCTATTGTGCTCAGTAGAAAGGCATCAAATACTGGACACTAATCAACATGATGTCTTCAAATCTGTCTGCAGCAATCACACAGATGCAGGAAAGTGGCTGTAGAAAAGATGAAAGCAGGGGAACAAGGGGGGTGGGAGCGCATGAGGTGAGATAGCTGGTAATGTGATGGAGGCATGTCGGCTCACAGAGGTAACCAGCTTCACCTGGTTACCTCTGAGAGCCAACAGCTGTCTGGTGCCTTCATTAGACCAAATGACTGCTTCAAAAAACTCATTAATGCAGCCACTCGGCATGACCCCTCCTGCGGTTAGAACTCACCACCTGAGACCAACTTGATCTGTTGGTTTTATGCTCTTTGCTCCCTAAATCCTTCACAATTTAGGTGGAACAGAGCAAAGAAACAAGGTAAGACAGAATGGGGGGGACATGAGATTAGTTTAGTCTGATTTCATTTCATTTACTTTTATTTGAGCTTGAAATTTAAAAGTAGTCATTCTTTAGAGCTGACTAAGAGTCGGTGGATCTAAGTGGTAATTAAGAAGAAACAATAGAAGTGGGAATGTGTGCAACAACGGCTACTGGGATATATATAAAAAAAAAAGTAGAAAACATGATCAATTAAACAAACTGTACCAGGAGGAATTTTAGCACCTCATTATAAGCGTGTGCGCAGCCACAAAGAGCCCTGCTGCTGCTCTGAAAATACTCCCCTCATGACAACACTGTGGGTTTTTTTAATCATTTTAACCCTGTGATTTTACTATAAGCAAATGTGCAAAATAACCTGTGACAACTAGAGGTCCTGCTACTGTATAACAGAAAAGGCATACATCAACCACCAGATCTGAGTGGTTATTAATAAATCACAGACTTTTGCTGTGTATTTGAATCAGTTTAATTTTTTTTTTTTTTTGGACTCAGTATGCAGAGAGTATGCAATAGTATACACACTGCAGAAATTTGATTTGTTATTGCTTGATGCTTTTTTTGGGATAACACCTTCGGCACATCTGCTGCATTCTAAATTATATCACAGACTTGTGACATTTTAACATTTCTTTACTTCAAGTGTACTTCAATAGTTACTCTATTTCATAGCTTTGATTATAACCCACTGCACCCCAGTTTGTGGCAACCGCAGCACCTTCATATCTCAGCAGGCAGCTGAAGCACCAGCAGATGGTCATTTAACGTCACTGGCATCTTGTACGTTGCGGCTCCCTGGAACCCTTTTTTGGCAGTACTTCCACTATGTAAAGCATTTTGTATGAGAGTTAGCCATAACTGGTTGGCAGGTGTTTCACAGTAAAACCAATCACCTACATTTCTGCTTGACCAAATGATCTGAAGTTGTCTAATTTCTTTAACTAGCTCCAATCATCTGTGCTGCATAAAGATCAAGCTCCTCTGTTCCCAAACAAACAAACGTGTCATCTTTTAGTTTACTAAACGAGCCTCGCCACAGCCATGCTTTTTTCTTCTAATTACAGAGGAGTTTAAACTGTTGGCAGGGTGCAGATCCAGTCGGAGATATCTGGTGCTCTCACTTCGGATTCTGCAACCACAATTTATGTTCAGCGACTGTGCTGTTCTGAGCCTTCCGGTGAAGGAGTCATTTTCTAGCTTTAAAGCCTCAATGTGTAAAATGTTGGTGTGATTACATGTTTACGTCTGTGGAAAATGAGACAGTCGTACTGAAGAAAAGATGGCGCAGCATGTTTCACATCATTCCTCTCAGGCTCCCGGGGTGAGGCTGGTAGTGAAAGCTATTGTTATTTTCAGTACTATCACCATAAACGGTCAAAGAAATTCTGAAATTATACACACAGGGGCTTTAAAGGGGATCTATTGCTCTTTTCCCTATTTTCTGTCATACATATACTGCTACTATGGTGGATGTTGATATTAAATGCTTAGTTTAAAATTATGGGTTCACCATATGTACAAGTAATCGCTGTGAGCTAAAGGTTCAGGCTTCAGACTTCTCTGAAAAGTTTCAGATATTTTCTTCGATTATTGGCTCTTTAGAATTTCGGTGAGACCGGATATTCCTAATATGGTCATTTCGGACACACAGCTCTTACTTTGAGCAGAGAAGCTCCACCCACCTGCTTTTCAAACCTTCTGTTTGTGAGGGGCAGCCAATCAGAAGATTGCTGGCTTAAAGGGAAAGAAGCTAAACTTATTTCAGACAGTGCACGAATGATGTGTTTCAGCAAAGCCCATTATCCATCCATTTTCTTCCACTCATCCTTTTTAGGGTCGGGGGGTGGAGGGGCTGGAGCCTATCCCAGCTGTCACAGGGCAAGAAGCAGGGTACACCCTGGACAGGTCGCCAGCCTGTCGCAGGGCTCAAAGCCCACTATGATAAATTATGAGCTGTGAATCATGCAAAGCTACTGTATTAGAGTCCAAGAATAAAAATACAGACTAGAGAATACTGAGAGAATGTGGCCCCATTTAATACTGAAAGTAACATGACACTAAATTCACTAGAATTTTTTGGTTTTAAATATAAACATTTGACTCCTCAAAAAAAGCCAGACAAACCTGCTTATTACCGCAGTCACAGTAGCCACATGTGCGCAGAACTCAAACGTAAGAAATGTAAGCTACCTGAACACTCTAGTTTCCCTCCCCGTTTCACTAACTCTGTCTCTTTCTTCACCTTCCTCGTGGAAAGTGCAACATCAGCTGTGACACATCGACCAGCCTCTCAGCGGGTCAGCGTCCGGCTTCAATACAGTTACATCAGAACACGTCAATTCTTCAAAGGGATACACTTCCTACCTTTTGTGCCCAAAGGTCATGGCCATCTCTCCGCTGTGGACCACTCGGATCACAAGACAGCCGAGCTGACGTGAACACCCAACATCATTCTGCACAAACATTTCCCCAACGCCCGACTGTCTGCAAGGTTCCCTTTGACTGTGCACAGACCTGAACTCCACTGAGTTGCTTGCGTTTGTGTCATTGAGGCCTTGTGACCACGAGTGAGGGCACAAACGGCTGTGTGGGTTTTTTTTTTTCTTCTCACTAACACACCATATTTGTCTTGAGTTAATCAATCTGTCACTTCTGCTGCTTGACTGCACATGTGATGAGTCTGGAGATGGTTTGGATTTATTGAGTGAGGGAGGGCTTTCACTCAGCGATGGACTATATCTAGGCTGAATGCTTCAGTAGTTTTGTCGGCGCAAAAGTGGGAAAATCACACTGCCCACAAGCTGAGGACTGGTAAATTTTGTTTTGGTGTGGCTATCGAAGGTGTCACCTCTGGCAGATAAAAATGCCAAAGCATGAATACGCAGAACCAGACTTTCACATGAAAGAAAAGGCATTTAACAAGTACTATCCACTTAACCAAAAACAACAACAATAGGCTATAATCTGATTCTGATAGGTGCGCGATTTCTGCCACAGTCCAATACAAAGAAGGCTGACTGAATTATTAGTGCTGCTCATCATCCAAAGAATGTGTCTTTGTAGGGTTTTTTCACCATATTAAAATTAAAAGCAATGCTTTTTCAGACCACAGTATGTAAAAATCCAGCTAAAACAATCTCAAATCTAGTAGTTCAAGCTTTCATGAAAAAGCCACGGCTGCCAGTTCGCGATACAACAATGCAGCAGTGCTAAAAACATACAATGCAGGATTTGACACTTTTCTTTGCAACACACACAGCAATAAACTAAATCTCCTTTTGATTCTGGTCATAAAAATTTACAGAGCGCTCCTATGAGACAGCAATAAAAGCAAATACCCGCCCCAGGTTACAAGTGTTGTTATTGCACATGCTGGTTGGGAACTGTAAAGCATGTATATCCCAACACTATACATGGCATTAGCTCACGGGAGACTTCTGTTGAAACAGTTTTAATACTTTACTCATCTTTGTCAAAGGTGACTTGTGTATTTTGACTATTACTTGGCTGCCTCCACACACTGAGCAGAAGATGAGTCCACATTCAGATGCTTTCTAGTGAGAGCTGACAGAAACAAGGCATTACTTAATGCCTCTGACTCAAAGTGCCTTTACGAGCACTAAAGAAATGTCACGGCAGTTTGTCCGTTTCCCATTCCATCCATTTTCTATAACTACTTGTACCTTTTCAGCATCAGGAATATGCATAAGGCAAAGCCTATAAATTATATTTGCATGAATAAGAAGAGCTTTTTGAAAGAATACTATGATGAGTCATAATTTTGGAGAGCTTTTCTTTTATGATGCAGTCTTTTCCCTTTAAAACACACACACACACACACACAATTATTTTGTCCAGATGGCGGCTCTTCCTCATTTTGGACAAAAACAAAATATCAAATTCTGATCTCGAAATCATTCAGGCTGTTACCGAGCTGACTTCTGGTGCCAAGCTTTTATCTCAGACCTAAAACAGCAACAGAAGCTCCATCTACATAAACAGCTGGCAGATTTTAGGTCAGCAGAAATGTAAATGAGTCCAAAGTCTTTGTTCTTCTGTTCATTAAAAGTCTCAAATGAGGTTTATGAGACTTAGCTTTCCAGCGAAATGAAAATTTAAAGGTCACATAATATCAGCCTGAACACAGACCTGAATGATCCCGTGAGTCAACCATGCGAAATTTTGGAAAAGTTGTTCGGGGTGTGACTGCGTCTTTCAGAGCTCAAGCAATCAATAAACTAATTTAGCTTTAAGACAACCACATTAGCATAATTAAAAATCAAACACATTAATGTTTTTTTTCACATACAGATGACAAACTGAAGAAACAAAAGGGATGCACCCTTTTCCCCATACTCTTCCCCAAAGCTCCCAACCAGGATTTCCTTTTTCATTTTTCCTGGGAGGCAGATTTCCCTCATGCAGATTGTTTTATTATGTAAATATTCTGTCACATTCAGCTCTACTTTGAAGATTATATGATGTGTGAATCATGTGCTTTGCTTTTGCTGGAATGACTCTTTACACTGTGGGCTCTCCCATCCACTGTAACAGCACACTGTAGATCTTAATAGTTAACCGGGTATTCAAGTCTATCAACTTAAAATTCATCAGCAGCAGTTTTTATAAATAATTTGTTGACATATGCAGCTTTTCTTTGCCTTATATGATGGTAAAATTTATTATCTTGGCTGTTTTATCCAATTCAAGAGTTTAAAACTCAATTTGGAGATGACACCTTATGTGTTCAGAAAGGGTTAACAGGCATTTCAGAACTTTGACATTTTAATGAACATAAAATTCATCATAATCTGCAAATCAAATCTGCTTACAACACACTCCAGGAGATGTATGCTGGATGGATAGAATGATAAATAGATTTTTTTTTTCAAAAAGTCAGCATTTTTATCTATATATGCCAGATCCTCACTCCTATAAAACACGGACAATCCGCAACCCCTCATTTGCAAGATGCTGCAGCCTGAAAATGGTTGGTGTCTTTTTAAAAACTGGCTGGATGCTTCTACAGTAGTAAAAACTGCCAAAGCGCGAATCCGACTGCTCCAGGATCCTTCAGCCATCCTCCCTGCAGGAAATTCTTCCATAAAATAAACATTTCTTAAGGATAATGACATTGAGAAGTGCTCATTTGCACAAATTCCAGCAGCTCTGCGTGCGGCAGCTTTATCAGAGCTCGGAAGCGTGACAGCAGCTTAAAGACAAGTCAACTCTGACCTCCATCCGGCGCTCATCTAAAGGAAAGCTACCAGCAACAGACGCACAAAACTGTAACTGTATGCCCTTTGCCTCCCCGTGGTATCCAGTATATAATTATTCAACTGCCGCTGCTGAGAAATAAAGAGATAAAAACTGCACCGCGCAATAAAAAAAAACGAGCGCAAAGCGAGTTCCTGCAGGGTTCACTCCCCACCACGCAGCCTGCACAGTGACCCACACCAGCTGACTGTCAAATATTACAATACCAGAGGACATTTTTACGCATATAAGCATGTTTTGTGCATCTCTCCGCGGTGAAATAAAAGTAGCTTGCACTCACCTACAAGAAACCGTGAGTTCAACTTTGGTGGCAGGTATCGAAGCGGTGAAGGGGTCCGCGTCCCCAATAAACGCCATATTCATCGCCGCTCGGTCGATCACAATTCGTCCCCTATCCGGCGCTTTAACGGCGGCATGTGAAAAACCGGGATAAAAGAAACTGGGGGTGGCGGGGGAACCTTGCAATGGATGGGCAATCTGCTGCTTGTTTTCTAAAAGAGCGAAGCACCAGAGGCAGAGGGAGAAACGCACGGACGCAGACCTGCACCAGCGCCGGAGTCGCGTCTCTGTGCGCCTCTGTGCTCCGGAGGAGAGAGGACAGTGTGAAGGGGCGGGAAGACACACATACACGCGTGTCCTCCGAGGCATACACACAAAGTGGGAGTGCGAAGCTATTTGTGAGGACCAGAGATTGAAGGATCGTTTCTCCTTAGGGGTGAGTGTAGGGTTACATATGAGGCTTAGTTTTGGTTTGGAATTGCGGTTGACTTGGAGAAATATGATCGTTTAAGACTGCGGTCTGGAATCTAGAAAATATGATGATAAAAACCAGTTACTCTCAAGACAGCCAGGACCTGAGCTCAGCTCAACATAGCTTCAATTTGTGCGTCTTGCTTAGAAAATAAAAAAGAAAGAAAAGGGTCATAGAGAGGCTGCAAATCAGACTATATAAAAGATAATTAATCAGTCCAGGTTGGTTGATTATGGTAAACTGGGTTACAGGGGAAGCTTGTTTGTATTTGTCTGGGAACAGTACAGGAGGTACAGGAGGGCAAACCTGCTCAGTTTCAGTGAATGGTAAGAAACTTTTTGGGTGGCTGTAGCTCAGGAGGTAGCTCAGGAGGTAGAGCAGGTCACCCACTGATCAGAAGGTTGGCGGTTCGATTCCTGGCTACCCAGGCTGTATGCCAATGTATCCTTGGGCAAGATACTTAACCCCAAGTTACTGTCCGATGCAACTGTTAGAGTGTGAATGTTAATCATAGAAGTGCTTGAATGAATGGGTGAATGCAAATGTGTTGTATAAGTGCTTTGAGTGCTCAGAAGAGTAGAAAAGCGCTATATAAGAACTAGTCCATTTACTATAGTGGTAGTAATGTATTACAAAAGTACATCATCAATGAAACATCTCTCATCTCAGCAGTAGTCTGATAATACTTCTGAAAAAATATCCCACTTTGTCTGCTAATTCCTATCTGCCTTAGTGTCAGAAACTCAGGTATGTTTAATGTTTGATCGTGTGATCAATACTCAATGCAAAAGCTGATTTCCCCCATTTAAATTTAGGGGTAATGATTGAAAAATGGGCAAAAATGGCACTCACACTGAAATATTAAGGATTGTTCACATAACTACAAAGTGAGTTATCCCCATGGGTGGGAGAAATCGAATGTTTTTAATTGAATTAAAAAGTAATGGAAAAAAATCTGACTAAAATATTGTAATAAGTTATTCAAACTTTGAAATACTCACAGCCGGCATCATCCAGACACAAAGAAAAGGGTAATTATGGAATAATCAGGCCAAAGCGGTTTTATTTTTCTTCTTCCTTCCAAGTCGTACAACATCCTCTAATCTGTG
Source organism: Pterophyllum scalare (assembly GCA_024447675.2). Lineage (NCBI taxonomy): Eukaryota > Metazoa > Chordata > Actinopteri > Cichliformes > Cichlidae > Pterophyllum > Pterophyllum scalare. The sequence goes on along the minus strand of JAMQGT020011604.1, from coordinate 157,123 downwards.
CCCACGTGGAGTGAGCTGCTACCTTCAACAACAGTCAAATTAAAAAAAGGCTTAGTTGATTATGACTGGGCAGTGTTAAAAGGTTCCATACTGAAAGCCAGATGACTAAAACCACCTGAGCACAACAAACTCAATTAACTAGCTCAGCATGAACCTCGGAGCTAAAAATGGGCATATATGTCAGCTCCAATTAGTCTGAAGAAGCAGACAGAAAGTTCATGCAGCAGTTTAAACACCTTTTAATTTCCCTGAATAAAGAGCTGTGCATGTGGACTGGGTTAGAATCTCTCTAACATGTGTGTTCCAGCACCCCTAAGCAGGCCTAGCACAGTGAAATTACATTAGATATACTTGATTCAAGTGCAATTAAGTGTAAGCGAACGTAGTACAGTTCTGGTTACGGTCCCTCTTGCCACCGCCTGCAGGTGCATACTGAGTTTAATTCATTTGCCTGAAGTCAAAAGCCACTATTGTGACAGCCCCTTTTTAAATGTTTGATGGTCAGAAATAAGAAGATTTATGTCAAGCAGGTAACACAGCATCATTGCTTTTAGCCTGCAATGATTGATTATGCTTACACTTACACAACAGGTCTTCTCTAATGGGGATGTCAGAGTGGCTACATCCATCTTCCTCATTTAATAAAGTCTAAAGTCCTGGCCCCTGCTTCTTAGCTTGTGCGGGCCGAGTAGCACATCAAACTGTTCAAGTAGACACTTAGTGACTCGTATACGCAGGAATAGACTACTGTGGGTAATTTGAGGCATCGTTAGCAGACATAATGTCTACATATGAATAGATGAGTTGTTAGGATTCACCCTCTGGGAACCTCAAAGGACCACCAGTCTTAAAACAGCCCCCCTGCTTTTCAGATGCTGTTAATCTCATCTTGGGGACCATTTTGTGCCTCCTGGAGTTTTGACAAGCTCCAGTGTAAGAGTCAACGCTATACAGTTGTAGCCGGTCAGCATTCAAAGCATTCAAAGTATCTTCCAATCTAATATTTTTGGTTATAATATTCACATTGTTTATGCTATTTTAATTAAGCATACATTGCTATATTTTTCTTGATACAGTGTTAACACCAGGTTATCTTCTTTATGCTTTACCATTTTAAGCTTAATCACAACTACTTCCTTCCCCTCGCAATTCAACTTCTGTAGTTCCATCATGTTTAGAGGGTTTTGTGTTCCGCTGAGTTCTGACGGTGTCTTGGATGTCAAGAAAACCTTTCACACCAGTGTAGTGAAAAATAAGCAAAAGTGATTAAATTTAGTTCAGAGGCTAAACTCCAAAAATCAATACCTAAAAACAGATATTTGTAAAAGAACTTTAAGGTTCCAGAAGTTTTCACCTTTTCTTTTTCATGCTTTATATATATATATATATATATATATATATATATATATATATATAAACACACACACACTGCTCAAAAAAATAAAGGGAACACTCAAATAACACATCCTAGATCTGAATGAATGAAATATTCTCATTGAATACTTTGTTCTGTACAAAGTTGAATGTGCTGACAACAAAATCACACAAAAATCATCAATGGAAATCAAATTTATTAACCAATGGAGGCCTGGATTTGGAGTCACACACAAAATTAAAGTGGAAAAACACACTACAGGCTGATCCAACTTTGATGTAATGTCCTTAAAACAAGTCAAAATGAGGCTCAGTATTGTGTGTGGCCTCCACGTGCCTGTATGACCTCCCTACAACACCTGGGCATGCTCCTGATGAGGTGGCGGATGGTCTCCTGAGGGATCTCCTCCCAGACCTGGACTAAAGCATCCGCCAACTCCTGGACAGTCTGTGGTGCAACGTGACGTTGGTGGATGGAGCGAGACATGATGTCCCAGATGTGCTCAATCGGATTCAGGTCTGGGGAACGGGCGGGCCAGTCCATAGCTTCAATGCCTTCATCTTGCAGGAACTGCTGACACACTCCAGCCACATGAGGTCTAGCATTGTCCTGCATTAGGAGGAACCCAGGGCCAACCGCACCAGCATATGGTCTCACAAGGGGTCTGAGGATCTCATCTCGGTACCTAATGGCAGTCATGCTACCTCTGGCGAGCACATGGAGGGCTGTGCGGCCCTCCAAAGAAATGCCACCCCACACCATTACTGACCCACTGCCAAACTGGTCATGCTGAAGGATGTTGCAGGCAGCAGATCGCTCTCCACGGCGTCTCCAGACTCTGTCACGTCTGTCACATGTGCTCAGTGTGAACCTGCTTTCATCTGTGAAGAGCACAGGGCGCCAGTGGCGAATTTGCCAATCCTGGTGTTCTCTGGCAAATGCCAAGCGTCCTGCACGGTGTTGGGCTGTGAGCACAACCCCCATCTGTGGACGTCAGGCCCTCATACCATCCTCATGGAGTCGGTTTCTAACCGTTTGTGCAGACACATGCACATTTGTGGCCTGCTGGAGGTCATTTTGCAGGGCTCTGGCAGTGCTCCTCCTGTTCCTCCTTGCACAAAGGCGGAGGTAGCGGTCCTGCTGCTGGGTTGTTGCCCTCCTACGGCCTATATATATATATATATATATATATATATATATATATATATATATATATATATATATATATATATATATATATATATATATATACACATACACATACATACAGGGGTTGGACAATGAAACTGAAACACCTGGTTTTAGACCACAATAATTTATTAGTATGGTGTAGGGCCTCCTTTTGTGGCCAATACAGTGTCAGTTCGTCTTGGGAATGACATATACAAGTCCTGCACAGTGGTCAGAGGGATTTTAAGCCATTCTTCTTGCAGGATAGTGGCCAGGTCACGACGTGATGCTGGTGGAGGAAAACGTTTCCTGACTCGCTCCTCCAAAACACCCCAAAGTGGCTCAATAATATTTAGACCTGGTGACTGTGCAGGCCATGGGAGATGTTGAACTTCACTTTCATGTTCATCAAACCAATCTTTCACCAGTCTTGCTGTGTGTATTGGTGCATTGTCATCCTGATACACAGCACCGCCTTCAGGATACAATGTTTGAACCATTGGATGCACATGGTCCTCCAGAATGGTTCGGTAATCCTTGGCAGTGACGCGCCCATCTAGCACAAGTATTGGGCCAAGGGAATGCCATGATATGGCAGCCCAAACCATCACTGATCCACCCCCATGCTTCACTCTGGGCATGCAACAGTCTGGGTGGTACGCTTCTTTGGGGCTTCTCCACACCGTAACTCTCCCGGATGTGGGGAAAACAGTAAAGGTGGACTCATCAGAGAACAATACATGTTTCACATTGTCCACAGCCCAAGATTTGCACTCCTTGCACCATTAAAATGGACGTTTGGCATTGGCACGAGTGACCAAAGGTTTGGCTATAGCAGCCCGGCCGTGTATATTGACCCTGTGGAGCTCCCGACGGACAGTTTTGGTGGAAACAGGAGAGTTGAGGTGCACATTTAATTCTGCCGTGATTTGGGCAGTCGTGGTTTTATGTTTTTTGGATACAATCCGGGTTAGCACCCGAACATCCCTTTCAGACAGCTTCCTCTTGCGTCCACAGTTAATTCTGTTGGATGTGGTTGGTCCTTCTTGGTGGTATGCTGACATTACCCTGGATACCGTGGCCCTTGATACATCACAAAGACTTGCTGTCTTGGTCACAGATGCGCCAGCAAGACGTGCACCAACAATTTGTCCTCTTTTGAACTCTGGTATGTCACCCATAATGTTGTGTGCATTGCAAAATTTTGAGCAAAACTGTGCTCTTACCCTGCTAATGGAACCTTCACACTCTGCTCTTACTGGTGCAATGTGCAATTAATGAAGATTGGCCACCAGGCTGGTCCAATTTAGCCATGAAACCTCCCACACTAAAATGACAGTTCAGTTTCATTGTCCAACCCCTGTACACACATATATATATATATGTATATATATATATATATATAGGTAGACACAGATGAGATGAAATAAAGCAAAGGGAACTGCAGTATGGGAATCACCTACCACCTCTCCTACATGAGCTACAACAGGCTCCACTGTGTCTGTAATGTTTCCAGTATCACCTAAATCCCAATCTTTCTGCATGTTATTTCACCCATGTCACCCTGAGTCACATTTCGTGTGAAGGAACTGAATGTGACTCCCACAATTTGTGTGCAGTTTTCTGCCTAAAATGAGCCCTAGTTATGCTACAGTCTGCTCATCTCTATCTGCAGCCAACACCTGGCAATTTGTACAGCATCAAAATGACCACAAGATGATCTTACGACCATTTTCCATGACATTAAGGAAAACTGAAGGAGAAATTACCTATATGAAATCATTTGGCACTTTTCTTCTGGTGAGCTTATCATCCTTAGACTGTTGTCCTGTGGTTACATCACAGACCAGTTTCTGTATCCAGGTAAAACACAGAATAAGTGTGTTGGAAGCACCTTGCCTCAAACAATTAATGCACCTGCTGATTCTGCTTCCAGCCAGGAATAGAATAAACATTCAAATTCCTAATCAAGTGTGAAGTCTCAGCTTCACACATTTAATGACTGTTTTTGCAGATTGCACTTGCTGACAAGTACAGTGAGTTCTGGATGAGCTCTTGCAATGATCAGTATATACCTTTTATTTGTGATTATATACATTTGAGCACGGCTGCTTTGGCTCTGCATCAAATGCCAGCAGAAAGGGAGATAAGAGACAGCATTGTTAATGGATGGATGGCTTTTACTCGAGGCCCACCAGTAGGATTTTGAGTGTATCAGATTGGATGGATTGCTATGAATAAATGGTCATCTTCTCATTGGGTCAACAGGTCATTTTGTTGTACTTTACATCTAAGGATGAAAAGGACACCACCTCATAATGCCCATTCCCTAAACTAAGAAGTTGGTAAAGTATGAAAACATCGACATGTTAGCACTGCAATATACAGGTCAGCCACAACATTATGCTTAACTATTGTGTAGGTCTTCCTCATGACATTAAATCAGCTCTGAGCCATGCAGGCATTGACACGGGGCATCTGGAGTCCATGTGGGCACTGGGACATTGGCTTGGATCACTTGAGTCTTGTAGGATGTGGGCTGAGGCCTCTCTGGGAATGGGCTTGATCCAGTCTTAGGATATATAAGTGATGAAGAGGAATATAAATGTAAAGCCTTGAGTGTTTTTGCCATTACCATCTTGGGGTTTTGAAATCAAACGTTATGAATGAGGGGTGGATCTGACTAACAAACTCAGGACACTGCACAACAATAATAGTTATATTGACTTGTCACTTAAATGTAGCCATGCCCTAAATCACATCCTGCTTTGTCATCCAATTTAGTCTAAATGGGAGCACCATTCACAAAATGAACATCATGCCGTATCAAATAAGCCTTGTAGCTAGTTATAGAGACCATGAACTCATCAGAAAAGCATTTACTGAGGTCATAAATCAAGTGAGCAGTAGATTAATTTCCCCCTTGATTTTTATACTGTCACACACCCATCTGCAAACAGAGGAATCACCCCCTATTGATCATTTTAAAGAATGCAGGTCTGATGCACATATTATTTTCTCTTTTAAAACCTAAAATTTTCCTTTTTCAAACCTGAGGCGTGTGTCCATGTTTTATAGATCCTCATACAGTTCAGAGTTCTGGTGCACCCTACAATACTCAGGTCGTTGAGAATCTGGACACTGGGTAAACACCCCACGTTCTGTAATGTTCACCAAGATACTCATGAGCAGTTTTCACAGTGTGGTGGAATGCATTATCCTGAGGTGGCTGCCACTGGTGTATGTTGCTGCCATTGGGGTGCACACTGGTCTGCAAAATTGTTTAGGTGTAGTTTATGTCAAATGAACATCCAGGACCAGGATCCGAGGTTTGTGCACTTTACCCGTTTTAATGTTGTGGCCAGCAGGCTGAACGTACTTAGCTGTGAGTATGCGAGAAGGCAGATATTAGCTTTTGAATAACTGCAGAGCTGCCAACTGAGCTGAAGCCTCTTAGTCTTGTTTCATGAATGTAGGGTTCATGCAGCATGAAGGGTCTAATTCATCATCAGCCCTTCTTCAGTACAAGTGCATTATCAGATTTATACAGTCGCTGAGGGTGTGATCCATGAAGTGGTGAAGTTTGCAATAAGAACGAGGATCGTGCTTTAGAGAGTGCTGTTTCAGACTCCTTGGCGTAGCTGCATGACAAATGAGCTTTATTATCGAGCAACTGTTTTATCACCTCGTGAACCTCCGCTGAAGCTCTGAATTGATTTTAAATCTTATTCTCCAATTTGTTTTATTAAGTCTTTGGAAACTAACATTGGTTGTAAAATCCGAAATGAATTTAAAATTGGAACACTCCAGCGAAGCTTTTGGGAATGCAAAAATGTCACATTCTGAGATTCCTTGTTAACTTTAACCAACTACTTGCATTACATGAGTTTGATTTAAATTCCTTAAACTTTCTTTTTTTTCTTTGCTTTAAGCTGTCGGTGTATCTGCTTCTACAGAATTGTATTATACTCATGCCTAGTACCACAAATAGAGCTGAAATTACCAGAGAGTGAAGAAGCCTTGGCTGCTCCCTAATTACTGTCTCCTCAATTTCCCTCTCTCTTAATTTGCCAGTCTTGCTGCGATAGCTGCACGAATCTCCTCACACCTCTGTTCAACCTGCAGAACTTTATTTTAAACTCAAGCACACATCCCAAACTTTCAAACCATTAAAACCAAATATTTCGATTGTGTAAAGTGAAGTTGTAAGAAAGGATTAAATACAATTCTGAGTGATTTTTAAATTCATAATTTTTCTGAATCCATTTCCAGCTTTTTGTGCCACAGAGACAAATAATTCATTGTTATTAATTCTCCCTTCGAAACATTCAAATGTCTTTATAAACAGGCATGATAGTACGCATAAACATGGGTCTTTAAAATATTTTTGCTGAGGTTTGTCAAAGATCTCCCTAATAGTCAGGGTTCTCATTGTTCTTTTCGTAAATGAAGATTTGCATCACAAAAAGGGGCTGAGGGAGAACTGGAGTCCTCTGAGCATCTGAACGGAGCCATGGGACATTAGAAAGAGTCTGATGAGTAATTTCGATATCTGCCTTGTAGACAGTCATTGGTCTATTGGCACATAAGGTGATATTTTCATCCAGCTGGATAATTTGTATGTGTAACTGGTGATTGCTTTGTTGAACAAGTCCTTAACGCCATAACCCCAGCAACATCCACAGACACACACACACTCTCAGCACTGGCATTCACATCAGTGATTGGTGCTGCCTGTCACACAGTCTTGCAGATTTATGACAGCACACCCTGATAGCCTCCCAAGTTGTTCATTAGGCACCTGATTCCTGAGTCTCACTATTGTGACACCACATCTGTGTTAGGCAGCAGTTCAAATAGATGTTAGCTTAGTAACTTTTATTAAAACAGTCCAAAAAAATAAATAAATAGGGCTTTACAGACAATCCTGCATCCAAAACGTGCAACCCAGCCCTGGTGTTGTGTTATCATATAGTGTATCGTATAGTTTAATGTATAAGATCACAAAGTGTTTTGGTGGAATTATGTTGTGCAGATATAGTGGTGGAAGTGTAAAAGCGTGTTAACAGCAATTTTACTCCTGTAGCTGTAAGAGGTGAGTAATTCTTCATTTGCTGTTATTTCTCCGGTTAGCCCAGTGATTCCAAACCTCAGGCTCAGGCCCCTCCAGAGAGTCACATGCAAACATTTGAGGGTTCATGAGATAATTAATAGGGAAACACAAAACAATTTTGTTTTAATATGTTTGAGATAAAGCAGTTCCTGCATGTCACTTGTGTCTTTCAAACACATCCCAGTAGGTTGTGAAAGAAGTCTAACAGAAGGGAGATACACTTGGCAGCCATAACCAAGTACTGAGGACCCTGGCCGCAGCACTAGAGCACAAGAGAATATCGACTAATTGCAGCCCCTCAGAACTCCGAGTCACCTTTCCACAACAAATAACCTTGATCCAGAAAGGTGAGGTACAGCATGCCAATCCCTCTTCTCCTGAAATAGGCCTGCTGAAATCAGCCAGACACTAGGAAATGAGGACGGACCTTAAAAAGAGTCACCAGCCTGCACCCAGATCTGGTCTGCAGGTCCAGTTTGTCTTCATTGTTGAGCTGACAATCCAGTGGGACAGTGTCATCGAGACGACACATGAAACCATAGCACCTGAGGCAGAGGACTGGGGCTGCAAAATGAAGGTCCGTGCTGTGGAGGTGGGTTACAGGGGCCGCTTAGCCAGCTCTACTGTAAGGCTGGAGGTGGGCATCAGAGGGACCCAACAAACCCTCCAAAACAGTGTCATTCTCTGAAACCTGATGGACCTAACTGTATATTTTTCTGTAAGGATTTTAAAGTATTAATGTCAGTACTAGAAATTATGTTTGTAATATTGCTCTGCGACAGGCTGTCAACCTTTACAGGGTGTACCCTGCCTCTCGCCCTATGATAGCTGGGATAAGCTCCAGCCCCCCCGCGACCCTGAAAAGGATAAGCAGAAGCAAATGGATGGATGGATGGAATATTGTGTAATACAGCCAGATTTCCCATATGCATTATACATAATGTTACTAATTTTGACTGGAAAGGCCACAAATCACTGAAGAAGTGAATGGCAGCACAGAGGTAATAGACAAACTGCAGGGACCACAGATGAGTAGCACAGTCATTCATTCTTTTCAGAGCTGTTAATTTCACATCAACACTTATTAAAAAGTATAAATTTAAATTTTTAGTCATTTGATTAATTGAAAGAGCCTTTGCTGGTGAATGAGCTTTCCAGATTTCTGCACTTAATTTGATTTAATCTTTTTTATTATGTAATAAGGCTACTGTTGTCACTTTGCCATAACTAAAACTAGACTAATCTGTACAAATAATTAAAAAAAAATTACTATCAACATTGTAAAAAACTAATTGCTACTATTTGCTTGTTGCTACAGGCTCCAGTTTTTCTCTGAATCTTTATCCACAACATAACACAAGTAAACAGACCAAACAGGCAGCCGTTTGCTGTAAAACATCTGCAGGCAGAACTTTTAATCAGATTGAAGAAGGAGCAGCTTATTGCTATACAAAATAATCAATATTAATAATGCTCTAAGTGACAATGAAGGAATTACTGTTGTGGTATCAGTAAAATATATATGCAGTAGAAATATGGTAGTATATGAAATTCATGAACACGAAGGCCTTACCTCAGAAGCAGCAGTGTATTACAAATGTATTCTTAAAGAAGTCTCCCATAAAAACTCCCCAATTTAAGGGCGTCATTGTGTTTAAATGCAGTAAACCACGATGAATGTAGACTGAAACTAAGAATGGCCATTACTCTACATGGTGTCAGCTCTTAAAAGGATTAGTATTAATTCAGGATATATAGGGAGCTAGTTTGAACTGGCATCTCCAAGTGGGATAATATGGAAAGTTAGACAATATATATTTAATTTCCAAGAGAGTATTTGTGGAGACAGAGGGCTTGAGGATTAGTTGCGCTTTCCCTGTTTAGTCTTGCGTGTTACCCACTACTGCCATCTTGTGCCCAGTTTTCCCTGTTCCAAAGTGCTCCCGAACAACCATCTGCTCTGGAAACAGTGTTGTGGAAAGAAAATAAAATCTATAGAAAATGTTTGAAAATTAGAACACAAAATTACACTAAGAATGAAGATGTCTCAGTATGAGTGTGGGAGACTGCACACAACCACGAATGAATCCAACTTGAAAATATGGGGAAAGATTAACATTTATAAGAACTCCAAAAGAGCAATAAGTAAAAAAAAAAAGGGAAACAGATTGTTGCAAATAATGTTATGGCCACCTTCAAAGGCCATAATACAAGGAGGAACACAACACAGGATTAGTTTCTGATTAAAACCAGTCAACAAGATAAAAATGTAAACAAAAAGTGGCCTATATTAAGGATGAAGAGAGGAGGGAGTGAGCCAAGGAGCTCAAAGGAGGTCACTCATAATACTTCTGACCCCTCAGGTAATCATTTGTCTTTATCTTTATTTGTGAAAATAAACTAATAACTGGCATCCTAACCTTTATATTGCCTCCGGTTTGTCACTGACTATGAACTGGTGACCTGTGACCTCTTGCAGCCAAATCATACCACTAGACCCGTCCTTACCACGCACCGGCTCACAGCATGAACAAAGAGGAGAGATGAGGCAGGTTAACATGCCACTTGTTAAAAATATGAAAAATTGAGGAACTCCAAGAGAGAAATATAAATATAAAAATACAGTTCTCAAGCATATTTGTAAAAAAAAACCCAGTGAGACACATTTAACTGTAGTTTGTATGAGTGAGTAACCAGCCTACAGATATAGCAACAGTAGAAATACTATATTAAATTACTCATATGAGCAAGAAAACCACATAGATGGTTGTTTTTGACAGATGGCATTTATTCAGACCAGGCATCTGACATTAGAATCACTACAGAGTCCCCCACTGGAGAATGGCTCCTAAAACAGGAGGGGGAGCGCCGTGGAACGTGAAGGGCATAACGAACAAAACAAAGAAAAGAAACTAACCAAAGGCCACTAAACACAACCGGCCACCTGTGTGAAGGAAAAGCTCAATCCAAAGCATTACTAATGCTACTCGTCAGTCTTCGTGCCCGTTACCGTCCTCTCGGCTCTAGTGTGAGACTGCGTTCAGATCGGTGGTCCCACAAAACTAACAATCAGATTTATTTATTTTTTTGTTACATACATTGTTTACATACATTTCATATGTAGTTGAATAATTCCTGCAGCTGCTGTTTCACCAAACATTCATAAATGACAGCACACAATCATGACAGGCAGGTCAGTTAAATCACGGAGACCACGGGTGACTCCTGGAAGGCCAGACAAGGATCAGAACTGGGAGACAGATGTTGAGTTGCTGTGGTAATAGGCAAATAACACTGGCTGAGTCAGAAGGCCTCTCCTCTCGACAACAAAGAGATACCATTACATTTATATACACACATACACAGCTACGATACTGAGTGGACCTCACCTGGAGTCCACGACAAGAAGCCCTCTTATAGGGTTGAGAAGGTGAACATTTGCCTTTAGCAGCATGGGGATAAGACGACAACTTAGTAGCGTAGGTGCAGTGTGTGTTACCATCATGTGTGAAGATATGTATATTTTTTACACACAATGAAACATGGACAAGAAGTGCAGACTATCATCAATGCTGAACCTGTTTTACGAAGGATTAAGTGAATCTCAGAGACTAATTGTGTTGATTTTTTTTTTTCATGTGCTCAAGAAGTAACGGTAGATGAGGTGCAATGATAAAGTCATGGCACTCCACCCATTCAAAAACAAACTATACAACATCATGCATCCATTTTCTAAAGTGGTTATCCAAACACAAAAGGGCCTTCAGCAGTAAGACAGACAGCAAATCGTGCTCACATTCACACCTTTGGCCAATTTAGAACCCCCGGCTCTTCTGTCATGCATGTGGGAGGAAGCAGGAACCCAGAAAGAGCCCACGCAGGAACAGGGACTGCAGGCAAACTCCACACAGAAAGGCCTCAGTCAGCTGCCAGATTCATACCCAGGACCTTCTTGCTGTGAGGGGACTGTCCTAATCACTGCACCACTCACCAAATAAATTCAAGTTTTGAATTACAGTTGGTCAGTACAATAAGTACATTGTTGTCATTTATTTCACAGTTTTGTGGAAGGATGTTTTTGATCACTTGGACACCTGCAACGTCTCCACTGTGTCAAAATAGCCACTGCAACTTGAATTTTGGAAAAGAGGATGCAGCCAGGGGGTGGGAGGGTAAAACCTGTAAGTAGGGAGGTTCCTGAGTTGGTCAGCAAAGATTGTTTTAGTGTGACTACTCAAAGGTCCCCTCAGGATGATTCCTCAGGATGTACAGTCTGACCCGGGGAGATGAATTTTTGGGCTGAAATGCCATCCTCAGGCTTGGACACTGCAGACTCTTCCACTAAATTGCTGTTCGGTCTCTGGGTTGTAGCTGAAAACCCAGCTTTCTTTAACAGAGAGGATTCTTAAAAATAAAGGTTGGATATGTTCAACACAGAAGTTGATAATGCACAAATTCAAGGTGCATGGTGAGATGACATCTGCAAACGCTGTCAGTGTTGCAGAAAGACACATTACTGAAGGGGATATTGTCCAGTCAGATAGTGTTTTAGATGTTAACGGGTACAGTCATGTAACTTTGTGATTGCACCTCATAGTGTGACATGTTGCGAAACATGTGTTAACTGCTTTCTTAATGAGAGGTAGACAAAAAAAAAAAAGTCCCCTCCATGATTATGTGATATATAAGAAGCTGCATCCAATAGCCACTTTTCTTGGTTCATCATAAAGGCTGGAAACACAGAATCAATCCTTCAGCCTATTTTTGGCAAAAGGTGACAAAAATCAGCCTGCTACACATTTAAAGCTCAGTTAGAAAATGAAATCTAATTTGTTTAATCTGTAGGGAAACTAAAGCATAGAAACTGTATTAGGGAGTTACTGAGCCTGTCCAAGAAACATTTTGGCACATGACCACCTGTAAAATGACCAAATGTCATTTTATACACTTTGACTTTTCTACAGATTAAACAGAGGAGATCTAAAGTTTAAACTAGTGCTCTTTAGAGGTGATTTTAATGAACAGATTGCCACTGAGCTTCCTATCTAACTCTCAGCAAGAAAGCAAATGAGCTCATTTAGTTTGACTTATCCCCAGACGTTAAATTTTAGCGTTAAAGTACACCTACTGTAAAGTGTGTTCAGTTTACAAGTGCAGTTGAGGACAGCAATAACACCACGTTACACATTTTTGGTCACTGATCTAAAGCTGCTGCAGAAACTGAAAGGAGCACAAAAGCAGGAGAAGGATGTTAAGGGGTCGAGTGATTTGTCTTCTTCCACATGCAGCCACTTTTGCTGCTCTTAGGAACAGGAGTGAGGGAATATTAGTTCCTCTGCACGTGGAACAGAACCATCAACAAACTGGAGAACTGGGTTGTGAAGACCAGCTACCAACCCATTAGCTCTGCTGCATTTATCTTATCTTCATGTGTGCATTTCCCTACTCTGACAAAACACTTTTTTGGGAGGTTTGGCTGTGTTGTATCGTGGCACCGTGCTGAATGTGCGCAGAGCTGCAGAGATACTGTCTAGTGCGTGTGTTCAGCATATCCTATAACATCTTGTGAATATAAGTTCTTATAATGATGCATAATGACAAATTTTCTACAGCACAAAAAGAGAGAAATACAAGTCATTAACAACACAGTTAACTAAATCCTGGTTAGCGAGACCCTCTGAGCATACAGGGTCTTAGAATAGAGCTAATGTGTTAGCTTCCACTGTCATGAGATTACTAGTGTTTCCTGTTGGCTCAGTCATAAAGGTCACGTGATATGGAAGGTATGTCGTTTAGGCTTGAAAAGTTAAGGGGTCAAAGTGCAGGGCAGGAGTGCCTTTACATCCTTCTACAGTCAAACCAAGCAAGTGGTACCGTGTTCAGTTACTGGCCACCTCATCTACAGTATCAACCACTTCTAAGGTGCCGTCCAGTCCACCACGTGCACGCCAGATCTTCACAGTCCGGTCGCTGCAAGACAGACACACAAAAAAGAAAGGACATCAAAATCTAGGTGCACACAGCTGACAAGGGCTCCACATCCTCTGAATATATTCAAATTTTCACTGAACTAAAGACCTTTAAGTTGGTATTTGGCACCACCTTGCACAAGTAATTTGCTGATCACATACACAGATGCATGCAGAGGGATGCCAAATTAAAGGAGAAAACAATATAAAGTGTGTTAGTGAGATCTTGGGCCAACGTGTGCCACTACAAAAGCTCATCTTGTGATGCATTTTTCTAAAACTCACTGAAACTCTACTGGGAGGACAGAAATCTGTCATCTTGTAAAAACGACACTCCCATCAGAACTGAGAAGTTCAAAGGGATCCCTCATAAGAGCAAATGTGTGTTAATGTGCAGCAATCCTTTCCTGAGGCCAGCCTGGTCACAGTGTGGCACATGGGCTGGAGGCAGCTGTAACATCTGTGTGGCTAAAGAGCGATAACTAAAGAGTGCACTACAGTTTGTCATTCTATGATTAAGCAGCATTTCTCTCCAGTTTCAACTCTTCTGTTTGTGCCATCATAGCAGACTAAAGCTTCCTAACATTAACTAACACAACTGAACAGAAAAACATTTAACAACCACTTCACTAATGGTTAAAAAAATGAGTATAAACCAGTGAAACAACGGCTATCACCAACATGAAGTCTCATCACCTGACCAGGAGATCAGTGTTTCTCTATCATAAACAATAATGGAAAATGATGCATTTTTTTTCTTGTGCAGCTCTCAATCATGCTGGCTCCCTAAACTGGCAGTCATCAAAACTCTGAGAAACCCTAGTCTATAAGGACAAGTGGACCTAAATCATGCTGCCAAAATGTTGCCCACTGCATAACTGAGCCAATGGATCCCCTCACCATAGGGTCGAAGGTTTGTGTTTTTACTTTGATTTGTGACCCACATGTATATGAGCCTCAGGTGACGCTGTGTTCCTCATATCCAGAGGGAGACAAACAAATGTTTGTTTGTCTCCCTCTGGAGACTAACGGAGAGCCAAAGCATGTATCAGTGTGTGTGGAACTCACTCGGAGGCGGTGAACAGGTGGCTGCTGTTGGCAGAGATGCTGTTGATGGGGCTCTCATGACCCTTGAGCTCTCCCAGTGTTCCCAGTGTGTCTGTGTGCCACAGCTTCAGCACCCCACCTCTGCAACCGCTCAGCAGGGCCGGTGATCCAGGGACGACCCCAAGCGCACAAACCCAGTCACGGTGAGCGTTTGGAACTTGCTGAGCAGTAAGATGTACAGAAGTATGGTTAATGAGGTCAGTTTCATGAATGGTAATTACAGGACACAGAATTTAATGGTAAAGGATTTTACTGCACATTTTACAGAAAGTTTTCCAAGTTATCCCATTTATTGATTATCCAGGGGAAAAGCTCTGCAAAGGCAATAACACTGATACACATACAAAATTCAAAGAATTCTATATCACATTAAATACATCAAACATCTGAATGTCTCCCATCCATATGTTTGAACATGTTTACCATCCAGTACCTGCAGTAGGTCTTTGCGGTTCAGGTCCCACTTTTTGATGCCATTGTCTCGGGAGCCGCTAAAGAAAATGTCCCCCTGGATTACCAGTGACTCGATACCATCATAATGTGGTGGTTCAAAGTTGTGTGTGGGGCTGATGCTTCCCAGAGAGCCTTCAGTCACATCAAACAGCTGCAACAGCAACAACACCACGTTAAAAGGTGTGAGCTATATATTTGAACATTAGGTTTATTATAATTAATGAAAGTCAGTTAAACATGGGTTATGTAGCATGTATAATCAAAGAAATCCTTCATTTCCACCTCAAGACACAAGAGAACATCAGGGGTGTAAAGCAAATGAGTTTTAAATGCCAAAATGCACCTTGATGTAATGGTCCTTGGACCCAGTGATAACCAGATCCTGGTTGTTTCCAGACTGATCCACAGTCAAACACATTACTGGACCAAGGTGACCAGTCAGTTTTCCAGTGGAGGCAAACCTAATGCCGAAAAAAAAATGTTCATGAGCATTTCTAACATTTCTAAAAAGGTAAAACCATGGGGAGAGTGCCAAAAGAAAACCAAATAACATGTAATCAAATCACTAAAGTACAGACAGTAGATTTTAATAATGTAGTTATGTTCAGTCTCAGAGCAAATTGGACTGTTTTTGCAGAAAATAATAATTTAAAGTTACTTAAATCATCTGGAGTCACAGTGACTGTTTTATTTTTACCAAAGAGGCAATTCATCATAACACCAGTTGGCTGTCAGAAATGGGTGACAGCTTTGGACTGGATGCTTGTCAGGTTTTCATAATAAATTGATTTCCAAGGGAACACAAAATGAAATTGGAGTTTGTATTAACTAATGAAGTGTGCATGTTACGCAGCTGAAAATTGTGTGGCAGTATTGGGAGAATCAAACACGCCGTTAGCATTATTGATGCGTGTCTGCCTGTCAATACTTCCGTAACACATTCTTCTTTTTTTTAATTATAAAAACGTTCTCAGTCTATGCCAATTTTTTTTTTTTTTTTTTTTGAGAAATAGTCTGTCGGCACCCATCCAACATTTTTTTTTTTCCACACTTTGAAATCTGAGGCCATGTTTGAACACGAATATCTCAAAAACTAGAAAAAGCCTGTAATTTGTACTGGCCCTTCTTACCATCAACATGAATCGGGATCTGCAATTTGGGAATGTCTTAGTACAGACATTCAACTTTCATGCTGGTTGTACCACAAACATCAGTGGGTAGTCCTGTCACAACAAAATTCTGGAATACTCTAATTATAACTAAGAAAATTATTTTGTTAAATCTACACATTTTTCATTTTTAAAGACCTACTCTAATTACCATTTTGAAACCTACTGCCCTGGAGGAGTCTTATAATTCAGGGTGAGTTTAAAATATACTAAAAGGTATTAAAAATCCAAAAATGTAGCATTTTCATATAGACATTACAATTCTTGCAGCACAATGTAGAAATCTTTTGATCACACTTCCTATAAAATTGTCTTCATAGTGACTGCAGGTAATTACAGAATGGTAGCACTGTAACTGTGACTTTAATGTAACACAAAGTAAACCTCAAATTACACAATTAAGCTCTTTGATGTGACAAAACATGGTCATAAGGAAGTATTTTTTTTAGTACCTCTCAACATTTACATAATGCATAAGCTAAAAAAAGGTTCTGGTTTTCCATTAACATTTAGCATGGCAACATTTTACTGTTTATTTAAACATATGCCGGCAATGTGTCATACAGGTTGACAGGTATTTTAACATGAACTGACAGGTAGAGATTTTGATCTGTCGATCACACTTCATGCAAAACAAAACACCCAAACACAATAAACAATCACCAAAGTGTCACAGTAATTTGAACCAAACTCCAAAAGAATCCATCCAGAGAGTATGCTGTTCTACTAAAGATCAAATTGTTAAACAAGACTGCCAACCTGACACCCAGCTGTCTGGGTATTGTTAATTTTAAGTGGCTCTGCTCACCTTCTCAGGTCCCAGACTCTGACAGAGTTTCCAGCAGCAGCGTACAGGATTGTGCCGTTGGGGTTGAGAGCAATCTGGTTGATCTGATTCTCTCCTGCTGGGATGGTGACTGTTCGGCTGGTGTTAGACGCACAGGCGTCCCCAAGATTAACTTGACCAGAGGACCTAGAAACATATGGATGAAGCATATACAAATATGCAACAAGTAACCAGGAAAAAGTGTTACAGGAGGTGTGGCTTTAAAGGCCAAAACTCAAAGGGATGTTTCTCCAGAGGCTTTCCTTTCAAAGAGTGTTTATTTTATCTATATTTAAAAAAAAAAAAAGCCTAACTCTACCAGCTGACCTGGTTGTGGTTTCACTATACAAAAAACCTTTGAAAAATGCAAAAGCAAAAGTTAATGTGTGTCAGGAAACTACTTATTGTTTCTGCTGAACATAATCAGAAAAAGACCACTACTAAAGTCTTACTCACGTTAGTGTTCGGATGCATTTGGCCGAGTCCCGAATGTCCCAGACTTTGATGTAGGAGGTAGAGACAGTAAAGACCAAACTGGAGCTGTAGCGGACTGACACCACGTTGTTGGGGTGACCTGCTAGGGACATAATCTCCTGACCAGTCACCAGATTCCACACCTTGCAGGTCCGGTCTGCAAGTTGGGACACATTCTTGTCACTTCCATCATGATTTATAACAATATTAAATACTGAGAACATTTCTGAGAAGAGGACGTCAAAACTGGACAGCTCAAAAATGAGACTGCTGGGATAACATTTATCGTGAAGCAAGATGTACAAAACAAAACCCATTTTAGCCGACAACAAAACTAAACATGGCAGCCAGACAGCACTTTTTAATTGCAATCCACAAGTATCCTGTTGGGATTAATTGGCACTTCAATCCAGTTGATTGCCTGCATATTTAAATCCATTTATTATGCTTAAAAGCTTTCACCATAATAATTTAATGGATTGAACAATGTCATTTATATTCTATCACCTCATTTATCCACCACATGACAACTCTAATTAATCCCCATTAGGTTTTATTTGCTGGTATATAACAGCATATCGAAGTGTGATAAATTACCAGAGCTGGGACATATACTGATTAGAGGTGTAAGATTAGAGTCAGGAGGTGAAAGTAGGAAGGAGGGAGGAGGAGGATTGTGGGCATTAACCTTTGGATCCTGTGAAGAGGAGGTCATCAGTGCATTCAACGCATAAAACAGCTTTATTGTGTCCCTCCGCCACGTGAACGCACTGTAATGTTGCCGACCGGCTGCTCTTGGTGGGTGGCACCGGGTTAATGACACCCCTGGAAAACACACAAATCACCATCTTAAAAGGGCACCATGGCACATGATAAAAATCTGACTCACAACACAATCATGCACCTCTCTCAATGACACAAGCCAAAAATAGAAGGAGATGAAAAATAACAGAAAAATGATGAGACAGCTGTGAACAGAGTCACCCTTGTTGTGGCGAAAAGAAAGAAAAGGCAAGCCAAGAATCTATAAATAATCTAGATAATTTGCTTTTGCAGCCTCTAATTGATTGAAACACCCAAAGAGCCAAAGACAGGTGATCACCGGGAACCCATGGAGTCTTCTCACAGAGTTCAACAGAATCACAGGACGTCTGGTTGATCACTAATGGGCTGGCTGTGTTAAAGTGGCATCTGATAGTGCAATTGTAAAATCTCTACATCAGAAAAATAGCTAGGAGTACTGGTGAATCTGAAGGATGAGCTATCCAAATACTGATACTTACAATTTGTAAATGGAGGCGATTCAAATGCTTCACAGAAGTGAGAAAAAAAACAAACAAAAAAAAAACAACCAGAAAGATCTGTGGAGGGTTCAGGATCAATAGCAGTAATGCACTAAACACAGTGACATTGTTTGGCTTTGCTGCTTATCTTTTGATCTTTGAGGACAATCATTCATTGGGTGTAATCATTTTTTAACAGTTCTTTTATTTCTGGGTAACCCTTCCACAAGGATGCCACAGCAGTGTGGGATGAAACCCCAGGGAGGCTCTGGTTACAGAACCATTGGATAAACTGCCCTGCAGCCTACAACAGACCGGTGACCTGATCAGGGTGTACCCCTGGGATAGGCTCCAACAGCGACAATGAAATTGCTAAGGGGAAGAAAATTGATGGATGAATGTATATGTCAAATAAAAAAAGAAAAAAAGAAGAAAGTACTTGTTTGGATCAGAAAAGGGGGAGAAGCTAGGAGGAAGACTGCTAGAGGACAGGTGGAGGCATCCCTGAGGGGAAGAAAGGATCTCACATTCCTAGGGGCTGATTAGCTACTGATTATAAGACTAACTACTTCCTGTTCCTGATTATTCTGTATTAGGTGCAATGCAACCTCGAGAAGAGCTAATTGTAGTGTGTTTGTGTACCCACGCATGAAACGGCAGTGTAACGTAGAATATATTGAGCATAAATGACTGTACATTTTCCAAACCTATCAATTATTTCTACCTTCAATCCAACCACTGCTAAAAGCTGAAACTCAGTGTCATTCCAAGTGACAAAGTTTTCTTTACCATAATAAATTTCTATAACATGACAAAATATGTTTAGGCACACACAGAGAATGTACTTTCCAATTAAGCAGAGAGAACCAGTTAATATAACATGACTTATATGCATACTTATGGATTCTGGGTGGAGAAGTAGGTGTGTTTGTAGAATCTGAGAGGGTTATTATCATTCACAGCAGAGTAAATGTATACAGTACCAGTTAAATTATGAATGTTTGCGTATGTCCAAACTTTTGACTGGTACTAAATGTATTAAAACTAAAAAAGAATTCTTGAAAAAATATTTGAGATAATTAAGTGTACCAGTATAGATTCATTTAAGACAATTCCTCAGAACTTGTCAACATATCACTCATTACTTTATACATTTGCTAGGAAAATGGAGAACAGGTGCAGAAATTTATTGAAATGTGGAAAAACATGAAAATATATAATGCAATAAAAGAGTCTGTAAAATCCCAACAAGCTTGAAAGTCAATATGTTGTACTGTATGACCACTTATTTTCAACACAGCCTGAAGGTAAGCTTTTTTATAATGTCTAAGTAGCCTTCAGGAATAGCTCCAGAGTCTTCTTGAAGGAAATTCAGACCTCTTCTTTGGATGTTGGCTGCCTTTTGTTCTGTTCTGTCGAGATCATCCAACTTTTCTTCATTAATGTCCAGGTCCAGGCTCTGGGGAGACTGTTTTTCACTCCAGGTGCTTTTGCTGCATCGGCAGTGTGTTTGCAATCACTGTTATGCTGAAAAATGAAGCCACTGCCAATCAGATGCTTTCCAGATGGTGTTGCATGTTGGATCAAAATCTGATGGCACTCTTGTTTATAATTCCATCATTTCTGACAAGATCCAACACTACTGACTGAAATACAGCTCCAAACTGTGACAGAACCACCACTGTGTTTTACAAATGGCTCTAGTTACTCACTGCTGTGCCTCTCTTCTGACCACCTCTGTACATATTGGCAACAATCTGAACCAAAAATTTCAACATTGGATTCATCACTCAGTAAGACCTGTTGCCACTGATTTTGTTCCCGTTCTTGTATAATTTGGCATACCTCAGCCTTTTCTTCCTGTTTCTGTTCTTTAAGAATTGCTTCTTGAGAGTCACCTTTGCACAGAGAGCATTTCTGATGAGGTTTCAGTGAATTGCTGATTGATCTGTCCAGAGGGATCTCTAGGGTCCTGTGTCACGTCTTTGCTGGATTTTTCCCATTTCATAAAGAGATGACTTTCAAGCACTGTTCATCTGCTGTAGATCGTTTTTAGTCCTCCACTTTCCTCAAACCTTTTAAAGTACACACAGCACAACATGCCAAGTTCTTGGCTAATAGATCTTTGGGAATCACCATGTTGGTGCAAAAATGAAATTTTACGCCTGCATTATCTTTGGCTTTTTTGTAGATTCAGCAAAAGAAATGAGAACAAATGACATGCTTTTGTGAAAGGCTGCGAGTAACCAAGTGTATAAGACACATCTGATACAATTGGTTCTTTGCCAAGTTGTCTACTATGTGTAGACCCAACACTGGTTGTGACTTAGGTAGCTTTTTTATGATTGAATGACTCATAGGTCAGAACTAAGTGGCCTAACAAACAAGCAAAACATCCCTCTGAAAATGGTCAGGTACAAAGACTGGACTGAAATGGCAAATGGACTGGTTCTTATATAGCACTTTCTACTCTACTTCACCCCTCAACGCTTTATACGACATGTCCCATTCACCCATTCATACAAGGACTTCTTTCTGCACCTAAGTGCTTGCTATCTAACATTCACACTCAAATTATCTGGTAAACAATATGGGTTTCTGTGCCATATTGACCGTCTAAGAAGTTAGCTGTTAGCCAATAAGCATTTGGTTTAATACCATAGATAATCCTCCATTTTGAAACAGTGTGACACGAGATTTACACAACAGACACTTTAAATTCAGTATGATCCAAAATGAGTGACTGAGCCCATAAACTCAGTGGGAAAGTGTCTATAGAGGTCAAGTCGGAAAGTCATATTCCTATACAGTCTATGGGAATGTAGCTCCCTGCATATTCCTCAGAAGCATTTATTGCTGTTGCTGCCTTCCACGTGGGGACTGGTGATAAAACGGTCAGCTAACACCTTTGGTTTGCCATTTTATGAAGGGGGTCCGCAGGTTACTCCCTATCTCCAGGCCACTGGGGGTAAAGCAGTGGTTCTGGATGGGCTCTGTGGCCCTCCATTTGAACCTCTACAGGAGGATGATTTAAAGCCTTCGTCTCTGAAGACTGTGTTGCTGCTGGCTTTAGCTTCGGCTAAACGTGTTAGTGACATTCATGTTCTTTCAGCACATCCTTCATGCACTCAGTTTACCCAGGTGCAGACTAGGATGCTTCTGAAGCCCAACCCGGCCTATGTGTCCAAGGTCATATGTGCCTATTACCTTGACCGCATTCTTCCCACACCCTTTTTTGGGGTGGCTGTAGCTCAGGAGGTAGAGCAGGTCACCTACTAATCGGAAGGTTGGCGGGTTGATTCCTGGCTGCTCCGGGTTGCATGCCAAAACATTCTTGGGCAAGATAGTGAACCCAAAGTTGCTCTCTGACGCAAGCATTGGAGTATGAATGTGTGTGAATGTTAGACAATAAAAAAAAAAAAACACATAGCTTAGTTACATATGGAAGTGCTGGTGTGACTGTAAATGTGTTGCATAAGTGCTTTGAGTGCTCAGAGTAAAAAAGCACTATATAAGAACTAGCCCATTTACCATTTTTCTTCTGATGAAGAACAAAGGTTGCACATGCGGTTTCCTGTTCGTGTTCTGCATGCTTCTTTGGACAGGGCTAAGAGTTTCCGAAATATTCAATTCAACTCAATTTTATTTATATAGTGCCAAATCACAACAAACAGTCGCCTCAAGGCACTTTGTATTGTGGGTAAAGACCCTACAATAATACAGAGAAAACCCAACAGTCAAAATGACCTCCAATGAGCAACAGTGGGAAGGAAAAACCCCCTTTTAACAGGAAGAAACCCCCAGCAGAACCAGGCTCAGGGAGGGGCAGTCATCTGCCGTGACCGGTTGGGGCTGAGGGGAGAGAGACAGGACAAAAGACATGCTGTGGAAGAGAGCCAGAGATTAATAATAATGATTAAATACAGAGTGAAGAATAAACAGAGTAAATAAGGTGAATGAAAAGAAAGTACATTATGAGAACCCCCCGCAGCCTAGGCTTATAGCAGCATAAATAAGGGGTGCTTCAGGGTCACCTGATCCAGCCCTAACTATAACTTTGATCATAAAGGAAAGTTTTAAGCCTAATCTTAAAAACAGAGAGGGTGTCTGTCTCCCAAATCCAAGCTGGGAGCTGATTCCACAGAAGAGGGGCCTGAAAGCTGAAGGCTCTGCCTCCCATTCTACTTTTAAGTATCCTAGGAACCACAAGTAAGGCAGCAATCTGAGAACGAAGTACTCTATTGGGGTGATACGGTACTATGAGGTCTTTGAGATAAGATGGGGCCTGATTATTCAAGACCTTGTATGTTAGGAGAAGGATTTTAAATTCTACTCTAGATTTAACAGGGAACCAACGAAGAGAAGCCAATATAGGAGAAATATGCTCTCTCTTTCTAGTCCATATCAGTACTCTAGCTGCAGCATGAGTGAATCATCAATAATTGGAAAAACTTCTTTGACCAGTCTAGTAGGAATGGGATCTAATAAACATGTTACTGGTTTGGAGGAAGAAAGATCAACTGGAGCGAAAGAGTCTAAGCAAATACCAGCAGTGCTGAAAGCAGCCGAACATGAAGATAAATCTTTGAGATGGTTTTGAATAATTTTTCCTCTAATGTCTAAAATTTTATTTGTAAAGAAATCCATGAAGTCATTACTAGTTAAAGTGAAAGGAATACTCGGCTCTACAGAGCTCTGACTCTTTGTCAGCTTGGCTACAGTGCTGAAAAGAAACCTGGGGTTGTTCTTATTTTCTTCAATTAATGATGAATAGTAAGATGTCCTAGCTTTACGAAGGGCTTTTTTTTGTTTGTTTAAACTCTCTCTCCAGTTGATCTATTGGAGTAAACTTCAGTAGTTACTTCCTCCAAACCATCATGTCTATTGTAGGTGTTATTGTAGGGTCTTTACCCACAATACAAAGCGCCTTGAGGCAACTGTTTGTTGTGATTTGGCGCTATATAAATACAATTGAATGGAATTGAATTGAATTGAACTGAATTATTGGCCGTGTCCCACGGGCTTTTAAGGTGGCAGTAATTAAACCATTACTTAAAAAGTCATCACTTGATCCAGCTGTCTGAGCTAATTATAGGCCAATCTTCAACCTTCGTCTCCTCTCAAAAATCATTGAAACAGGTTTCAGAATTCATGGCAGTACAGAAACAGTATTAGTGAAGGTTACAGACGATCTTGTCATGGCCTCTGACAGTGGGTAAACAGCACTGCCCCTCGGAGAAGCAGCTGCTGCAAATAATTCAGCCTTTGCACCCAAACAGGAAATTAGATCCTAATTACAGGACATAAAAAACAAGACAAGACAAGCTTCTTTTTTTTTAATTTCCCCAATTGTTTTATTGATGTTTGAATTTAAGACTTTAATTTCTTGGTCTTTGTTTTTTGATTGCTCTTTTTTAGTCCAATTCAATTTTATTTATTGAGCCCCAAATCACATCAAGAATTATGCTTTATTAATGTGATTACTATTGTTTTGCACTGTTGGGTTTTCTGTGTAATTGTTGTTGGGTCTTTTCCTTAGAATCAAAAGCACCTTGAGGCAAGTCACCCCAAGGTTCTTTATCTTGTGAGACCCTACAACAATTACACAGAAAACCCAGTAGTCAAAACAACCCCTATGAACAAGCACTTGGCGACAGTGGGAAGGAAAAACTCCCTTTTTACAGGAAGAAACCTTCGGCAGAACCAGGCTCAGAGAGGGGTGGTCATCTGCCATGATCGGTTGGGGCTAGTTGTTAGTTCGTTGTTTATTCTTTGGTGGTAGAGAAATTTATAGGATTGAGGTCAGAGATTAGAACAATGATCGCTCAGGATCTTTTAAACAGCTGGAGAAATCTCTTCCTCAATGATCTCTTCTTTGTTTTTGTTTTTTCTGAGCCTCCTTTGGAGCCTTCTCTAAATGATTGTCTTGGCTCATTATATCAGCTATAAATTTATCTCTCTCTTCCATATTCTTGTCAATGGACTCCTTTAGTGTTCTTAAAGCTGCCTGGAGGACCTTTCCTGGAGCCATTGTGATCTTTCATTTTTGACATCTTCTGGGCCTTCATTGTTGCTGCTTTCATCATTGAGGTTGTTTTGCTGTGCTCAGCCAGGAGACTTCTTTGATACCAAGATTTCCAGAATTTTTCAACACCAGGATGTGTTTTTAATACTTCCCATTACATTAAAATACCAAAGAACCAGGTGAAATTAAATGTCATGAAAAAAGATCAACATTTTCTTTGTACACTCTTGGGGAGGGGGGTCTGAAAAGGAGTACTCTTTTTAAACTTTGGAAAATGTTGATAGTGTGAATGACCCGTGCTGGGCAATCTTGAAAATAGACCTTGAAAGTGCTGAAAAAGTGCTTGAATTAGATCCTGGAAAAGGTGTATGAAGCCTGGACATGTCCTGCTCCCTCTGATGTTTTTCCTCCTCAAGTTTCTTTTGGGCCTGAGTCAGCTCATCTTTAAGTGTCTTATTTTCATCAAAGTGTTGTGCTAACAGCTTTATACTAGTGTTTTTTTGTTTGTTTGTTTTGTTTTTGTGTGTGTGTTTTATAGAGCTTGTTCTAATGGCCATGCCCAAAAGCTTTCTGCAGATTGACACACCGACTAGACAAACTGAAGCAGAATAAAACATATTCTGATGATGCTTGTGCTGCCTGCCTGTTTTCTGTACTTGCATCTTGCTGCACGCTACCTGGGCATCATTAAATCCTACCACACAATGTTTTAGACATTCTTCATCTTTTTGTTCCAACACACACATTATTTGAATTAAGAAATAAACAAGTTAGTTTTTATGATGGCTTCCACAATCTCAGGCTCTCTGTGTGATTATGTGTGGCTTGTTAGTATAGATATCTACAGCACCAAGGTCTTTTTCACAACAATAACTACTGCCATCTGGTGGTCTTCAGATAGAATACAGGACACATTGGTGGCTCCACTTTACGACACAATATATACCTGGAGATTCTGAACA
This sequence comes from Pterophyllum scalare, assembly GCA_024447675.2. Taxonomy (NCBI): domain Eukaryota; kingdom Metazoa; phylum Chordata; class Actinopteri; order Cichliformes; family Cichlidae; genus Pterophyllum; species Pterophyllum scalare. The sequence goes on along the minus strand of JAMQGT020011604.1, from coordinate 131,197 downwards.
ACTGACAGCGCAAAAGCAATCAAAATGATAATTTGCTAGTTTTTTTGTTACATTTTTGTACAAATCCATATGTATTAAACATTTCTGCAGTAACTTGGGACACAGAGTAAGGCACTGGCCAGCATTTGACAAAATGAGATTTCATAGAGCACACTGGACCCTGTTTCCCTTTAGCATGTTTTTCCAACTCTAATTTGACTCTCTGGCAGCTAACGACAATTTGTCTCATCTCTGGTTCCTACTTATACTGCAGAACATTTGCAGTATGCCTTAGGTAACCTGTCATAGAGCTTAACTGGTTATTGGGAAAAGCAGTAGGGAAGAGACAGGAAATGGCAGGCAGCTCTTCAGGTTTCTGAAAGTAGGCAGAATCACTTCCAATTAAGCTGCTGCATAATTAAATTGCAGACTAAGCTGTTGAAACACTGCTGGCAGGAGTGTGGGAGGACCGCATGAAGACAGCAGATGCACATGCTGAATTCATGTCATGTAGGAGCCACTGGCATGATGGCTTTCACAGTAAAGTGTTATACTTGTTCACACTCATCTGAAGCCATTAAGAGATTACTGAAATGTTTGCTGCTCAGTCTGGTTTATTAAGATTACCAGTTGGCTGATAGCGTAAGCCCCTATCATTCTGTCAATAAATCATCATATCATTAAAGTTCCTACTTTACCACAGCTTATTCTCTTTTTAGTCAAAAACCTGGCATACCACAGGGATTTAGTAGCCTTGTTTCACTGAAAAGCTTATTATATGTAGACCCAAATCCTCCAATTCAAAACGGTTTATAGTCTCAGATCCTTCTTTAATGATGTCAAATTACAGCTTTGGGAGAAAAAGCTGAACACTGTAATTTTTAGAATAATTTTTAGAATCTAGCATTATGCATCTTGTGTCAAAACAACCTTTAATGGCAGCTTAAATCTAACAATAGCTAAGCGTGTGTGCGGTTAGACTGCTTATTACACACAGAAAAGAAACTGGTGGATGGATGAAAAAAAAGTAAAGGCTCCCACTTTAACAAAAATGTCATGTTTAGCCTGAGGGTGGAGGCAGAGTAAATGGCACGCTGTAGCCTAGAGGGTTTATCCTGTTGGTGTCCTAGTAGCCTAATGGTCAAAACACAAACAATTTAAAGGTAGCAATCTGAGTTGCCTTCTACTTAAGGAGCTTTGTTGCTGGTATTTTCCTGACAATGTAATAAAAATTCTACATCTATCTGCATAGAACCATCCATCCATCCATTCTCTTCTGCTTATCCTGTTCAGGGTCATGGGGGGGCTGGAGCCTATCCCAGCTGTCATTGGGCAAGAGGAAGGGTATACCCTGTACAGGTCGCCAGCCTGTCTCTCTGAGTTAGCCCCGTGACAGACAAACATTCATACTCACATTCACACCTATGGGCAATTTAGAGTGGCCAATTAACCTAACCCCAGTAAGTGCATGTCTTTGGACTGTGGGAGGAAACCGGAGTACCCAGAGGAAACCCACACAGACACAGGGAGAACATGCAAACTCCACATAGAGAGAGGCCTGGGCCAAGGTGGAATAAAACCCAGGCCTTACAGATGTTATTCTGGCTGTGAGGCAGCAGTGCTAACCACCGCACCACCGTGCTAGAACCATTTAGAAGATTTCTAAAAAACTATATAGACATCTTTAGAAATGAGCCACTCTCTGTATCTCATGAACAGATATTTGCATAGCATTTGTTATGCTTATACAGAGCTGCATGCACTACAAACTTCTGACATCTGCTTGCACTAACGTCTGACACGAATGTGGCACTATTTGGTTTTCATCCTGACCTCCTGCACTCTCACTCTGAATGAAATAAGCATTAACCATTTAGGATTTACACCCCTCTATTTGCAGAGGCTCAAAAGTAACCGGACAACCAACCAATAACCAGGTGTTTTCTGGCCTTCTGGACAGATCTGGACTTTGCCATAGACTACATAGAAACATGATGGCATGCGTCGGTTAGCAAAGTCCCATTTTGGGGAAAAAAAAAAATTATATAGTTTTTTTGTGACCAGAGGTTGATTCCTGCTGGTCATTACAAAAAAATGCAAGTTTAAGGTACTTCAGATTTGACTTAACTTTTCACACAGAAGCTGCATCCATGTTTTACAGTATATAGAGTCTATGGATGTGGCTAAAATACAGTCCAAAGCAATGGTAATGTAAGTGAAAGAGGCCATCATTAGGCTGAGAAAACAAAATAAACTTGTCAGAGTGTGTCCAAACTTTAGGAGTGGCCAAAACAACAATTTAGAAGATGGCAAAGGTGAAGTCTGGGTAAAGCACACAACTTTAAGCTTGTGCTTCTATCAAATCACCAAAATGGGGAAAATCACACAGACTTTGGACTAATGGCCTGGTTGGTTAAGGACTGTTTAATGTCCAAGTTGACATTTTCTCACACGCACCTCCATCAGGGTGTGTCTAGAAAGGTTGAGAGCTGCAGTGCATTTATGAAAACAGACAATGGAAGAAGAAAGGAAGGGCTCATGATCTACAGTGTACCGCATCCTTTATCAAACAGAGTGGAGGCAGTGTTATAGCATGGGCATGCAACGTATTGGTGCCAACATGTCTGGGGTGTTGGTGTGTAACGATAATGTTACTACTGATAGAAGTAGCAGGATGAATACTGAAGAGTACAGAGCTGTATTTTCTGCTCATATTCTGAGAAATACTGCTTCACAATGCAGACAGTTGATGAACCAAGAATTAATGTGAAAGTAACCAAAGAGCAATGAAACACAATGTTTTTAAATGATTGAGTCAGTCACCTGACATCAGCTCAACTGGAACTTTTACTGAAGACAAAACTAAGGGCAGAAAGACCCATGAACAAGCAGCAGCTGGCTGAATTACAGGCCTGGCAAAGGATCTGAAGGAAAGAAAATCACCACTGAACGATAACCATGGCTCCTAAATTATTCCTAAATAGTTAATGCAATAATTTTAACAAACCGCTTAGCTTGTAGTGCAGACTTAAACATTCAAACACATCTGGACTGCTTTATTTTCATGGCACTAATATTTTTTATAGTTGACTGTATTCCAAAACAGGGCGACAGGGACAAAAGAGAAAAAAAAGATACAAGTAAAAATTGTTGTCATTATTTTTCAGTTGATGCACAGTCACTTTCATAACAGCTGTTCACTCAGCATCTTCTGTTTTAATCTCCCTCTGGAAAACGTACTTATCAGATAAAGGAAAGTAAAGCGAGGGATTTCTGCAAATTACATCAGAGGCAAGCTGATCGATTAGCAAGCAGACAATGAATTTGAGCCCAACCTGTCACCATGGCTGAGAGAAGAGACATGTTATTTAAGTTAGGCGGGAAAAAATTACTTCAAACGAAGTGCAGAACTTGGCATGTGGAAGGTCATCAAACAAGATGCAGAGCATTATTTAGCGGACACCACATGCTTTTCCAAAGCAGGAAACCAGGAGGAGTATTAGTAAGGTCAAAGTGAAGTTGTTCTGTTTCAGCTTTGTAGCCACAATGCTGGCATCAAGCTCTTACTGTTTCATGTCCTTGACCTTTGCCCTGTCAGCCGCTGCTTGTGCCTTGTCATAGGTCTTCCTGCGAGAGAGTGGGGAGGGCTCAGGAGTTCGCTTTTCCACACCTGGCAGATTTCTGGAGCTAGAACCGAATGTTCAGTTTTATGGATTTATCCATAAACAGCACAAAGACAGTACAAACAAATATTGTTTAAAATTAAACCAACACAAAATAATTACAATGACAATTGCAAACAATGAGAGATGAGCATGCAGTACACAGAAATACAGTTACCTGATGTTAAAGTCCCAAAACCAGTGATGGTTTCTTCGTCAAGCTCATGTTTAACAATCAGGGCAGTGTGTGGCGCACATCCACAAATATAATTCTAATTATATAATTTCTGATAGGTTATTATTAGATAAGGTTTATTCTTACAAAAAGTGAATTTGCTCCATTTTAAAGCACTGACAAGCCGGTTACAGCAGCCCAGTTAATATACTTCTGTTAGTGAGCAACTGAACCACAGTAAGGAATGACAAAGAAGATTTTTGCAGGGCAAAATATCAAATAAGCGATACAAAATATCTGCTGGTCTCTACAGGCTTTTGCTCAAAAGATTCAGCAATTGAAGAAAGGTATAGCCATTCATAAGGGTGCTTGTGAACAATAAGAAGTAAACAAAGCAGAGAAGAGCAACAACAAACATGCAGGGAAAAATAAAAGTAGTAATTAATCTGTTAGTGTGAGTGCCGGGCCTGAACTTACATGCTGCCCATTTTAGAGGAAAAGCCAGGGGAGAGAGCTGTGTAGTCCCTGACTGATGTGCCTGACAAATCCATGTCGCCGCCTGCATCTGGTGTTTCAGCTAACGGCAACATCGGACTAGAAAAGTCTACAGTGGGTGCATCAGGAGCGGAGTCACTGTTAGCGTAGAGCAACTCCATCTGAGTGGTGGTCCTCCTACGAGCCTGTGCAGCACAGATAAGTGAATAACTAAAGCAAGACAAAACTGAAATTGCTTTTAGGATACGGAACAAACATGGGCAACAAACTCTACAATACCTTATTCCTCGTTTTGGTCTCTCCACAAAGTTTCATGTAATCCGTTGCCAGAGTGCTAGAGGGAATACAGATAATTTTTAATGCAAATATTAGTTAATGCACTTGAAATGCACTGCTCTAACTCTGCTTTATTTGGTATGTAATTAAACAACGTCTCATGTACGAAACACACAAACAAACTGCTAAACCACATTAACATTAATCTACACCTTACACAGCAGTATACTATAATCTAATATACACTTACTTTCCCTCTGCAGAGGGGCTCTGGGCAGATTCATCACTGCTGCTATCATCCCCATTTTCTGTCAAATGAGATCAGTGAATGGCATCAGATGGAGCAACAAAACTGAGATGACTAGTTAGCTAAAATGGCTCTTAGCAAGCATGTTCTTGCCAGACTGAAATGATTTCACTCCTTTATCTTAACCTTTGCAGTTTTGGTTTCTTTTGATTATTTTGTTCAAAATAGATGTGGAAAAATGAACAGATGAAGCAGATGAGAGGCGATATCAGCACAGCGCCATGCTGTTTAATCCACAAACTTGATCCTCGCTGAGCTCATTAAAATCTAATGGATCAAAAAAAAAAAAAAAAAGGAAAAAAAAGATGAGTTTCAAGGTCAGAGAGAGGTCACATTGGGAAGATTATACGGAGACATGTAGGGGAGCTGAGATGAATGTAAAAGACCCAACATGACATAACAAGGTGGAGGAGTGTGAGAAATGATTAGTCTGCTGGTCCTGATGAGTTCCGCTGACCTAGGTCTGACAGAGCTAAAATATCCATGTTGTATGGTTTCTGTAGAAGTGTCTGGGGTTAGCAGGTGCTAAAGCATGGAAGCTGTAGCACATGTGAGCTGCAAGGAGAACAGGGGTAGGAAGTCCAGATAAGGAGGGGGTAAAGTTTCAGCCAATGCATGGAGGGAAGCTTGGTTGCACTGCACCTCATGCACCTGTTTTTGTTATGTTTAGTTAGTTCTCAGAGTGCAGGGAAGGAACCATGCATTCATAACCAAATAAAGTCTAATATGGTTTCACTTACCAGTCGGGATGTTACCTAGCTCTGTAAAAACATAAAACAAAAAAAAAGGGAAAAGAAAAGATGGGGGAACAGAAAAAGGCAATGCACAAATCAAAAATACCATCCCCCAAAATTCTAAAAAATAATAAAAGTAAATTAAAAAAGATCTAAAAATAAAATAAAATATGCCAACTATAAACAGAGCATCCTGCTGAACTGAGGCTGGCAAAATACAGTATCAACGCAAAAAGAAGTAACCAACTTGAACCACAAGCATGCAGAACTGTATTATACAAATCTTATATACACTAGTATTTAAAGCACTAAAATTGAATGGAATTCACTGGTTATACAATAATGAGGCCAGCTTCTATTCAGCAGAAGGCAACAAGCGACAGCACCTCAAAAGGCCCAACATGCAGCTGACCAGTGACCGAGTACACCTCCTGAGAGCAAAAAGATTTCTAACATGGGTGTGGAATCTTTACTGTCAAATTCGTAAGAGAAGTACATCGTTATCTTCAACATCCCAGAGTTAAACTATAATCTCAGTTTTACCTGACATGATACCAGTGACACTTTCAGTGGGTGGGCAAGGTCTGGTCTGTGTTTTGGTCTTTAACTTCTACCAGAGTGCGAACTAAACATCTTTTTATTTTATTGTACTTTTTACCTTGCAAAGCATTCCCTAGCAGCGCATCCAGCTCCGGGTTAAACTCCGCTTTCTCCTTCAGCATGTGAAAGAGCAGCTGGTTCTGCGTGGCGCTGGTAATTTCAGTCTGCTTCAATCTGCCCTCCATCACCTTCACCTGAGACTCCCTCTGAGCTGCCTGCAGGCCCTGAAGAGGTCAGATCACAATGTTTGCATTCACAAATTTTAAAATTAAATGCAACATTTCACCCGCACTTCATTTTTTTTAGTTAGAGCTGGAAGTTTCTGAGTTGATGCATGGAACAGTACAAGCATCTGTCGGACACGTACGTACATGGACTTGCATGTCATGTTGTCATGCTGTTGAGCTTATTCGTATATTATTCTACAGCAGTATTTAGGCCCAATTCAGAAGCATCAATTTTTTATCAGTTGGATCTTTCTTTCTTTTTTTTAAATTTTCAATATTGTTAACGAGCTGAATTTTGGTTAAATAAAAGGTCGGCATGGAAGCATCAGCAAACCAGAACACATTTTTCCTCCTGGTCGCTCACAACCCACCTGCGGTGGACTTAGAAGCATCACTTTTGTATTAATTTGGAACTGCATTTCCTTTCTACATAAAGAAGTTTCTATTGTTTTACCCATAAAATTTATATCATGTCAATTAAGGTAAATAACATGGATATATAATGAAACTGAGTTAATTCATGTCTGTTGTACTTTACTCATAAGGTGATGTTTTCTCTGTACAGGTGTGAGTTTTCTTTGTGAAGGACGGTACCTTATTAATTGCCATTGACATGAAGTGATCGAGGAGGAAACGAGCCTCCACCAGAGTACAGGACCCAATCACAGCAGAGACATCCACAGTGTCACCTTCCTCCTGGGAGGGGAAAAAAAAGGGTGAAATTTAACGACAACAGTGAACAGCAATGAAAATCAAGTGTCCAACCTTGTTAACAAACCCATATGTTGTTTATTATATACTAAGATGCAGATAGTTAGCAAAATAAGCAGAGAAAGCCATTGCTGAATGTTTTCTCCCTTGGAACTGAAATTTGGATTAGTTTAAGGGGTTTACTCAATGCTAGGAGAGGATCCTCATTTGTACAACTTTAAAAAAATAAAAAATAAAAAGTTAAACTATTTTTATTTAAAGATAAATTTCTTTCAAATCCTTGCCTGCTCAGTCAATAAGTGTTAAGAAAACTTTTTATAAAAGTTACAAACTGCAATTTAGCTGCTTGTAATATGACGGTCTTTAATTCAATTCAATTCAATTTTATTTATATAGCGCCAAATCACAACAAACAGTCGCCTCAAGGCGCTTTGTATTGTGGGTAAAGACCCTACAATTAACATCCCATCTATCCATGTTGGCATAACTCTTTCCCCCATAAAGATGACATCTGACAACCTCCCCTGTACTCTCAATGATGAGTTTTGACACCTCAGTATATATCAATAAAAATGTGGTTTGACAACCATTAGAATAGGTTCCAGGTTTCTCCAAGGTTATAAGCGCATAAGCTGTATAGGGAGAGATCACCCTCACTAACTTCTGATGTCATTTTGCTCTGGAAGCAGGCCTGAAATATGACAGAAACCGCTCAGTTCAGAAAAGAGAAGCAGGTTACTCCTAGAAGGCGTCCAAGAGGGAAAGAGTTAACACATTTACAGCTATTACAGCTAAACAACCTGTCTGAGGTTTTCAACGTTTGGCTTTAAGGCAGCTAATTCCCAGAATCAGCAGGCTCTCTCACCTTGGTTTCCTCCATCTGCATGATGTTGGCCTGACAATCCGCGATACTGTCGTTAATGTAGTCAATGTTGGCTGTCAATGCTTCCACTTCCTCATTGAGGGGAAGAACCGTCTTCTCTGCCTCTGGCCCCTCTCTGAGCAGCCGGTCCCTCTTCCTGAGGACCTTCTCCTTGCGCTTGGTCAGCTCCTCCCTTTGCTGTGTATTTAAAATTAAACAAATACAACAAACTTGTTTTCAATAAATTTAAGCTTTAAAAACAGCCACAGAGGTCATAGATTACTATCGTCAATACTGAAATTTTGAAGTCGAGTGTTAAACTTTAGATCCAGGCACCCTTCTGGTCTTCATTCTGCTCAGCTGGCGTTCAAAACCTACATAACTCTGTTCTGCTTCAGGATTTCACCTTGAGAAGGCGGTTCATGTCGGCCTCCATATTAGAGATGGTCATCCTCTGCATGATGACGTCGGAGATCCGCCGCTCCAGAGACTGCCATTTGTTGCGAGCCATTCTTGTGGAGTAAACACCTCCTGTACGCCTGTAAGAAGACCTGCGCGTGCAGCATCACTCATCAGTAAGCTGATCAATACAGTAATGATTTAATGCCTAAATGTATGTATTCAGGGAGGGTGTAGAAAGTGATGATCACTTGAGAGCCCCCCTGAAACCCTGTAAGATGGACTTAAGAATGCCTTCATCAGCAACAACTCACTATTTTAGATGTGTTGATTTTAAAGTGGATCTGGATTTCTTCCAGCTTATCTTGATTTGCATTCTACTCAATTTTTTAGCCATTTAGCACACCTCATGGCCCATTTCATACTGACAGCTAAATGTTTTAAATAGTAAATTTAAGCTGGTAATCTCTAATTTTAGCTTTTATTTTCATTTTTTAAAATTACAGTTTTAGCAAACTGTTTATTCATATTTTTATCCACCATTTCAACACTTAAATCTACACTGTTAGCTAAATATTTCAACTGCAAGCCACATTTTGGCCTAATAGTTTAGGTCAGGTGGTGGGGTGGTTTGAATCTTTAATTTGTAATTTGTGTTTTTTCAGATTTGTTGATCCTTCACTGCAGGAATAACTGCAGGAGAGATTTATGTTACATTTTAAGAAATGATGAGGTAGGTAATATCTTCATGGTTTTCTGAAAATTTCTGCAGTATTTATTTTTTAGAACATAGTTCCAAAGTTATATAGTACAAAGTTCCAGAGCTTTCCCTTCTATGTCTCTTTAAAAAAAAAATAAATTATATTTTATATATATATATATATATATATATAGACACACACACACACACATACATGTACATATTATACACCCAAGCACACATCTGTGCGCACACAGACTCACCAAGTGCCATTGGGACCGCTGCTGCTGGAGGAATACATACGTCCAGAGGGCGGTCGGTGTGGGGAGTCCTGGACTGGTTCTGGAAGATTGGCCTTTCTGATCACCTTACCAGAGGTAGGTCTCACCTGCCTCCTCAGAGCTGTCACCTGACACACACACCAAAACAGAAAAGTGGGTAAACACAATGCTTGGATCTATGGTGCCACAAGTCTTCACAATTTAAACAGTTTAATCTGTTTCCTCTATCACACTTGTTTCTGATGCCACTCACCTCCTCAGTCTTTCTCCTCAGAATAAGCTCCTGCTGCCTTTTCTGAGCTTCCAGTAACTTCAGTTGATGCTGAGGAAGAAACATGAATATTGTATCAACAATGAAAGTGATGAAACTCACGGCACAGACTGTGACGTGTAGTTTATAATTAAACTGGTATAAACAGAGAAAATTACTGTCACTAACCTCTTGCTTGCGCTGGTCCTTCTTAAGAGAAGCTATTTCTCGGTTTCTGCGAGACTCGTTCATCCTGTTCTTCTCCTGCTGCTCCTTCATCTGCTTCATAAGCCGGACCTGAACAACCGTATTAAACAATATTAGGCTTAGAAGCAACACACAAGAAGGATCAGTGTCATATCTGGCACAGATCTATCTCCTTAGTCCATACCTTAGTCCTCTTCATTTCTGCCACATCCATCTGAAGCTTCTTCAGCTGTTTCTCATACTGTGATTGGTTCTTGAGTAGGCGGGCATGCTCCTTCTGAGCCGACTGGAGCTTTTGAAGCTCCTTGTTCATGAGGCTCAGCTTCTTCTCGTACTCAGCCTTGATTTTGCGAGCCTTATCCTCTGTACCACTTTCTACTGAATCTGAAAAGATTCAGAAAAATTATTTTTTTAAATCAACGCTGCTGTGGGACAATCTCTCTCAGCTGTTGGTGACTGACTTTATCTGCAGGTGGATTAAGTGGGAGCTCAGCATCAGCCTACCAAAAACGCACAGTACAAGGATGTACTTCCTACGGCAGCCAAAAACACTGATGGTGCACTGCCACTGCCAAGGACAAAGCCAAATGCAGGGTGCCACCAGTTCTGCTGAGGAAGGGATTTTCTGCAATCTCCCATCTCTCCATGATGTTTATATCACCAGCACACTGAGGAAAAGATTATGGGCAACTCCTCTCACAGTGGAAAGAAGGGCAAAATATTTATTTTACCACAGAAGGATCTTGTCATCATGATTGAACATCATGAACAAAAACCATATTCCATTATGCTGATGTATTTCCAGTTCCACAAGAAAAGATTTTCCTGTCTGCAGCTGGCCCCATTGACAAGCCTGTGGTCCCCTCTTATCACTGAGTTTTACCTCACTATCATAAACACTAGATGCTATATTAAAGTCTAGATAGAACCCATGTCTATGCATTACATTAGTACATTTTTTTGGACTGTTATTCTTACACACACAGCACATAATACTGTGAACATTTGCACAATCCACATTTCATAGTTTTCACATATGTTTATGTTGTACAGCTCCTTTTTGTGCTAAATACAGAGATAAATTTCTTACTTGAAAATAAAAGTGATTGTGAAAGTCGTGTGTGTGTGTTTTAGTAAGACTAATAAGTCTGGCTTTAAAATGCATTCTTTTAAAATCTGTCTCAGACCGACCTTTGATCCATTAAGTGATTAGGTGCTGTCTGCTCAGGCTCAGACCAAATATGAAGGCTATAACATGAATTCTTCTAAACATAAATGAGACCTGCACTTCACTTCTGAGATAGAAATAAGCTGATCAGAGACAGCGACATGATGAACCAAGCCCACATGCGCCTCCCGGTGGATGATTTTATCCAAACTGCCATGCCTCATACACTGTAATGCTCTTCCCTCTGATACATGACCTCTCACGCCGCTCTTGTCATCTTACTCATGTTCTGGAGGACACGGTCCCTTTCCAGCTGGGTGTCTCTGATCTTGCACTGCAGCATCATCAGCTTCTGCTCGTACTGCTGTTTGAGTGTGTGCAGACGCCGCTGGCTGTTCTCCAGTTCGTCAATCAGCTTCTGTTTGATGGCAATCTCACAGGTGATGTTGGCCAGATCTGCCTGGTAATTCTCTGAGAGACACAGATGATGATTAAGTAGCTACATCTGCAGTTCCAGGCATGAATCTCGAGCAGTTCTTGTATTTGCATTTAAATAATCTTGGATTACATGAGCATAAAGTTTAATTTATTTTTATTATCAACTTGCCTTCCACATGTTGAAGGCATGAAATGCTTATTAAGTGTCTCCATCACAGTTGTAAATCCAGCCATCTATACACATAAACTTGTTTCCTTTCAGTGCCCAATGGTTTCCCTGCATAATGGGATGTTTTTAGTGTTCACTAAAGAGGTTTTAGGCCGAGCCTAAAGAATATCATGAGCACTGTCATAAAATTATAATTAGTTTTAACCAGTTTTGTTAATTGGTTTATTCTGAGTCAGCAAAAACCCTGGCACACCCTGGTTTGACGTTAGTACAGGTGATGATGGAAAGCTGTACCACGTAAGCAGCAGGTTCTCAAAGTTTTGAGGATTTAGGGAGCTGACATATGAATGAGGGTCACACGAGAGTAATGCACGCATTAAGCACATTTAAACAGTCATATGTCTGTTCAGAGAATTCACTACATTTAAATCAGAGCTGATGGAAACAGCGGACCCAAAATCTTCTGAATGACAAAGAGAAGAAAAAAAACAGGGTCGCAACCAACAAGTGATACTTTGAAACAGTTTCATCAAGTCCATAAAAAGAATAATAAATGCAGGAAACCTTTTTCATCTGACTCCGAGTCAGAGTCATCTGAACTCTCCTCTACATCCATCTCTTCTTCTTCCTCTTCTTCCTCCTCTTCTCCTTCCTCATGGTCACTGCCATCCTGGACCTCCTATAGCATAACATAAATATAACCTATTATCTTAAAGCATGTTCAGGATACTGTATACACAAGACTGACTGATGAAACAATATTGAGTCCATCATACCATTTCTGTGTCCTCACTAACCCTCTCAGTCATTTCCTTCTCTGTGCCCTTTTCTTGCTCATTGTCGGGAACTTCTTCCTTGTTGACGCTGAAAGATTTAAAAGATGTTCAAACTCAATCTGTCTTCAATTTGTAACGTAAGAAGAGTACTTGGAAGCTTTCTGCAGGAAGTGGACTGCACGTACATCTGCTGGTAATAAAGACAGTTTCATTTTTTAGGTAAGCACACCAGTAAGTAACATATCTATGCATAGCATCTGTGACATCAGGGAGCTTACACTGTCGTTTTGGCAAAGAAGCTTTTTGACTGGTTTCACAACAATGCAAGATTTAGTTTCCAATGATGTCTCTGCAGACACACTTCTGTGTGATAAACTGTATAAACAAGCCATATGCAGTCAGACTTGGGTAAGAACTCAGAATATCTGTTTTTTTTACAAGCTTGTTTGTGCAAAAGACAGTATTTTTAAACAAAAGGAGGGAGGCATCTCATCAGAGTCTGAACAGAACTGGCAAAAGTAAAGAAGCATGGAAGGAAAATGCAGCGCGAAAAATAAAGAAATGTTTTAACCAAATCTGTGAAGCAGATCTGTTGGATAAGGATTTTATCCAAACGCAGGGGGTTAGCAATGCTAAGGTAGCATTTCACACAAAATCACCTGGATAAAGTGACCAAAAAGAAAAGAAGAGATTAACACAAAGAAAATAAAAGTGAATTTTGTCATCCAGCCTTATATTGTTTGAAAATAGGAGATTAAGACAAAGGAGATTAAAAGATTATTCACTGGTTAAAACTGTGTTTTAGGGAAGTGATGTGCTTCTACAGTAGCATGTTTCACTTCAGGCGGGGACACACCTGCTCAAAAAATAAATGATAAAAGTAAAATAAACTGCCGAGTTATGGGGAAGCATGGGAAAGATGGGGAATGGCAACAGGAGGGTGGAAGCTCTGACAAACCTGGCATCCTCAACCTCTTCCACCACCACCTCCTCCCTTTCCTCCCTCTCTCTCTCCTCCAACAGCTGCTGGAGTCTTCAAGGAGGGTCAAAGGGTCAAACGAGAGAAGGAAGCAAGAGATGAACAAAGGAAGAATGTAGGGAAGAATGGTCAGAGGAAGCTCTGCACTGAAAAGCCCACCTTTAATGCACCTTTTATCCCCAAGCTGCCCCTCAGGACAGCTCTGACTTTCATTTTTAAAGCTGGAGCCTCTGATCAGTCTGCAGTGTCTGCTTGCACTGAAATTTATAGTTCAGCAATACTACAGTACTACCAGATCACCAATGATTAGACATTTTAAGCAGATGTGTTTGTGTCTATAAATGATTTCAAATGCTTATAAATAATTCAATAAGCTGTTAGTGGCTTTTAAATATGCATGTTCCAATATACAAAGACTTGAACCTTTGAAACGAGTCAAACGGATTTCTGGGTAAAGCAATAATGCCTTTGGAAAATTATGAATGGTTTAAGACAAATAAAAATGCCATTCCAGTATGAAACTCACTCAAATGTATGCACAACTGTAATAAAACATTCAACAGAGCCGATCCTCAATGAAATCATGTGTAAATAACAAGCTATTCACTGTGTCTACAATGACACAATTACCTTTTCTTCTTCTTCTTCTCTCGTTTCTTCAGCTTCTCCAGATCTTTCTTAGCGAGTTCGATAATGTCAGCTGTCTCTTTCTCAGGGGCCAGAAGAGAGAGGAAAAGAGCCGGACCCTCCGTAGAACGACTGACGGTTGGAGGCACGAGACAGATTCTTCCTCAGATTTTCATTGACAGCCTCGCTCTCCAGGAGTTTGGCCCTGAGGACAGCATCAACAGACTGTTATTGTAATACAGAGTCTTCACTCAGATGTGATGTGGCAAATCTCCTGTCCTAATCTAAATCACTGCATTTCATGCCATTTAGACAGGCTGCATCTTTTCTTGACATCGATTGGTTTAAACCCCTAATGACCCTGTGATCTCCCGTCCTTTCATATCCTCTCTCAAACTCTCTGAAGATACTGCGTCACCAGGTTTGCCAATTCTAATTAGTTTTTTTTTTCCAGCCTATTTATAGCATAGTCAAACCATATTTCAATAAAATTTGGACTCCTCTCTTCCATGCTAACCTAATCTTTACCTTTTCTTTTCATCTGGTTCTACTGTATTTTTTGTGTTTAATCTACATGTTTGAATTGTTCCAATTATGCCCCTGTAGCCGAAAAAGAAAGCAGAATAATAGATTAATTTGATCCAGATTGAGATCAGTTCTTTTCCTCAGACAAAGCTCTCGGGTTTGGTCAGTGGTCCTGGAGGGTTTCACAACTGTAATTTTGATTAGGATCAAAAGTCTGGATCAAACCAGCCCTCTATATGGAATGTGATCTCACATGTCTTGCTTCCAAGTCAACAGGCATTTAAAAGAAATGATTGTTGAAAAGCGCTAAAAAACTGGAGGGAAAGGTGGAAAAAAACAACAAAGGAATAAATCAGAATTCACATCTATTTACCGAAGGTCTTCAATCTCTTTAATGTAACTCTGAATCATGTTTCCAATTTCCTCTGTGCCTCCTTCACCTGTAAGAGAAACATAAGGGATATGCACAGCATGTATTAACTGTGACAAGAGTAGCGCAAAACAAAACTGATAAGAATACAAACCAAAGAAAAAAAAAAACTCTGTTGCTTAATCTAATACAGAAGTTTGATGCTGCATACCTGCTCTGGCGAGGATCTGGTTGGCCTGGTCACTGAGCAGCTGGGTGAGCCGTGCCCGCTGGGCATCGATGGTCTCCTGCATGGCCTTCACCCTCACCCTCAGGTTGCTGTTCTCCGTCTGTAGCATTGAGTTTTCGTGGAACATGTCACTGAAGCTTTCCACGCCATCCTCACCCACCATACGTTTACCCTGCGGGGGGGGAAACAAAACAGTGGACAGCTTGTTGTAAAATGTTTCTGAAAACTATCTGACACAGCAAGTTAATTTTTCTTTTTCCATAATGGTTCTTCCTGTTCTTTAAATTCCTCCCCTCCTCACCGTCTTATACTCCATGAGCTCCATCTGCAGTCGAGCTATCTCTGTCCTCAGAGCACTGATCTGCTGGCTGGCCTTGTCTTGGTTCACCACCACCTTGTTCTTGATGTTCCGGGCTCTGTTGGCGTACTTTAATGTATTCAAAGTTTCCATGAAGTCACGGTCAGATGGACTGATGCACGCAATCATCACTGTTTGGCTGAAAGAGAAGAAAGACACATTTATTAACTTGTTTTCACACAACAGACAGTGTCAGAAGAATCAGGACGGTATACTGTACCTTGTAGTTCTCACATTAACATACATGAGGCATAACATTATGACCACTGACAGGTGAAGCAAATAACAGCGATTATCTCTTCATCGTGGCACCTTTTAGTGGGTGGGGAACATTTGCCCTCAAAGTTGATGTGAGAAGGAAAAAATGGGCAAGCGTGAGGATTCGAGCGAGTCTGACAAGGGTCAAATTGTGATGGCTAGCCGATTGGGACAGAGCATCTAGAAAACTGTGGGGTGTTTCCGGGCTGCAGTGGTCAGTATACTATCAAAAGTGGTCCAAGGAAGGAACAGTGGTGAACCAGGTCACGGCTGGCCAAGACTCATTGATGCACGGGGGGAGTGAAGGCCGGCCCGTGTGGTCCAATCCAAAAGACAAACTACTACAGCTCAAATTGGCGAAAAAGCTAAAGCTGGTTTTCATAGAAAGGTGTCAGAATTCATAGTGTATAGTGGATGGCTGGGTGTGTGTGTGTGTGTTGCTTACTTGGAGAACACATGGCACCAGGATGCACTAGGGGAAGAAAGTAAGCCAGCAGAGGCAGTGTGATACTTTGGGCAACAGGTCCTGTCATCTATGTGGATGTTGCTTTGACATGTACCACCTACCAAAGCATCGTTGCAGACCATGTACACCCTTTCATGGAAACCAGACTTAAATGATCTGCTGCTAACACCTGGTGCCAATACCACAGTACACCTTCAGGAGTCTAATGGAGTCCATGCCCCAACGGGTCAGGGCTGTTTTGGCAGCAAAAAGTGGACCAACACAATATTAGGCAGGTGGTCTTGATGGGTGTATGAGGATATAATTTGCTTGAGATGGGTTCTCACTAATGGACATGTTCCATTTGGGAGATGCCTGGGTAGAAATACCCACTCAGTAGATGTGAATTTTCAAGCTCATTTTTTGCTCTGTTTGTCACATGGAATTGTATTAGGGAGTTATCAGTGTAAAAACTGTACGAACTGGACACAGAGACAGGGTGCAGTGTCTACAATGGGCTTTAAAGTTTAAACAAGTCCAACAGATTTTGCTGTTTTGTGCTTTTTTAAATAAATGTGACAGGTTTGATCCATGATGTATTTGTCGAAAAATACCAATTAGATTCAAACTAAGCAAACTTTTTGTCAATGTGTGTTTAATGCTGATATACCAAATCAACCGAGTAAAACGTGATAACACTGATTTCTGTCTGCAATTTTAAGTCTAACTCTCTCAACCAACTGACATGAATCAAAACCTTGCATGCACTCTTGTAGTGATTGTAAATTTACCCTACTCTCTAACACATTCTTGGCTAAGAGCTGTTCTCTGAGGCAGATGAAACACCATGAGAAATTTCTAGGTTCAATTCTGATGTATTATTTGTGGAGAAGCTGAGCCTGGTATTGTTGGTTTCCTAATATTTAGTTAAAATTGCTCCCTTATCAATTCAAAACAAATCAAGACAATTAAAAATGTTACATTTGAGGAAAAATGTCAAATCTGTGGTCCTCTGACCTGTTTCCTCCTAATGAGTCCTGCAGCAGACGGGTGAGTTTGGAGTCTCTGTAAGGCACATGTGAGGCCCGCTTGCTCCGGTCACCCAGAGCACTGATTACATTCCCCAGAGCGAGCTGGTCAAAAGAGACAGGAGACAAAGGGAAAAAATTTCAAAGGCAGGCAGCAAGTTGCTATCAATCCATTTGTAGAGTTCTAAAGTTACCAATTTTAGCACTACATTTGTTAGTTTTAATTAGCGTGACCATATCCCAGCAATAGTATGTTTGTGTGACAAATGTGGGATACCTGGTCACTCTAATTGTGATGGCGGTCTTCAGCTGGAAATAACAAAATACTACAGAGAAGAAATAATGAATTTAGCCATCTTTCTTTTCTTCAAGAAAAGAAAATTCTGCTGCAGAGTCTTCCTTTACTCACTAACTGTTGCAAATAGCATATATTGGAAAGTATCTGACAGAGCTTTAGGCTGAAGCTTGAGCCTGCTGTTTCATGAAAAACCATCATTTTGGAAGGTTTTTATGCAGTTATACTTTTCAGTATTTTGTTGCATAGTTGCACTGAAGTATGGCTGTAAAGCCGGCCACTAGATGGCAGTCTATCTCCAGACTGTCAAGGCTTTGCTGCTTCAGAAATCCTGTTACAAGAAGGGGCAACCTCACCAGTCCACAGTTAATGGAGATGCCCTCTTTGGCTCGATCACCCGTCGCCCCAGTTCTTTTCAGCCTCTCAGAACCGGCCAGGTCCACAAAGTGAAACTTGGCCGTCAGCGTCTCATACTCGTCCATCTCAGAGTTACCGTTGGTGACTCGGTTATCAGTGTCATTTTCTTGCTGTGTGATAATCACATATGTAAATACAGTCAGTGACAGCAGCAACATGTAAACTTATACACCCAGAAATTCACTAATGCAACAGTGACATTACTGGTGAGAACAGAAATGGTTTTCAGTGCTATATAGTCATACATTGTCAGAGGCACAGACGCGGACTTGGCACAGGTGGATGGTGAAGATGGCATGGGATCGAGAGCTCTGGACGTTCATCTGAGTGCTAGCTGTGGTGCGAGACAGAGCCCCCAGTTTCAGGCACTGCATCATCTAATGAGTCAGACAGAGTATTAAATATTAATACACTGCTTGAACCCACTTTGAAACAGCTGGTGCAAAAACAACACCAAATACACTTAAAAAAGCAAATATCAGACCAGTGCTAAAAATATATATTAATATTGAAGCCTTAATACAATTCACCCTCTCCTGTTACCTCGGCCTCGGAAGACACCGTCCGTGTGGTCACTCCCACCGTGTAGATTCCTCCGTTGGCATCTTCGTGGATCTTAATATGAGATTTCTGCTTCATGTCTCGAGTGGAATCAAAGAGGTCCAGAACTTCCTCATTATAAAGCTGCAGGAAGACAAACACAATGGATTAGATTATTCTTTGATTACTGTGTTGTTTATGTCTCCTGATTGTGTTCTTCTGAATGTTTATTGTTCTCAGAGCTCGGTTCAAAACATTTTGATCAATGTGACTGCCTGATTATATAAAGATAAAAAGAAGCTAAGAGACTGAAAAAAGTTTAATAGCTTACAAATGGCAAAAAAATGCCATCCCTGAGTTATCTCTGCAGGCTTTACTTTCATTTTGTGTATTGCCTGCACATTGCCTGAGAGGTGAAAGCAATAATTGTATGGTGAAAGGCTCACTGCTCATTAGGGTCATTGCTTTCAGCACACTGTGATAACTCAAGGTGACTCGAATGACAGAATCCGCATTTTTATTATTTCTCATTTTGGCTATGGTGGCAGAACTGAGAGCTTCTGATCAGCAACATATTAAAATGTTTTCAGAAAATATATCTCTGCTTAACCAAGTCAGGGTCACAGAGGATGGGTGGATCTCTCTTGAGCCACGAAGTGCAAGTGAGTAATTAGGTGTGGCACCTTTTGCTATAAAACAAAGTAGTATATGTTTAGCAATGTCTGATCTTAATTAGATACAGGTTCCTGCTGCTCCAGTGCCAAGTAGTTCTCACTTAAAGCAGCTACTTGTAGTTTTGAGTCCATCTGCACCATCTAGTAACTGCTGAAGACTTGGGTCTGAAATGACATCTTATGTGCCTGGTGTGAAATTTCCCTCTCATCCACATAGTGTCTCCCTAGGTCCAGTTTTTGTGCAGGATGAGCCTGATGGACCAGCACAACTGTCAACTCACATCATGCCTTATTAACTCTGTCCAGACAGAGACCTTCTACCACCCCCCCACCCTGCCCCATAACACCTCCTAATCCCACCAACGACAGCTGCTGCAGTTGCAATGTGGATATTTTCAAATGAATGAGCATTGTGTCAAAGCTTTTTAAATCAGCAGTGTCAACGATATAAGTCTGACCTATAACACTGGAAAGCTTGAGAAACATCTATTTTTATTTAATGGGTTAAATTTTGCCCCAAATAAGCAGGTAAAAAAAAAAATGGAAGCAGTGAAATGAGCGTGTACCTCAAGGAACTGGGCGTTGATTTTAAACTCTGGTACGGGGCGTCCTTGCTCCTGGGCAATCCGCCGGCCCTCCTCAATGCCCTTAAAGAGGTGGTGGACAGCACGGGGGATGATACCCAGCTCTTCATCTGCTATGTTGACGTCAAAGCCAGTCCCCATAGTGTAGGTCTTCCCTGAACCCGTCTGGATGGAGGGGGAAGAATACATGTAATAAATGCAGAGTTCTACACCTCAATGAAATCTAAATGCCTGAGATGTTTGCATTGAAACGTTCACCACATTTAAAATTTAGTCTGAAAAGATGGCTGTACTCATTACAACGCAAGAAACTTCCTGTTTGAGTTTCTCTTCAAATTTTTCTGAGACTTGTGAAATGTTTGTGTTTTTGGAATTTCTGTCAATTGGAAATATGCATTTTGGTCTCTGCTCTTAGTTTTGGGATTGCTGTTCTTTTGTGGTTTTGTTTGTTTGCAGGATTTTCCACAGCAACTTTCTTAAAACTAAACCAGGGCACTGACCGTTCTAAAGTTCTTTAAATATGACAGATTTAGTCTCTTTGCTCAACATCATTACTGTCTGTTTATATCTGCAACCCAGTCGGGCTGAGTTCTTGTGATGCAGCCCAATAGGCTGGTCTAAATCTAGATTAGTGCCTGTAAAGCCTCAGAGGCAAACAGGTCTGATCCAGGGCAAACCAACCACTGTGTGCGCTCAGTGTGTGGATGTGCTTTGAGAAGTAGGCTAACAGTGAGAGAAGCAGTTACTAGGGAGACACAGGTTAATATGGAAACATTAAAGATGTATATCTGTCTAAAAGCTGTCTGCATTTCACTTCTTCTGAATCATGTGCAGCAGGAGCTCTGTTGCCACAGAAACCTGAGTTGCAGGGGGGTGGGGTGTGGGTGGGGTTTGAGGTTACAACCTACAGGCTAAAGGAAATGGTAAAATAAGGGGGGGTAGGTGGTAGAAAGAAAATATATGATTGGGGGGGGGGGTTGCAACTCATTTTCAGTATCAATTGACAAAATTTTACAAAGCCGAGTGTTATAAAATAAACAGTCCAAACCCCAACGACTGAGATGCAATCATATAGGACGAAGAAAGGCTATGTGTTGCTCCCTGCACATTTTACTACAAAATAATTACAAGTACTCTTATAGTAAAAGCAGTGAACAAGTGTGAAGCTTGATGGGTCTAGCTTGAACAGTACGACTCAACGGTGATCTCTGAGCTTTTCCTTTAGGTCAAGGTCGCTGAGATTCAAACTCTTCGAGATTTTTAGTAGATGCATCTCTGGCGCATTTGTCAGTTCAAGGCCCGTGGGCCAGATCTGGCCCGTAATATAATTATATTTGTCCTGCAAGATAATTTAATATGGCTATAATTAATGGTCTGCCAATAAATAGCGCTCCCACCACTGATACTACAAATCCCACTATGCACTGCAACAGCTGCTGCACAGGTCATGGCTGGTGTACTAACCTGGTCAGCACTTTTCACAGTGACATTTGAGCTAGCCTGAACCCCAAAAATGGCCAAACAAAAAGTGGACTTTGAAAAGAGGAGGAAGGCAAAGGACCTGTTTGCTGACATCGAAGGTAAACCCATGTGTCTCTTTTCTCCAATTCGATGTGCGGGGAAAAGAGCGGATTGATGGGACTGAGTTTGACACCCCTGATTTGTGCTGTGAATTTGCTCATCCTAGGTCACATCACTTTAAGATTATGGCCAACATTAAAGGTTTTGTGGAACCTATGAAAATATCTCAACAGCTGACCTAAAAATGATTATCTGTTTATTTAAACTCCTACAGATTAAATACAGAGGAAAAGAACAACATGAAAACATCAAGCACTGTCTAAAAATTTTCAGAAGGGCTTCATTGTGCATAAATCTTTTGTTAAAGATAGGTAGATTAAATTTGTGACTTTTTGGTCATATTTCCAGGTACTTTGTCTATAGATATTTTAATAACAAGAATATGTAGCTGTTGGCCCTGCTAATTTTTTTAAAAATATTTGGTTTTACAGCTAAGAATGCTACAAATCTTTAAGATTTTAATATCTTTCAAAGCTTTACACTGGCAGTGATAAAGTAAAAATCACTGGTAAATACCAAACATGTCCCTACAATGGAGCTATTATGCATTTTTTTTTTTTAATTCTCAGTATCTGTCATTGCTTGTGGATGAATATCGTGTTGCACATCTTTGAAGAGTAAAGATAATGTGCAGATGTAATGGCTCTAACGCTGTGATTTTGGAGTCAACAGACCAGAAAGGTAAATTTCATGGACAGATGCCCAGACGGACGATATGATGAAAAATATCCACCCGCTTTATATCGGGCGGGAGGGTAAAACCTGTAAATCATGCAAAAAGGTCTATTTCACTGCACTTTTTACAGTAGTGGTGCAGATGCACTAATGTGCACAAATCAGTGTGCGTGCAGTGGAAACAGCCATCTCCTCTGGGTAATAACTTGCAGTATTCTAAGACCTGAGCTTACATGATTTGACATGCAGATTTTCACAGCCAAAAAAACCCAAAACACATCAAAAACCATAGGACGGTGCTATAAAGCACCATCAGTGCCGCAGCTGTGGCACTGAGGACAAAGACTTGCCTGTCCGTATGCAAACACAGTGGCATTGTAGCCCTCAAGACAGCCCTCGATCAGCTTCTCTATGCAGTTGGTGTAAATGGTGTCCTGATGCGAGTCCATGTCGAACAGATAGTCGTAGGTGAAGGCCTTGTCTTTCCCCAGGATCACCTGAGGCTCTCCAGGCATCACATACGTACAGATGTGACATCCTTCAATCTTCTCTCGGGCCAGCTGAGGACGAATCCTGCAGAAAATACAGAACCGGTGATTAGACTCGGTCTTTGTTTCTGTGTACAATAGTGCTAACAGTTATATATGATTCAGGTTTTAGGTTAATACAAAGAAACCAAGGTTCTCAGAAACATGAAGGGAATACATCCCATAGTAGTTATGTAGATTTCTTAAAACTGAAGTTCTTCTAGAAGCTTTGTAAAGCAGTAGCCATCTTGTGAATGCTTTTGGGCATTTACTTTTAAGCATCATCTAAATTAACCAAATTTCAATGGTCACAGTTACATAAAATGCACATACGGAATCACCAGTTAAATCTGATACAAACAAGATTTTTAAAACTTTTACAACTTTTAAAATGCAACTTCACAACTTTTTAAAATCTTGTTTGGAAATGGAAACTATACCAGCATCTTTCCTGTTGCTACAGATTCAGAATTCTTTGAGTGCCATGTTCCTCTCATATCTTTGAGAACTCATGTCTAAGCTAGAAAAACAAAAAGACCTTTGAGAAATATGCAAAATACACACAGACATCACATTTAATCCAAAAATGCCCCCAATTCAGAGCACAGGTTGCAGGTGGTTGAAATATGATCGATGAGAAAAATATTAATCACAATGTCCTAAAAGGGTTTCAGATATTGCCAGACATTAATTATCAAACGAGACTTTCACTCATCCATTTGCTTTTATTCAATCTGATGTCACATGACACATCAACACCCTTAAAAGACTCGCAATGAGAAACAATGGTAATGCCGGACCGCGTGGACAAAGTAGTTTGAGTGGATAGTTGGTGGATGATTTGTGTGCGAGTGCAGATTTGAATGCCATTAATTAAATCAAAAAACCTCTTCCACTGCAGATTGCATTAATTTTTTTATCCAACAACAATGCAGAAAGACTGCAATGCTTTAAATATTTTATTCTTAGTAAAACTGTTGGTCGAAAATTCGTCTCAAATCTGTCCAGAAGTCGCACTCTGCTTGTTCAATAGGCGGCTCACAGGAACATACTGGATTCAGTATAATCACATCAGCGACAGATGTGTGGATTTGCAGTGACGGGGTCAACATCCTAATTTATATCCTACTCTGACCCAGTATTTTGATCTATAAAACATGACAACTGGATAAATAAGTGCTGCTGTAGCGTGCCTGTGTGTGAATGGCAAAGCTGATGTGTTAGCAATGCTTTCGTGAATGTTGACCAACTAAAATCTGCCAGTTTTCTGCATTAACTAGTGTAATGTGGATGCTGTACAGAATCATCTTAAATATATATAAAAAGAAAAATTGTGGGAATCGGTTAGCTTATGAACCAACATAGAGTAAGTATTCATTCTGACCACCTAATCTAAGGGAGTTATTTGATTAAGGTACATAAAATTAGGGCCTGATCAATACAGGATTTAAGGCTGAACCCAAAACCCGAACTTGGCACTTCAAAAATGTGATAATCTGACACGTCAGTCTTTTTTTAAACCCCCATTCAGACGCATGAAAACAAACATGTATTGCAGCTGATGATGACAATGCTCATCTCCTTCACTGGAGAATCTCAAATCAGTCAGGATCTGAATGAAGGGAGTGATTAATCCAGTGTGCCTAATTTACAGCACAATGTACTGGTAGGAGTGAAGGCCAGGGTTGCTCTTATGGTGTCAGCATCTCTAACACAAAGCAGATTCATAATTTCAGTTTCTATGTTCTGCTCATGTTCAAATAAGACCAAATGAGCCACTTTTCAGAAAGATTATTTTCATGGGTTCAGCTCACAAAAAAGCTTGGAAGAAAGTCACCTGAAAGCAGTCCTGAGTGGATAAGGGCCTTATTGTGCCTCTGAGTTCGGGGGGAAAACAATACTGTGAGCGGACTACAGTGCAGCCATTGTGTCCGCCTGTGTGACAGTGGATCCCAGCGCTGACACCAACGCCATGGCTGCAGGATTACACGGAAGGACGGAGGCAAGGGAGGAGAGGTGATGTCCTACGTGGAGGTCACAAAATGTCGGTGAATAACGAACAAAACGGTCACTGATTGTGGACACATGCAAGAGATACTTCGCTTTTCAGGCTCTCGATTGATTTTGTTGGTAGCTGCTGAATTTTTTTTTAGATCAATTACTACATTACTAGTGGACAGCACAGAGATATAAATGACATTAATAAAAAGCTGCTTCCCAGTTAAATGAGGTGCCATTATGAAACAGCCACAGCCAGGGGTAAATCTGCTGAGGTCAGCAAGTTTTAACTGAGGTTAGAAATTGGTTTACTTTTACAGCTTGATAGTTACAGCAATTTTATATGGAGGGTTGTGAGCAGAGCAGAGAGGACCGTTAGTAACAGGAGAAATGCAACAATGTGCTAACCAAAACAAATAAGGCTCGCAAATTTAATCAATGTCCCATCATCTTTATTACTTTTTAAATATTGCTTTAGTTGAAGGATAATAAAATCTGAGCTCCGGGCAACTTCGAAACAGCCCATCAGATGCTCGTGTACAAAGTGAGTACAAACAGTTCCTGAACTCAGTCTAGAGTTCAGGGACCTCTTCAACCTCGTCTCCTTATTGCACCAGTACATCATTCCCAGTCTCCTGCCACATTCTTTGTGGCAGTCATGCTCGGAATACTTGCATAAGCAGATTTGCATTTTCACCATGGACCTTTAAATGTGCTGCACGGTGGCGTGGTGGTTAGCACTGCTGCACTTACTGGGGTTAAGTTAATTGGTCACTCTAAATTGCCCATAGGTGTGAATGTGAGTGTGGATGGTTGACTGTCTCCTCTGTGTTGGCCCTGCAACAGGCTGGTGACCTGTACAGGGCGTACCCTGCCTCTCACCCTATGTCAGCTGGGATAGGCTCCAGCCCCCCCGTGACCCTGAACAAGATAAGAAGAAGCGAATGGATGGATGGACCTTTAAATGTGTATTAAAAATCTACCTCTTTAGACTAGACTTCAATTAAAATATGACAGACATTTTTTCCTTTTAATTATTGCATAAATTTACACTACTTTATCCTTTTGCCTGTTTATATACTTTATTCAATTTTAGTTTTATTTTACTTTCTCTTAGTTTACTAATTTTTGTTTATCTGTTTCATGAGGTTTGGTCTTTTTAATCTTTTTCATCCACCTTTATTTTATTTATTTATTTTTTAAAATCACTCTTATTTTATTAGTTTTAGTTTGCTTATGTTGTATATTTTGTTGTCTCAGCTCCATTTGTTTTGTCTTCTTATCAGTTTGCTAATAATCTGAGAGTACTCTGAATTCCAATAACCTGCTCCCTCTACAACCCAGAGGCCAAACAGCAGTTTTCAGTGGAAGAGTTCACAACAGTCAAGCCTGAAGTTTGTGCCTCAGATCAGGGGCACACTCACCGTTTTGTGATACATGCCACTGTGTCTCTGCTCACAGCACGCTGACATGCAAAAGTATTTTGGGATCACCAATTCAACCTCAGCAGTCAGTTTTAGCTCCTCTTCTCTGTTCACCATTTGACATAGTGGAGATCTGTTGCACATCACAAATGCGAGTGGTTAAAACGTGACAATCATGGAGCACTCTGCATAGTGGGAGCACCTGGAGCGGTGCATGGCTTCTAAATGAGATTTAGAGGGTTGAATTTAATTGCACTGTTTGTCTTAACAATACAGTATAAAACAACTGGAACATTTCCTGAAAGTTCTGAACCTCATATAATATTCAGATAGATTAACTGGGCCAATTATATCAGTGTAAACATTAAAAAAAAAATCTGCCTCAGAGTAAATGAGTAAATACTGAGCTTTCAGGCATTAGTGACAGAAGCTGTTGTTGCTGGGTGTCACCCACGTTCTAAATACAAACCCTGGCTAAACACGAGTGTACAAATCCATGTAACCCTTCTGAGTTACCGCTTGTGCTCTATTGTTTGGATCTCATGTTGCACAATATATGAAATCCCAGTTTGAAGATAAATTAAATGCCATGTCAAATTTACCGTATTTAACCAATTACACATTCCCATGGCCTTTAAGAGTGTTCTAGAAATATAATCCTTTCCAGTAACCACATGGGGGTTGGGGTCTTTGTTTCAGATGATTTAACTCACTAATTGGGTGTGTAATCCTGTCTGTTTGAACACTCTCCTGCAGCACTCACTCACAGCTGGGAATCTGACGAAATTTCCTAAATTTACTCTGCATTTCATCTGCATGTAAAAAATGATTTATTTTTTTTTGCTGCACCATCAGCATTTCAGCATTAGCATTACACAGATAAGTTCAAATAATTTTTTTAAATTAAATTCAAATTCCTGTATTAAAACACATAACTAGATGCTATTTTAGCAATAACAGTTAATTAAAACAAACAAACAAAAAAGGGCTGTGACAGATTTTGGTTTTGTTTATACTCGCACATATGTAATGTACTACTATGATTGTGTTATTTTTGTGTAGGTGAATTTGACAAAGACTGCATTTACTCTCCAATACTTTAAATACATTTAGATCAATATTCCTCAATAATAATTACTAATATCAACTGAAGTGAAGCCAAAAAAAAAAAAGTATTTGTAAGAAGTGCCATAAATTGAGGCTGACTGTATCAATAAGGGCCACACAAACAGCTGTGCTTGCTCATCTATTTTGAAGGCTGCAGCCTACAGCATCAGAGGTCATGATGGGACTGTAGCAGAGACCTATGGTTTGGCTACTATTAGTAACTGACTCACACTTGATTCAAAATGCTGCAGCTGACTTTCAGTTGATACATGTAGGAAGAAGACACACGCAAAAGGGCTCCCAGATCACTTTTTGTTACTTTCTTATTTTACTGAGTTTTTCCATCTTTTATCATCCTTGGAATGTTGATATAATTGCTCGTGCGTGGACTAACCAAGTTAATCAAAAAAAAAATAATCAGGTAACAGGGCACAAACTCCAGCCATGAGGGCCGCAGCAAAGTTAGCAACTTTTTTGTAGCTAGCTGCCCCCCCGGACTACGACAAAACGCTGCAGCTAGAGTACTGACAGGAAGTAGAAAGAGAGAGCATATTTCTCCCATATTGGCTTCTGTTCATTGGCTCCCTGTTAAATCCAGTATCTAATCTAAAATTCAATTCAATTCAGTTCAATTTTATTTATATAGCGCCAAATCACAACAGTCGCCTAAAGGTGCTTTGTATTGTGGGTAAAGACCCTACAATAACAAAGAGAAAACCCAACAGTCAAAACAACCCCCTATGAGCAAAAGCACTTGGTGACAGTGGGAAGGAAAAACTCCCTTTTAACAGGAAGAAACCTCCAGCAGAACCAGGCTCAGGGAGGGGCAGTCACCTGCTGTGACCGGTTGGGGCTGAGGGGAGAGAGACAGGACAAAAGACATGATGTGGAAGAGAGACAGAGATAAATAATGATGATTAAATACAGAGTGAAGTATAAACAAGTAAATAAGGTGAATCAAAAGAATCAGTGCATTATTCAAGACCTTGTATGTGAGGAGAAGGATTTTAAATTCTATTCTATGAAATCCTTCTCCTCACAAACAAGGTCTTGAATAATCAGGCCCAATCTTATCTTAAAGACCTCATAGTACCATATATCACCCCAATAGAGCACTTCACTCTCAGACTGCAGACTTACTTGTGGTTCCTAGGATACTTAAAAGTAGAATGGGAGGCAGAGCCTTCAGCTTTCAGGTCCCTCTTCTGTGGCACCAATTCGGATTTGGGAGACAGACACCCTCTCTATTTTTAAGATTTGGCTTAAAACTTTCCTTTTTGATCAAGTTTATAGTTAGGGCTGATCAGGTGACCCTGAACCATCCCTTAGTTACACTGCAATAGGCCTAGGCTGCTGGGAGCTTCCAATGATGCATTGAGTGTTTCTTCTTCACTCACCTCTTTTCACTCTCCATGTTTATACAGTACTCTGCATTTAATAATTAGTTATTAATGCTTGGCTCTCTTCCACTAGGTCTTTTGTCCTGTCTCCCTTTGCTCACCCCCAGCTGATGTCTGATTGTTGGGGTTTGCTCTGTATTATTGTAGGGTCTTTACCTTACAATATAAAGTCCCTTGAGGTGTTGTTGTGATTTGATGCTATATTAAAAATAAATAAATAAAAATCAACAAACAGCTGCCAATCTTTCCAGGAGTGGCAGCCCAGCAAATGCATCCCAAAGTCAGACTGGGCAATGCTCAGAGAAATCACAAAAAAAAAACCAACCAAGAGCTCCATCTCAGATTCCACAGGCCTCAGTTAGCATGTTAAATGTTAAAGTTTATGACAGTACAATATGAAAAAGACTGAACAAGCATTGCTTGTTTGGAAATGTTGCTTGGAGAAAGTCTCTTCTTTCTAAAAAGAACATGGCAGCACAGCTTAGGTTGGTGAAGTTGTATCTGGACAAACCAGGACCAGGTGATTTGTTTATCATGTCCTCATAATTAATATCTGAGAACTGACAGAGAGTTTACTTTTCCACATGACTGTGTACACAAAGGAAAACTAAAGTGGTGCTTAATAACTGTTATTAAATATTATTCAATGCCATCCCATCAGTGAGCCATTATTATTATTACTATTATTATAATAAAGTATATAAAGTTCAACTTGCTGCTACTTGCTGGGTTTCATTTCACAAATTGCTCACAAATAAATGAACAGTTTAACTTTCATGGTAGTTTCAATGGAAATAGAAAGAATATTAACCATCCAGAAAAAACACATTACGGAAAAGTTATAAATTGATTTGCATGTCGCTGAGTGAAATAAGTATTTGATCCCCAAGCAAAACATGGCTTAGTACTTGGTGGAGACTCTTGTTGGCAAACTTATTGTGCTTGTGTGCAAACACAATGATAAGATATTTCTTGCAGTTGGTCACCAGGTTTGACCACATCAGGAGGAATTTTGGGCCACTGCTCTTTACAGAAACTCTCTAAATCCTTTAGATTTCTTGGCTCCCACTTGGCAAGTCAAAGCTTCAACTCCCTCCACAGATTTTCTATAGGACTGAGATCTAGAGACTGGCTAGGCCACTCCATGATTAATGTGCTCCCTCTTCAGCCCCTCCTTTGTTGCCTTGGCGGTATGTTTTCAGTCACTGTCACACTGGAAGACCCATCCAATGCTCATCTTCAGTGTTCTGGCTGAGGGAAGGGGGTTCTCGTCCAACCCTATCCATGGCTGAAAGTTTTACATTTATACATTTACACATTCACAGTTTTTTTCTGAGATGCACGTATTCATCTATGAATATTGGAGAACACCCAAACAGGCTACCCCCCCCCCAATCCCACCAGCTACCACCAAACAATGTTCTCATTGTTTGGTGGAGACAAATTTACCTGTGTGAATGCAGGGAAAACCAGGATGTGCAGAAGACAAAAGTGGTAGCATGAAAGAAAACTGCCAGCAGTTACATGCTGGTGGCTACACGCCTTCTTGTGGTTGTAAACAAAGTAAGTCAGCATGGCTTGATTTAACAGTGATTGCTTTGAGGCAGTTACTTTTCATTAGCTTCCTTTATCAGCTCAGAAGATCATTCCTAACTAAACACCCTGCACCACCAGGGTGGGGTTTACATTTTCTAAGTTCAGAACTAGCCAGGCAAGTCGCAAATTACAGGAACACAAATTCAACTGCCTTTGAAACTCTTTGCTGTCATTTCTCTTAACCTTCCTGATAGTCACTGTGGTTAAATGCCAAATCTCACCCATCTGATCTTGAATGAGACCATTTGGAAATACAGTTTAAATAAGTCTGTAGTGCAGCTTCAAAATAAGACTTTCTATGACCACATTAACAGCTGTCTGAACCCAAAAATGTATATGTACACACTTATAAAGTGTGCGCGTGTATATATATATATATATACATACATACACATACACACACACACACACACACACACACACATATACATACACTTTATATATTTATATAAAATTTATACTTATAGTTCCCTATATGCATTTCCTTTGTGTAAATGCACTGCATGGTAGCAGAGGTTGCATATTACACTTACGTGCAAGTAATCAACTGCAGTACAGGGATTAGAGCTAAAGCTCTGTTGGTTTGTGCAGGGAAAAGGAGGGGCTGACTACACATTTAAAGACAGATACTTAACACAGCAGGAGCATGAATGATATCAGGGCTTCACCAAAATTAAAAACTAGTAAGAGGGAGTTTACTGTGCAGAAATGAGACATCGGTATGCAGTAGTGGATGTTACAGACTGGCTTTTTCACTCTATGCCTGCAGCACGCATGTTGGCTTACCACCTCAAATGAAGGAGGTGGTAAGCAAAAAAAAAGAAAGAAAGAATTCAAGAGAAAAAAGCAGTACCAAGGCAGGATAAATGCTTTAAAAAAAAATAAATTAAAAAAGGTCCTGAGCAGCTTCTATTTGGAGAACGCCTTTAAAGTGGCCTGCAGTACAATGAGAAGGTGCATTTTTAGCATCAAAAACTCCAGAAGTGGTTTCATGCTCTACCCATTCAGCCTGACAGGACCACCTACAGCAGCAGACAAAGAGCTCAGAGGAGCATCTACTTTAAACGCAACACTAGGCCAGAGAGGAGACGAGAGAGGGAGAGGAAAAAGAAAAAGAAAAAAGGGATAAGCACACACACAGTCTGTGCCACAGTGAAACACATCCATCACTACCAAATGCTCTTATTTTTTATGTGTGTGCTGATTTATTAGTTTCTCAATACTATAAAACTGTATATGAGTATATATCTCTTTGTGTGTAGTGTTAAAGCAGTCTGGGCTGTGCATGACAAAAAGGGGGGGTTGCCATGGCGACCAGTAATAGAGGCAAAGAATTAAAGTCATAATCCGATCACAGCAGGATACAATGCTGGTCTGGTCAACCAAAAGATGCCAAGTGGAGGGGCAACAGAAAGAGACTCAGCATCCTGTGGCAGTCAAAGATCTCAGGGTGCGGTATACTCACTACCAACCCAAGAAATTAGGCAGTCTCTAACAAATTTATTAGACCACCACCCAGTGTTAGGTACCCAGTACTGGTAATAACCAAAAGAATTTTTTGTGTTTCTGTAATACTTAATCCACCAGTATGTGCAAGCTCTTTGCTTTACTTCTCAGAGATTTCCAGTGTGCCAGCTCAAATTTGGGTATTCAGTGTATTTGTGAATTCAAGTTGTTATTTGCCTAAAATTAATATAATTTTTAGTTTTAAACAAGTGTGTTTTTGTTTTTATGGTAGGTGGTCTAATAAATTTGTTAAGCATCCTTGTCACTATAGTCTGAGCATGAAAAATAAAAGTTTATCATGTAATTATTTGTTACCCACTGGAATAATTTTCCCTATTTCAACTTCAACCATGCAGCCAAGCCTAAAGTAAGAAACTGTTAATTCCACAAAGAGCTGCCCTCAATGAGCTGCTTTTGGGAAATGGAGCTTATTTTTACAGGATGTGACATGAAATAGCCAACGGCTGAGTTCAGACACAGGGCTAGCTTTGGTTCAAAGACAGTGGCCTTACCCTTATATTTTCTCTTTCCTGCATCATCTGAGATCACTTAGACGGTACATTTAACTCAGCACATAACTGTAAGAGGTCATTCATCAGCGTCTATGGCTAATTTTAAAGCATGACCCTACTCAAAAGTTGCAAGACAAATGGAAATGTGTTGTGATACTGTATGCTCACAGTCAACTGCCATAGTGTGGTGTGAGTTCATTGATCCACTTCTGCACCTAGAGAAAATGTCTACTGTTTGTCTCCCACTTTGCATCTGAAATCTAAGATATTTTTGCACTTTTATAACTGGCTACATTTCTCTGTGAGTATACTATGGGTGTGTGGTTGTAATTATCCATTCTGTGCGTGAGTGAAAGTGCTTTTTTCCCCCCAAATTGCAAAGTGTCTTGAGCCGAATGACCCTTTCAAAGCTGGCTGCCAGTCCAATTTATATGGTCTGGCTCTGGAGGTACTGTAGAGCAAGTCATCTATTACTTGGAAAGTTGGCGGTTCAATCCCTGGCTGCTCCAGTGTGCGAGCATAAGTATCTTTGGGCAAGACACTGAACCCTGATGCGTTCATTGGAGTGTGAATACATGCGTGAATGTTAGACAGAAAGCACTTAGATGTAGATAAAAGTGGTGGTATTAATGGGTGAATGAGATATGCTGTAGATATGCTTGAGTGCTCAAGTCCATTTACCATCTATAAAGGTACACCTTTATTTCCAATCCAATGTATTGTTATGCAATTCATACAGGAAAAGTACTACCTGGTTTATCTTAGTACCATGTGTTTCAGTGATACATACATGTACACATAAAAACATAGGTACAAACTCTACATGTACATATTCTTATATACAACAGTTACATATCAACCATTCAGCGCAAATATAGGACCTTCAACATAAAAATAACAGTGACTACACACACGCACACACACACATATACACACACACACACACACATACACACACTCAGTACACAAACTTTTGACCTCATCTAATAAAAGCATGTTTGACTTTATTTTTTTATTTCATTAGTGGGTTATTGAGGACTATTACTAGATAAAGATATGCCAATATACACACTGACTAGTAAATAGTAATTGCAAATTTTAAAAAAAAAACAAAAAAAAAAACACATTGTGCAGGCCTACCTCTAAATATACAAACCCTAAAGGAAGGGCAGAGTTCTCATAAACCATGGAAAAGCCCTTAATTTTTTCCCTAATCACTTCAACATAAACAAAGCTTGTTTTGGCAACAAACCTCAAATTCTCACATCACAGTGAGATGCAATCCTGGAACAGGTAAACGCTCATCCCTCTGTAAGAGACCGGGCATGAGAATGATCACACCCCAGCTTCCGACTTCACAAATCCTTTGCAGAAACACTAAAAATTTTAATAAAAGGCTAAAACTGGAACAATCCTGCACTGAAATGACTGACAAATGGGGTATACTATGACTGCTCTTGGTCCAAGCTGCTTCAAATGACACCTGAGGACTATAAAGAGTAAAATGGCACAAAATGGGAGGGAATATTCCTCTTCATTTGCCACAGTTATTCCCAAAATGTACACCTGCCCTAATTTTGAACAGTGCAGGACATTTAAAATAAATCTGCTATGTATCTTCGGACTTTTAGGTGTGTTACAATGCAAGATAGAGCAAATTCAGCACATACTTTTACAGGGTCAATACTTGCAAAAACAAGACACACACCCAGGCCTCTGCCAGGGCACACTGACTGTTTTACAGTCTGCATGACGTGTGTATGACGTCTGACCCTGCCCTGCTGCTGATTTGCCCTTATCATGATTCCTCTAATAAGGTTTCGGATTTGTGTTGATATCCCCCTCATCCTACAGAGTTGGAGAGCTTTTCAGAAAATGTGCTTTTGAAAACAAATCAGGGCATGCCGAATCCCTGTGGCACGCTGATAACGACTTTGCTGCTTACTGTAGGTCAAGAGTCAGGTGACAGACTGCTTCATCATAACCAGAGGAGGGAAAGGTTAGGAAATGGGAGGCGTCGGCTAGGGATCATATGAAGTAGTCAACATGGAAGGGAAAAGTGGTACACAGACTAGAAATTACTGTTGGAGAAACAGTGGTGATTAAGTGGTGAAAATGCTGACCATATACGTGGTCCTTTGCCTTAGCAGCTTATGCATGTGTCTTAAACATGCAATGTGTCTAGTATTTTAAGTGTTTTCATTACAATGTGTAAAGGGACTAATGCAACTTCAAAAATAAGACCTTCCCCAACTCCCTCTGTTGCCTCTAACAGCCCGTAGACTGATTTCAGTGTGAAGGATGCAGGAATTCCCACAAAAATCTATACAATGTGGACATCTCTTCCAGTGAATTACAACATCAGCAGTAGGCAATGCTATTGTTAGCCAAAGGACTCCAGTAATTAAGTTAACAAATGACTGGCACCTAGCATAACAGATTCCCCAGAAACTAATCATTGGGAAGAGCCAAGACCCGAAACCTTCAGTCACCTTGCTGCCACTCTGTTCACACCTGCCACAACAGATCTTAGAGAAGCACAAAATGCGAGTTAAACTATGTCTGGTGAGAGCATGGCCAAAGAAATATTCCCTTTTAATTACTGCGTCAATAAAAACACATGGTGCAGCAGTATTTTTAAAGCCTCTTTTTCTAATATGGGTGACAGACTGTATTTGTCAGCCATCCAGTGTGCTTTGAACGACGTATCCTTTTCAGGAGTGGAAACACTGACGCAAACATGTTGAGTCTAATATGAGAGATGGTTAATTAAATGTGGATCATCACATACAGCATATAAACTCTGGCATCATAAATGTGGGTCTGATAATGTAATGAGAGCAAGCATCTCGTATAACAAAGATTCTAAAAAGGACTTACACTCTTAAGAAATCAAGCTAGGGAGACACGATTAAATATTATATGCATACCGTAATCTCATTTAATGTGATGCTGATGCTACAGGAGTCAGACTTGTGCTATTGTGGCATAGCTCCTTTGCCCTGGCTCTTTGAATGGACAAAGATATTGAACTAAGCATCTAACATGTTATTTAGCAGTTGTGTGTAGGTATCACACAAATGCTAGTCTGTGAGCTGTTTTTTTTTTTTTTTACATGTTTTTGTTTTCAGCACAGCACTTGCCCCCATTTTGATGTGGCTGCAAGTGTATTTCTTTAGTTTTCCTATACACAACTTCAAAAAAAAGATTACTACGAGCATTCTCAAAAGGCACCAGGGCCGTCAGCTTCTGACTACAAGACAACTGCTCTTTGTCTTTTTTCACACTGTGCAAAGGGGGTAAGAGAGTCCATAACCAGAAAGAGAGAGAGAGAAAAAAAAATATTTCATCATCCAATTTACTAAAAAAAATAACAAGAAAATGAATAACATTGTGAGGTGGCACATTCCTCTGTGATAGAGGCAGAGTTAGGCCTGGACTGCAGTGTCACTGAACCATGCGCTGTTGACACAGGAATCTCATTTCTGTGTCAAACGTGGGTCAGAGACACAAAAGCCTCCCCTAAAACTGTGTGTGTGTGTGTGGATGAGGGACACAGCCAGCCACCATCTGCAGTTTTCAGACCAGATAGATAACAAGTTAGGTAAACACACCATTCAAGAGTGTGGAAGTCACTTTAACTCTGCACTTAACTGTTTGCATCTGTCAGACATAGGACTTTATTTTTCTGACATTATTTCTTAGCGGGTGACCAATCAGCACATAAATATTTAACAAAGGCATTGCTCATAGTCAGAGTTCACACCTGCAGCAAAAAAGAAAAAAAAGAAGAAAGAAAGTGGAAGGCTAACACCTCATAAATATGTAGATTGAGTCAAACAGCTGCTACATGATGCCAGCAGGTGGTGGGAGTTCATTTGCACATTGGTGCCTTCAGCAGGTTTTAATCCAAGCCTGCATTTTAGGTGCAAAACTGTCAGACACAGGAGGGTGTTTGACAACCAAAGAAGTAGTTGTATTGTTCAAGCAGCTGTCTGCTGATCATCATCAAAAAATGATATAGATGTGATGCAGAGGTGAGTCAGTACTCTTCCAACAGTTAGATATCAGAACAGATAGAATTTCAGGTTGCCACTTTTCAACTTGTATTTTTATCTGCTGATACACATTCTTCATGATTAATAAGACAATCTAAAAAGATGTAATCAACATTTGTAAAACCAAAAGTTTTACAAATGTCAGGTGTGGGAAGAGTTATGTGAGGCCGTGGAAAAAGACTTTCGAATGGCCTTGAAGCGATTCTGGCAAACCGTCAGGCGACTCAGTAGTGGTGCTCTACTCACATGGTCTATAGTGCAGGTGGGACACTGCTGACTTCAACTGAGGCTATAGTCAGGCGGTGGAAGGAATACTTAAAGGAGCTCCTTAATCCCACTGACACGCCTTCTGTAGTGGAAGATGGGGATGTCTCACCCATCACTGGGGGTGAGGTCACTGAGGTGGTTAAACAACTCCTTGGTGGCAGGGCCCCTGGGGTGGATGAGATTGCCCTGACTTCCTGAAGGCTGAAGGCTTCCTGAAGGCTGCCCTACGACATCCTGAAGGATATCGTAGGGCAGCCTTGGTTGACACACCTCTGCAAAATCGTGTGGAGATCTGGGCTGGTGCCACTGGACTGGCAAACAGATCACCATCTTTAATAAGGGAGACTGGAGGGTGCGCTCAGCCTCCCTGGTAAGGTCTATGCCAGGGTGCTGGAAAGGAGGGTCAGCCCATTAGTCAAACCTCAGATTCAAGAGGAACTAAGCGGTTTTCTTCTTGGTTGCGGAACACTGGACCATCTCTTCACCCTCTTGAGGATATTCGAGTGTTCGTGGGAGTTTGCCCATCCAGTCTACATGTATTTTGTGAACTTGCAGAAGGCATTCGACCACATCCCTCTGGGTCTCCTGTGGCAGGTGCTGCGGGAGTACGAGGTGTGGGATGACAGGGATGCGTATGTGCGGGCAGGGCCGTACATGTGTCATCACAGGTCATCTGCCTTAAAGGCGTGAATAGAGGTGTCTTCAGCCAGGCAATGCTGGGCCGTGATATCCCAAACTATGTGTTGTACCGAGTGAATCACTGAAAGGGAAGAAGTCTAAATTATCACTGCTTCACCACTGTGCTTGACAGTTGGTATGAAGTGTTCGTGCTGATATGTTGTGTTCGGTTTCAACAAATGTGGTGGTGTGCATTATGGCAAAACAACTCAACTATGGTCTTTTCTGTCCAGAGGACATTGTTCCAGAGGTCTCTTGATTTGTTCAGATGCAGATTTGCAAACCTGAGCTGTGCAACCATGTTCTATTTACTCCAGGTTTTCTCCTGACAACCCTTCCCTATAAGCCATAACTGTTCAGTCTTCTTCCAATTGTACTGTCATGAACTTTAACATGCTGAATTGAGGCCTGCAGTATCTGAGATAGCGCTCTTGGTTGACCTTGGGTGGACCTGCTCTGATGTCCACTCCTGCAAAGATTGGCAAGATTTATAGGCTGCAACTATTACTTGTCCAAGATCATTGCTGATGTCCTTCCTCCTTGGCATTGTGTTAACACCTACATGCTCCAGACCAGCAAACTGCCATAACTTATGCTTTTATAGAGGTGCTCAAACTTGCTGATGATCAGTTATTCTACTGCATCTGATTATCAGCACCTGGCTGCTACTTACCCTTTTAATTCCTATGGAAGCATAAAGGGTATACTTTGTATTTCACAGGATTACACAGAGCCCTGTAACAATGTTTTTCATGAGTGTATATAAATGTGTTACTTTTAATATAATTTGAAAATTTCAGGGACTGTTGGCTAGACAAAGAGGCATTCTGAAGACTTCACACTTACATGTAGAAAAAATTGTAAAATCAATAAATCAATGACA
This sequence comes from Pterophyllum scalare, assembly GCA_024447675.2. Lineage (NCBI taxonomy): Eukaryota > Metazoa > Chordata > Actinopteri > Cichliformes > Cichlidae > Pterophyllum > Pterophyllum scalare. Next base: position 93,240 of record JAMQGT020011604.1, on the reverse strand, counting down.
CATTTTACGATTTGTTGACATTTAGAAAGTATGGATCATAAATAGGTAAGATATTCGAATGAGGGGTATATATATATGTGTGTGTGTGTGTGTGTGTGTGTATGTGTGTTAGTACTTTAGATCTTTATAATAAAAATATAACTCAAACTTTGTAGAGTATAGTACTATTAACAATAACCAACACATAATTCTGTTTTGTAATTCATAAACTATTACAACATTTTTATTCATTCACAGTTTTCAAGTGTAGCATCGCTTTCATTTTCTTGAGCCACGTCATCCAAGAGCCACTGTTTTCCAGGACCCTGAATGATTATGAGATCTTCTGGTTTCCAAAGCTGGAAATCTGACCTGGAAAATCCTTTCCACATTAATCAGAGAAGGATCAAGGCAGCTGAGGTAACTACACAAGATTCCCCATCTTCTCTTGGGATGCTAAGTGGATGATTGTTTTGAATGTTCTGCCATTCAGACGAAAACGTGTATTGCACTTTGAATGGTTTTGTAATTTTTAAATACTACGACCCAGTCATTTAAATGATTAGATTCATTAATGGCATAAAACATGAATTTCTCAAGTTTAGTGGCTGCATCTTCAGTTGCAGTGCTGCTTATCTTAATATCAAACACTGCGCTCAAGAAAACCTGAAACCTACTTTCAATGCCATACCACTACTATGACAATTTCACGTTGCTTTAGAAATTTTAAATGGTAAATGGACTAGTTCTTATATAGCGCTTTTCTACTCTTCTGAGCACTCAAAGCGCTTATACAACATGTTTACATTCACCCATTCATTCAAGCACTTCCATGATTAACTAAGCTAAGTGCTTTATTATCTAACATTCACACACATTCAACCTCCGACGGTTGGTTGCGTCTAGTCGGAGAGCAACTTGGGGTTAAGTATCTTGCCCAAGGATACATTGGCATGCTGCCTGAGGTAGCCAGGAATCGAACCGCCGACCTTCCAATCAAGTTGGTGACCCGCTCTACCTCCTGAGCTACAGCCACCCACAACATTGTAACAACACCCCACTATTAAATTGACCTAGAAAGTGAACTAACACTGAAAATCACTATTATTGTACATTATTAAAAATGTGTAATATAGACTTTTTAGATTTGGAACCATTAAACATGGAGTTAAGCACTAGATTAATGAATTCCACAGTGCTAACATAATCCTGGCTCCCTATCAAAGTGTAAATTTGCAAGTTAAACATGCATCTTTCATCTCAGTACAGCAACGTCTAATACACTTCTATATAAATGTTAAAATAAAGTCTGATTCACTAATAAAAACAAGTCACTTTACAGAGAAAGCATCTGTCCCCATTAACTGCAGAGAGTCACTTGGCATAAATATGGTGGCAGCTTGCTATGCATAACAGAGCTATTTGTGACTGTCTGAGTCCTATTTGTGATTCTGCAGGCAGTTGAATGATGCAAGTTAAGTTACATCCACATCCTATTTGTGGCTCCTGTTCCACATTTAGACTTCATTCATTTCTGGCTAAGCCCTTAACTGGACAGATCTGTACAGTGAACAGAAAAAGGTATCAATATCAAGCAGTAGTACACTTGAGGAAAAAAAAAAAAACACTAAAGCAATGAGGAAGAAAACTACCCAGGAAAAAAAGGGGTAAATGTAAAGAGAGCCAGAGCAAGACTGCCAAGATCTGAGTGAACAACATTTTTGTAAGGGTGTGGCTTGCATGTAAGCTACTCTATAATTACATCCAATTTATTCTGCTTAGCCATCTTGTTTTCGTGCAGCATAATGGAGGACAAGGATTCGGGATATCCGGTCCTTGTCAAAATTCATGTCCACATGCGGTATATGTAGACTCCACAGCTGAAGGCTCTCTGCACTGGTGCAGATGCATCTGGCAGAAATGTGCTGACTCCTGAGGTTGTGATATAGATAACTGAGGTCTTCCAGCAGTGCTGCGGCCAGTCGGGAGTCTATTTTGAGGCAAGTTAAGCTTAAGTGTAGGCTATGCTTAGCATAGTCTTGAAATGGAAGAGCATTCTGTCTAGAAGGAGGTCATGATGGCCAAACACTGGAAGTGTTATCTAGGCTCCACTCAAATTACTATGACACAGGGCAGCCTGTCACCAAGACAAAGTCAGTTACTAAAGATACTTTGAATATCTGATATTGTGGTCCCGCTCCAGTGAGTGCGTGAGGCCTGCTGTGGAAAAATACCTAACTTTCGTGGGAATGCACTACACCTACAACTATTTATTTTGAGTAAAATATTTCAATTAAAGTTGATGTCTTTGAACTGTGGATTTTGTCTAACCAAAATCCCAAAGACATTCAATTTACAAAACATACAAAACGGAACAATTCCTGACATTTGTGAAGCCGGAACAAAGTACTTGGATTGATTAACTGGTACACAATCATATTAGGATGATTAATTTCATTTAAAACAACCACAATTTTCATTTAGGTAAATGTAGCAGTTGGGCCCAAGAATATTTGCCATCAACTTAAGAATTTGCTGCTTTTTTCTGTTTTACAAATTGGAGGTTTTTGAGTTTTAGACATAGATATCGCATCAAGATCTATAAACTTCCAGAGGTCATTTGTCTTTTTTTTTTTTTTTTTTTACATTTGAGGTACTAACTAACTAAAGGACTGTAATCTTAAGTGTTGCACTTTAAACAGTTTGTGTTATCACAGCACTTTATCCTGTGTGATAAAGTGCTGTGACAACCTAAAGTCATGCTGGCTGTCACCTTGAGTACACTTTCTATGCTGTCGGATCATGAAGTATAAATGATGTGAGATCACTTATGTTACACTGTAATAAATTGAGTCTATTCAAAGCTGGCCTCTGTTGCGCTCCAGTTTCCTTGTTGGAAACGCACACCTCCTTCCAACTAACGCTGCAGGCCAAGTAGATGTTATTCATAGCTTCTGTCAAGGTAACTTGGCTAGTACTTTCACATTTTGGCTAATGCTTAAAAAGATCCGTGGCATGCGCAGAGATGTAATACAGTGCTATGAAAGATCCCTTCAGGCCATTTCTCCAACAAAAACCTGTGGATCATCACATGAGAATGTGTGGAAGCAACACTTCAAAGCAAACACTCGTTGATCTATACAAAGCAAAACAAAACAAGTAAACCAGACCCTCCATTGGAGGAGAAGGTCCATTTTGCAGTTTGGACTGATATCTCCAAAATTTATTAATCTCAGTAATTGACACTACTTCCCTTGTTTTTGAAATACAGTGTAAATGAGAAATTGAATCTCATCATTGTACCGAGAAATATCGTTATCCATGACATTTGCCTCTTGTAAATGTTAATCATGCTGTTCTGCATTATGTTAAATCAAGTAACATGAAAAAGTCCATTTGAATTTTGCTGTGTTCCATTTGAATTAGGAAGTTGGAAATCCCAAGTTCCGAGTCAGAATCTTAAAGTGGAATGCTTCCTTGAGTCAGATTACCCATGCAGAAAGTCAGATAAGCCCCACCAACACCCGATTTCATATTCCAAGTGGTGCCAGTGCGGATAAACCGTGGTAAAGCTGTAAATCTTGTACTGCCACTGATGTGTATTTGCTCTTAACTAAACTACACACAGAGCACTGACTAGTCTATCTCTGAACGTGCCACAGCAATTAAAAAAAACAACTAAAAAACAAAAACCAAACAGGCACATTGTTGTTTTGCTATTATTAGAGAGCAAATCAAAACCTTTTTTCCAACTACTAGTACCTATTACTGCAACATGGTCAACTCAGGAGTGACGTCTCTCCCATAGAGGAAAAAGGAATGTAAATCTGCATTAAGACTCCTTGACTCATAACAAGAAACAGCTCAACAGTTAACTCTCAATGGTTATTCAAAAATATTCACTCATTATAAAATTTTCCAAAAGCCTAAGGCAGTGGCTTCAAATTGCTTTCTCTTTCTGAGTTAGTCTATAATTGCACAAGACAAATATACAGCTACTGTTATACTAATAGCAGGAGATTCATTCCAATTTTAGATGTACTGCAGTTGATACCCTATCATCATCTTTCAACTGTGAGAATTCTGGGTGATACTTTCGGCTTTCAATTTTGATAAACACACTGTCTTGTACAAATTTGTTTTTATCGTCTGCAGAACACTGCCCGTCTTAAATACACTGTGTCTCAAGCCGAAATGGAAATGATTATAGATGCTTTTATTTCTTTATGCCTCGATTATTGTAATTTGTTACTCCTCTGCCTGACCAAATCATCCCTGGATTGGTTACAAACAATCCACAATTTTCTTCCCATATATTAACTTAACATTCGCCACATTGGTATACATGCTGGTTCACAAAAGGTACCAAGGCAGAAGTGACTCAAATTTTGTGACTGTATCAAACTATTACTGTGTGTAGTGTTTCATAAGTCAGGCCACCCTCAGACCATCAGTGGTTTTTAGTTCCAGGGTAAACATTTAAAATTCTACCAGCAGTGATGGGTAAAAATATTACACTGGACTAATACTAGAATGTGAGAAAAAAGGAAGCAGGTAAAAACCAACACAGTCTTAGAAGCATACACAGACAGATTCACATGGCTATGGGTCAACAGCTACATCCTGACAGACTGGCATGGCTCAGTGGATGTGAACAAAGCACCAGGTCTGCAGAGGCTTTAACCCAGGGGGCTGCGTTTAGTCGGTGCTGCCATGGGTGACGAACATGCATCTAAATGGCCTGTATCTGAGCTCCAACTGGTCCTCTGCCAGTAACCTAGTGGCCCTGCCCTTGTCAAAGTGCCCAAAAACTGTTTCAACTTCATTAGAAACTTCGTCGTGTCTTTGCACTTAGATTGAAAACTTCTGGAAAGACAAACCTTTATCTACTTTTTAACACTCAAACTAAGCATGTTAAGCCTGCAAGTGTGTCTGGTGAAGATTTTTTTTTCCAACTGGCTCCTTTTTCTCCCTCTCCAATGGAAAAAACTAATCTCCATTTGCATTGTAAACCCTGGCTCACACTGCTATTGTCATCTGAGTTGAGGCCCGTTCTGGTCATTAAGTAATAGAATATATCTGCTCTAATCACTCAGCTCATTTTAACAAGATTGTTCTACCACAGTTAGTCCCATCTCTATAGTTGGCTTGTGAGCTACAACCTGGGGCTTAGACTTACCCGCTTACACCAGTTGCTGCATGCCTACACTTGATTACATTAAAGTACGCCTGTAACTTAAGCCTTAAGAGGTTTAGGGACCCATTTAATTTTCATTATCGTCATTGTTATGCCCTTCAGCTGAGCATCAGAAACCACAAGTCTTTACAACAGGGGAAAGAAAGTTAGATTTCAAAGTGAGATGTATCACGGCATTTTATTTTGTAGGCTACTTCACCTCATGTTATTGCATGGTTAATGCGTAAGCTAAGCTGTTACAGCAGATATAAACAAAGCCAAAGATACTTCCCTCTCACACTTGATCCTCACTGCTAATCTGTCAGCACATTTAAAATAATTATTCTGCTGCATGCACTGTAATAATAACCACAGCAGGCAGGTTCAGCAGGTCCTCACCAATGACAGCCCCTCCCATCAACATACACCTACCATTTAAAACAAACTGTTATGACATAATGCGCTGTGCAAATAAACCAGGTACAGTACAATTAATATACTGTAGCCAGGGAGGGATACTACAGTGCAACTGTTTCTCAATACACCCTCAACTGTCACCCTTTTTATGCATGGGTGAACACTGACAAGCAACTGAGCTCCTTTGTAGAAGTTTGAAAGAGCAAGCTACCCTCTGTTGAGTTTTGAAAAAACAAAAACAAAACAAAAGCTTTAGCCTTAAACTTTTAACCCATCTCAGGTAGTCCTTTCAAGCAACCCTGTCTACAACAGCATCCATGAAACTGCTGGTCTGCGAGATGAGCTCAGCTCTTTTTCCATCACATGTACATGTGAGGCGTTTTGCTGACACACACCTACCCAAATTTCCAGGGGCTTGCTGGGTTTAGCTGAGAGAAAAAAAAACAAAAAACAAAACTGTCATACCTGATTTGAACTGGTTGTGCACATGCACAGTAACACTCTTCAAATTTCAGTTTTGTCAGCTGGTGGCAGTTAAAACGTGCCGCTACAAACCCATCACGGATGAAAACAGAATTTTAGCAAAACTGTGCTAACAGCCTCAGATTTAGGTATACGCATCGATACGAGAAAGATTAACTGTGCTTTTCAGGGTACATTTACCAAATAAACAGTTTGAACAATATGAAGTACAGTTTACAGTTTCTGGAACCACAACACAAAACATCCACCTCTTCCTGACTGAACAGTGTCCACACTTTCACTGATATTTGCATGCTCTTATAATGACTCTGAGAATGCAAATCATTTTAAATATATACTTACATCCAATTTAGACGGGCATGCATTCTGCCTTCGATATGAAACTGGCATATTAATCAGAAATATTTTACAGGTTTAAACTGTTCGATAAGAGACAGGTTTTCTGTTCTATTTAGAACACCTGCTTTTATCTAGTTCATCTGGTGGAGCAAATTATTGTCATCGTGGAATTAGATTACTGATATGATAACAGCTTGACTGCATGACTTTTGGTGGTCCTTATTAACTAAATGAATGTGAAGTGAACAGAAGTTAACTAACTTGCAGAGGAGAAAAACAAACTCAAAGGAAGGATATAGTGTATGTCAGAGGAAAGCAGAAATTAGATTTAATAGAACTGTAACAACTAACACCACAAGTCATTCATTTATAGATGCATTCCTGACTTTTGCTTTTTTTTTTTTAAAAATATATTTTTCATGTTCGGTTACTGAGATAGTGTTATGCATGCAGCACACATAACTGTCTTGCAATGTCCCACAATATCACTGTAACATGACACCATCATTATCATGGTGGTATTATAGCAGGAGCTGCTCCATTCCCAACCCCACAGCAACCCAAACTGAACTCAAAGTCATGAAGTGGAATAAAACCTTTCTAAAATTCAACAAAAATCCAAAGTCTCCAGTAAAAAAAGAAAAAAGAAAAATCAAAACAGGACTGAGAAATAACACGAAGCATTAAATGTTTATAGCGAGGCAGTGCAGGGCAGTTGTGTCACTTTGTGCAACTGACTGTGCAGCCCCACAGAGACAAACAGAAAGGCACCAGCAGAGGAGACTCCAGGTGGGGAAAGACAACTGACCGCATTACAAACTCCACAGGGGAGAAGTGCCAGTCGAAGCACAGCCTGGTGATGGTGACGTACTGTTTGTGCTGGGAACTGTTTTGTGTACAGGTTCAGGCAGCTGCCCGAACAAATGGCTGTTCACCTGTATAAAAGCAGATTTTTTTTGGTGGAAAAAAAAAAAACAGCATCTCTAGAAAGCAACTCTCCCTCTATTAAAACTGTATGTAAACCAACTGTGTTCAAAAACAACATCTGAGAGCAAGTCAAACCCATGAATTAGCAATAAAAGTAAGCCATCAATGACACATGGAATGGCAACAGTAGGAAATGTGGATTTTCCTTTTCCAAATGGGAAATGGAATCAGGAAGCTCTGCAGAGACATAATCGTCACAAACAATGATGAGGCACTTGTGCACCTTTCGGGTTGAATAACACATGCAAGCAGATTGAGATGAGGTGGGGGGAGGATATGTGCAACAATACTGCCATTATGAGACATTTTTAACAATTACTATAGATACAAACAGACTGAAGTGGACAAGAAAGAGACTGGTTTCCCATTATGTCACTGCCTCGTCACCATCTGGGTGGGAGCGGCCCTCTTCAGCATGAGGAGGGCCGCCCACATGAAGAGCATGAAATTAAAGGTAAAGCAGCCTGTCCATCTGGTGAATTGATTGCAACAGTACTGAATCACTGGGAGCCATGACTGGACTGTCCACTGAATGTCTGCAAACAAAGAGCAGACTTGACAGCGTTACAGGAGCAGTGAACGGCCCACTGCCCTTTTCCTTCAACCCTGACTGTCAGTGAAGCTCTTCTTTCATTGATCAACTGTCTCTGCAGGAGGCTTTGACGACAGGCCAGACCGTTGGACAAACACAGGCTGACTGTCTCTCTTCCATCTGTCTTTCCTTCTCTGGTAGCTCAGCCGTTCCAAAAAGATATCATCACTCCTCCCAGCAAGCATGCTATAGAGGATGGTGTGTGTGTGCGCACCTGTGCAATGGGCGTGGTGCTTTACGTCTGTGATACAGCCCCAACATATAACCTGCTAATTCTAGTGGGGTGAGAAACAAATACACCGGAAATATATCCTGAAAGCCGGTAACAGCAGCAAAAGGTGCCCACCTGAATATGCGTCTCAACGCATAATATAATGAGGCGGATATTTTCCAGGTCAAAGTGTGTTTGGAGATCTCAAGATGATGCTGATGACCTGCAGGTGTTTGCAAGGCCCGCGGCACTGACTGACAGGTGGCACCGGGCAATTAAGACAGCTACGCATTTGGGAGGTAATGGAAAATTTAAATACTCTTTAGTGGCTTACCTCAATGCCACACGGACTGAACTCTCATCTTGCCCCGTCGTCATGATTCCTCATACAATAACAGGTAGCAAAAGAAAAGAACAAAAAAAAAAAACGAATTTATTTGTGTTGGCTCCTTGCCCTGGAAAAACAGCGAGAAAAGAGTGCGCAGTCCTCCCGCAGGCGAGCGGATCACCTCGACTTCAGGGCCGCCATTTCAAAACAAGCAAAAATAAATCTTAACAGTGTTTTAACCATGGCATCAGGCAGAAGGCGCGGCAGTGTGCCCGCATGTCGCGTCTACGTACGCTGCATCTCTGCGCAGCCGGGCCCGGATGCTTCAGCTCCGACTCGAGCCCGTGTGCACAGCGCCGCCCCGGCCGCTGGTGAGCTATTGGCGCGCTCGTACACGTGAGGACGCGCGCCTTACCGTTCCTCTCTCCGCTCCGTTTACGCGCTGGGAGGGCTCCGCAATGCGTCAGCAAGCCACGCCCTCTCCAGGGAGCCGGCTGGGGTGATATGTATCCGAGAACTGCGCTCATGAGAAAGCCCAGAATGAATCTACAGCCCAAAATGTAAATTTCGTGTGGTAACTTTTTTTTAATCTGGTAAATATCATCATGTTTTTGATAGAAAGGCTTAGGGTAATATTAGTTTAATTTTTAATTGTTGGGCGTCTTGGAGAAGTCACAGCATCATGAACCACTTTACGGCATCAGCCATTTAGTTTTCTGGCATGAAGCCAGCAGCCTGCTAATAGCGCTAACCTTCATCAGAACAGGAACGCTAATGCTTCTTGTGTTTATAAAATATTTCATTTCATTTCATTTTTTATTTTTATTTCATTCAATCAACATATAAATAATTATTATAACAACCAAAAGAAAAATCATGAAGGAAAAGGAGCAGAAAGAAGTATAAACTTACAATATCTGCCCCTCCTTTACACACACACATGCAACAAATAAATAAATAGATTTTAGCTATTCAGCTTGGAAGATGGTTACTGGCATAATTCAAATACACAAAATTACAGTATGCACAACAAAAAATACAAAATATCAACTTATTCAATACCATATCGCTTCATCAGAATAATTTTCAGTTTTCTTTTAAATATAGAGACTAAAATTGTTTTATCTCACTGTCAAGAAAAAGATGGGCAAAATCAGATTCTCTGTAAGAAATCCTAACTAACATCAATATAGATCTTTAATTAATTTTGATACATTAGCAATTCTAGATTTGCGAAACTTAAAATAATATGTAAAGAGTCAAAAAGGATATTGCTTCTGTGGATTGGAATGCAAGTATTTATTCATCCGTTCACAGTACACATTCCTGATGGATGTAACCAACTTTATGAAACTCAAGCAGAATGTTGCAATGTTATTTTATTTTAGTCAAAATAAAAACTTAAAAAATTTTGGAAAATGTAATATTCACAAGAAAAAAATTGGTCAAGAACCAAGTTACCTTTGCTACATTTTATTGAGTTTAAACAATAATAGCTCAACCTGTACAGTTAAAAAAAATGCCCTTAAATACCATATAATAACTAATAAATATAACACAAATTCTGTCATTATTAAATGTAAGCTGTAACTATTGTTTTAACTTTATTACAGCGTAATTACAACATAAACAACAAAGCTAGTGTTTAGAATTTAATGTATTGTGTAGTTGTGCCACTTTTAACCATATAACTCATTTAGTTTACAAATAAAAAAAATTTGCATCAATGTTCCTAGCAAAAAGATCAGAAAGTACGTTTAAATATATACCAAAAAAAAGTATTTTTTCCCACTTGTACTTCCTTCTGACTTCAGTAAAGAACATGTGTTCACTTTGGTCGGCTTTTACTGCCATCTTGTGGATTGAATGATAATAGTACTGTATGAAGGTACCACAGGGGCCAGCAGAGGATAAACTGCTGGGATATCTGTAAATTTTTTAGGAAGACTCACACCTGGTCACACACAGCGGAAACATTCATAAGGCTCTGACTACACAGACATATCTGAGCTGGTGTGTAAGTTGCACCCCCTGTCTAATATAAACATAACCCGACATCTACAGAGGCAAACGATGACTCAGCAAATCCGAAGAACAGGCCAAGATTAGATCTCCTGAAGCAGCATATTTAAATTCAGGATTGTAAGCAAAAGCCTCCAGAACACCAGAGCTTTCTACTGATTGTGTTATTACTACTGAGTAATAACACCATGGGCATCCCATCAAAAGTCAATTAAGGACAGAGCAGCTTGGCAAAATACAGGCTCACTAATGACTAGACACATGTTAATGCAGATTGAAGTGAAGCCAAGTCCAAAGCTGAATGAGAGGGAGGTTCACCACTAAACAAATAACTCAGTATTTAATTTTTTTCATCCACCCACTCCTTATCTACACTTTCAAGATTGGGGTCTCCTTATGACCAAAAGTATCATCCCAACTTGACATAGTTTAATAGCATTTTACTTCATAACGGACAAAAAAAACTACCACTGTAATTACGTCTCCAAAACTAGATTGGCCTGAGCCTTAAAGCAGGTCTGTGACTCACTGGTGGGCGTCGGGGGGGATACCACCCACGATTTAAAATTGATTGGCCTCCCACAGGTCCCCTCAAAATTGGGTTATCACATCAAAACAACCATGGCCTGAAATAACATTCCCTTTTTTCTGGGAAAACATAATTGGAATCATAACTTTTGAATTGTCATATATATGATCAAATGCCCTGAAATACCCTCAGCTAGTTAGAGCTCTAAAGTTATCTGATTTCCTTCATTCCACGAGTTAGGTGAAAGTGTTTAAGTGTTCCAGTGTTGTGATCACTTAAAATCAAACCTGCTATTATCCTGCTTTGAAACTATTAAGATAGGTTAACACTCCTCAAGTTTGGTTTTGTCAGATACAACAAGCAAATTTAATAAGTGATCAAAGGCTCTGGGTAATGATGTGTTCCCTGTGTTGTGCTCTGATATATTACAGAGCTTGTGATCAACTAATTAATGGAGAAAATGACTTAACAGTTGTTGCCAGAAGCTTTAAACCCTAGTGGCAGTTGCCTTAAGGCACATCTAAACACTACAGAATGCTTTTGATTCATTACCTTCTGTTATACTTGAGCAACACTTTTCATACACACATTAACTGACTTTACAGATCAGGCTGCTTTGACATGTATACATTTATTTCTCATATATGACATTTAATGAACAGAAGAAAACAAAAGACATAATGTAACTTGTAAACAGATGTAACTTTTTCTATACAAAATGATGCTGATGGCCTCATTTATCTAGAAAATGAATTTATGGCTTTTTAGCATGAAATATCCCCCCCCCAAAAAAAAACTGTCAAGACAAATGAGCAATCAGCTGTTCACCTGAGGGGAAAATCCTGACTCTTGTACAAAGGTGGCAGTGTCAGGAGTCTATTTTTGTCCAGCACAGGAGGGAAATCGATTCATTTTAGATGACAAGTGGATGGGTGACACGATCACGACATTGGATTTCTTGTGATTTTCCACAACCAATACAGCGTTATGTGAAAGGACAACAGATCTGTAACCACAGATTCCGTAGCTACAAGTATCAAGTATTCTTGTGTTCCCATGTGGACGTTTTGTGCAATTTTCCAAACACTTCACGGCCATTTGAGTTACGAAAAAAAACAAAACATTAAAAATGTAAGAAATCTATCATCTGTAGATGCCAGCAGCGCTAATAAAGCAAACTGGTATTTATTCCAGTGCCAAAACTGACATTCAGTACAAAAAAGTCTCTGTAGGAAGCTGTTCAGGGGTACTTGATGAGGATTATCTGAGCTGCAACAACAAAGATATAAAATTGAGCATGTAAAAGACATATTACTGTTATAACATGAACCTATGTGGCACTTGAATACCTTGACACATTACTTACAGTTATATAGGCTATACCACTGTCTGACTCCACGGCTCCATAGTTGGCTGGGCTCAATTCCAGACTTTGCTAAAAACATAAAACCAACAACTTGCTATAGCAATCTGGCACATAGAAAACATGAACTTCATGTTTTTTAAAGACACCTTTTTGGCTTTAAAGTGCAAACTCTCCCACTTTGCAATCAACAGAAACAGACAATTAGTTTTGTTTTGTTTTTGTTTGTTTTTTTACACCAGCGCTTTAAAAGATTAAACCCATGTTAATGATTTATAGAAGACTGTGCAGATATGCAAAAGTCCAAATATGGCAGAAAAGAGTGAAAGTAGTTTCTTTTCTAGACACCACACCATGACGTTTTAACAAAGACATTCTTGCTGGTATATTGTTTGTGTATTCTATAAAAGATGGATGATTAGACAGAAATCATGCAACTTAGGGGAAATAAATAATTAAAGTAAATGATGTGTCAGCAAAGGAACCAACTGTGTGAATTATAAACTCACCAGTTTAAAAAAAAAAATCCATTTCTAAAAATGATATTATTGTCTGATCAGGTTGTAAAACAAGGATTTTATGATCCCAGCAACACTGTCACAAATTACCTCTGCCTACACCAGTACTGATTAGACTTGTCAATATTCCCTTTTTTATTGCATGAAAGATTATGGGAAACAAGGATTCCCAGGCGAGATAAAGGCAGATGTAAAAATAAAGACTGTTGAAAGATTCACTTGAATGAAGGAAAGCATCAGTTACAGTAAACCCCTGGGGAGCTCAAGCCTGTGTTTGGTCACATTGGATAACAGCCACCAGAGGGAAACATGACTACCTTTCCTCCCTGCGTGAGCAGCCATGCCAATCTTTAAACAACAAGACGGGGAAAGCAAAAGACAAAGTGGAAAGAAGTCGTCCCAGTCTACTCTACGCCTGAGGCGTCGTCGTCAGAGGGGAGGTAGTTGCTGCCTTTTACCCGGGTGTAGTGGACATGACGATTGCCGCTGGGTGAAGGATCTCCACAGGAGCAGAGCTGACCGGTGAACAGGTGCTCAATCTCCTCCAGCTGCAGGCCCTTGGTCTCTGGGAGGCAGCCCAGTACAAAGAGGAGACCCAACACCACCAGGCCCGTGTACATGAAGAATGCACCTGGAATACGGGGATTTGTGTGATTAGGTTTGAAGCTGGGAAGTTCTTGGCTGTGAATGCAAAAACTCACTCACTGTACACCTAATAAATTCATGACTTTTAGTCAGCTAGTTAGCTAAATACTTAAGATATTTGATTACTTTTAGATAACCATGTCATTTATCTGGTTATTTGAGCTAATTAGAAGTTAATATTCATTTTTTTTCTCTTGGTCCTTTTTAAAACATACTATAAGAGGTTTGCAGTGCAGTAAAAACAAGTGCAAAGTGCAGGCTTTTGTTATTTAAAGATAGAACACAGTTTGGGGTCAACTTGATTGAAAGGCAGATGTGAAAGGCAAAAGTGAAGTCAAAGGTCAAATGTGACATAGTTCCAGCATGTTACCATCCAGTCACGAAATTTCCTCACTACTAAAAATATGTGCGCACACATGCCGTAAACATAACCTCCACGATGAATGGCCACTAAAAACGTCAGCAGTCTTACCATAATAAGTAAGAAACTCTGCAACATGAAGAAAAGTCAGAGACACCAGAACGTTGAAGATCCAGTTGACCCCGGCTGAACAGGCGTTGCCAGTACTCCGCGCCCACAGTGGGTAGATCTCTGAGTTCACTGTCCAAGGCATGGAGCCCATACCTATAGCATGTATTGTAGGCATAATTTAACACATTAGGCATGTATCAACACATTAGCTATTGGCTACTCTTTATGATTAGGATCACACACATAATTTTTGGAGGAGGAAGTATGGACAAGCATTTCCCTATGGCTGGAAAGAAGTTTCTATTTCAGTATCTAGTTTCTTTGCGTAACATTAAACAATATTAAAAAGTGATATTTTTGTTCTTTTCCAATTTGAAAATGTTTGAACAGACAATGTTTTAGTATAAAAGCTGGACCAAGCTTCCGGGTCTGAAAAGTGTAAAGGTGTACGTTTTTTCTTTAATGATGAGAGGCGACTCATCTGATTACCAGAAGACTTGTTTGTTCTTTGTTTGACTGTTTGTCAATCACAAGTTTGCAGCCAATCCAAGAGGATAACAGTCAGAGCTAACTAACACTCACTGGCTTCATAATGTGACGCCACAGTGGCCTCACAATAACGTTTACTAAACTATGGAAACTGACTCTGCACATTTAGGTTCAGCTGCAATAAGATGTGAGATGTTCAGGAAATAAATTAATTTTAAACCTGGAGCAAAGAATGCAAGGTAGAGGATGAGGCCCAGAAGAACAATCCAGGAGTAAGGTGTGGGACAGTAGTTGTAGGCCCAAATTGGACTGTCACTTGTTTCTGTTCGATTGGTACACCTGGATAAAATTAAAAAAAAAAAAAAAGCGAGAGAATTTCAACCATATTTTACTTCATTAAGCTACACTATTGTATTTCATTCAGATTTTATTTCATTAAATTTAATATTTTATTTTACTTTTATTTAGATTTTTAATTACTTTTAGCTATTTTTTCCCCATAAAACTGAATCTTTGTTTTGTTTAGTTTGTTCCCCTTTTGAAACTTTTCTTTTATTGAGCTACTCAACTTTGGGGATAAATTATACACATTTTATCTTCTTAACATTTCATGTGCAAAACAATCGAACTGTAGCGCAGGTCACAGGAGCTTTTATTTTAAGGATACTTTAAAGCCAAAGTCAGGAAACCAAACTGTACTCTCTCACCCAGATATCCAACTCAAGTTTAAAACGCTGACCCTTCCCAACATCACCACACCCATCACATAACACTATATCCTGTTAGACACACAGGAGGCTATAAAACACCACCTTTTTGTTCCTCCTAACCACTGTGTTACAACAAAGAGGATATTGTAGGCTAATAATTGACTGTTCAAACTGCATTTGGTTAACATTTTATGTGAAAGAATAGTTTATAATTATTCAAATGTCTGTTGATGACCTTGGCAGTGGATGCATTAGTGATAAATAAAGTTAAAGTTATATCATCCCAAAAAAATAAAAATCTGACCTTCCCCAGGCCGCATGATCCGTGCATGACTGACTGACCGGAACACAGGAGGAGTCATACACGTTGGTGCCATTTTCAAGGAAACAAAATCCACAATCCGGATTCAACATGCAGCCCTCACAAGACCTGCAGGACAGAGATGAACGCAAACGTGTCACCAAATCTACTGAGCAGCAGACTTTAAGCCTTTAAATAAGATTAAATTAAATAAACAAATTCAGCTATTTTTTTGGAGGTAGAAAGAAGGGTTGGATACACAGAGGTGTATACAGGCACTCCAGGAATTAAAGTTAGTGAAGTGTTTGTCATTTCAGAAGCTGCATTTGACACAGACGTGGCTTCTGTCAGTGTAGAAAGGCCAAGATAGGCATAACCACAGAGCCACCAAACTGTCATAATTCAACCAAATGCTGAATCACACATAGTACACAGAAAAGTAAGTTGAACTGTCCACATACTATGTTTCAATACAAAAATAAATAGAAATTGAAGTGACTGCACTCTGATTTTTATTCTTTACCCATATATGCTGCAGGTTGAGTTTTGAGGGTCAAATGGGTGGACGGTTATAGGAGGAGAGTTCAGGGCAGACAGCAAGAACCCAACTGCCAACAAAGCCAGGCTCAGACCAGTACCTGCATTGGGCAAAAACACAAAATTCTGAATAAAAAAATCCTGCAGGGATTTTTATATAAAGAAACTAAGATCCAGATCTTCCCAGTTTATTTTATGTGCCTCTGAATAAAAGCTGGACAAACCTTCAAAAGAGAAACCAATACGAAAGTGCCTAAAATGTGTGTGTGTGTCTTCCTGTCCTAGAGACGTCTATTGTGAAAATGGCCTCAGTCCTGACCACTGTAAACATGTCCCTGATGAGTTTATGGGCTCAGTTGCTCATTTCGGGTCATCCTGCCTATAACACAGAGTCCGTTTTGTAAATTGTAATCCTTCTCTGTGTCAGAAAGGAGAATTATCCAGGCTTGGGACTTTTGATTGTCTAGTTGTTAGCTAATGTCACAGATTCAACCCTTGGTTTTAAAACAAAAAGCTGGCAACAGTGAAAATGTTCCATTCAGGGCTCAATAATTAGACTTCACAAACCAGTGGATGATGCCATGTCTCAAATTAAGTAAATCATCTACCAATCAAGTAATCTCTGTGGGACTTTCCATAGTACGCACCTAAAAGACTGCCCAGGGTCAACTTCCTGCGACCCACTTTCTCCACAAGCCAGACTCCCAGTAAGGTAAACACAAAGTTGGTGGCTGAAGTTGCTGCAGCCAACCATATCGCCTGTTTATCATCACGCACCCCAGCCATCTGCAGAATGGTTGCACTGTAATACCTAGGACAAAGTATGGGACAGATCAGGACAGATTAAAAACACAGGCTCTGATTTACCACTTGAAGTTTTAGAGTGATGGGTAGCATCAGGCTTTCTGAAACTATTCCCAGACAAAAAGTCGGCCTACATGACGGTGTTTATCCCAGACAGCTGCTGAAACATCTGAAGCCCACATCCAACGATGAGAGCCCGGCGAGTTGGAGCGTGTCTTAGAACACGCAAAATAACAAGCCGACCTAAAAACAAACAGAAAAAAATTAAAACACACAATGTGGTTAAGCACATGTAGATGAACTCTGTTCCGTTACATAACTCCCTGTTTTCCCAGAGATCTTTTACCTTCACCTGCTTCTCTCTCCTCTTCCTCAATGCTGGTTCTGATGGTGTCATACTCCTCATCAACATTCTGGCCTCCTCTGATCTGGCTGAGAACCTGACGGGCCTCTTCGCTCCGGCCCTTTTGGAGGAGCCAACGAGGGCTCTCAGGCAGAAAAAATAAAACCGAAAAACTGCAGCACAGAAGGAAGGGTGGAAAGGCCCAACATGTACCTAAAGCATGGACGAGTGACGAGAAAAGAAACAACCACTTGTTGGCATCAATGGATTATGAATTAGGGCAGTCAAAAACTACACACAGCAGCCAAAGTTTCAAATAATGGCAATGCATGGTACAGCACGAGTAACAGCAGAAAACCTGTGTACCTCCAGCCATCATGTCTCAGGTAGCTGAAAGCCCCATCAACCACACTGGCAATGAACTGGCCACCAGTGATAAAGAGGGAATTGATAGTGACCAGCTGACCTCTCAGGTGAGAAGGGGAAACCTCTGCGATGTATACAGGAACAGTCATGGAAGCAATGCCTGACAGTGGGGAAAACAGTTTCACGCTGATGTACAAAAGATGCATTCCCAATTCATAATACATTTTAACTCTGTTATATATGATCCAAAGCCCTGTGTTTAAATTCAGGCAACTATTATCCAGGTGTAGTTCTGCACAAGCTGGGGACTTTGTATTTGCTTTTAAATACTTGACATATTATGAAACACTGTGTGAAAGTCAAATATGGGGTTGCAGATTAACAAAATCATATTGGTCACTTTACCTGGATACAATGGCTCTAGTATTAAAACTACCAACTCACCTATGCCCAAACCAACTATAATTCTGCCAACAAGAAGGACCACCTTGTCCGGGGCAAGACTCAAGATGATGCCACCGACACTGAAGATAAAGCTGGCCACAAGGATACAAATCCTGCGCCCCAGCCATCCATTCAGGTAGCCTCCACTCAGGGCAGAGAGCGCCGCAGCTCCCACAGTACTGGAAATCAGGAGCTCCTGCCACAGGGCATTCAGGTTCATCTCCTTCTTTAGGAGCAGCATAGCACCAGAAACCACTCCAGTGTCATACCCAAAGAGGAATCCCCCCAAGGCAGAGAAAAATGCCAACAGATAGACAAAAAGTGGCGTGGAGGGCTCTCGATCCAGGAGATTCTCATTTGCATCCCCAGATGGAGGTCCTATGAGACTCCGCTCTCCATTGTCCCCCGCTTTCTGTCTCCTGCTGGCCATAAGGTTGCTCATGTGCTCCAAGCTGTACTCATCATGGCTGCTGGACATAGGAGAAACCAGGGGTTAAGCTCGCCAGGGGTTGCAGGTCACCCCTTAATTAAATGGGCCAGGTGACATACTTCTGTGATATATACAGAATGTGGCAGTGACGTGTAAATGGCTGCAGTCATTTGCCACTAACAGAGACTACAAATCACAGCAATTTATTTTTTATTCTTTGGTTTTAAAGTGGGTCCCAGCAAAACGACAACATTAACTGAAAACCCAAACCTGTGTGTGTGTGTGTTTTAGCTGTCCAGCTCGAAAAAGCAACGGGGAAGAAACCCCCACGTCCTGATTTTAGCAGCTATACTTGCTAACAAAGGTGACGACAGCATTTCGTGATAAGCTCCTGTGGGTAACCGAGCGCGAGATTCTGCTAGTGTCGCAGATTTCACTGTCGCGTCGTGGGAAAATTTGCCCGGACGGCGTGGGCTAACGGCTTCAGGCAGTTTTCAGATGTTTTGTTTACCACTGACAGCGCCACTTCTACGCTCTGCGCGCGGCCATGTTTACGCGTGCGGTCACGTGCCCAACCGGCTGCAAAAAATTGTTTTGTTTTTTCAAACGGATAATTTACCGTTTCTCTGTGGCGCAGCGCCAAACTTTATTTAAAATATACAATTTTAACAAGTCCTTACTCAGCGGCGAGGTTTATGTAGTTAAAGGCAGAATTTACAACATCTGTATGTGTACTCGGAGATTCGGCAAAGCCGTTCCTGACCAATTTTCATTCAAATATTTTATTTTTCATATATCCCCTAGAATTAGGGGATAGGTGAATTTCATGTACATTTCCGTATGTAACTTCTACTTCATTTACTAATATAATGTGCCGAATCACGAATTTTATTTGCAAAAAAGTGAAATAAATCCCATTGCCTGGACTTGTTTTACCTTGTAAGTTTATGTTAACTATTTGTACAAACCCTGAAACAAAACATACCTGTGAAAACGCTGCTGTCCTGCGGAGGACTGCTGCTGTCGATGTGTTCAACAAACAGGAAGTTTCTTAGGTGGGTCATATGATATTATCCCAACAAAGGGTGAACACGCCCACTGTGGCTGTAAAAAGTCATCTAACTGGTTCTTTTTATGGCAGCCGTGGTTTAATGAGCAAAGTCAAACACCAGGAATCTGCACAGGCAGCACAGATGTCAGAAATGTACACTATGAGCCTTTTATTATGTACTTTAACCCAAAAGATATGATTGGAATTTTCTTTAGTGAGAACAAACAGACACATGAAGGGACGTTTCCAACAGCGCCTTCCCTCATGAAAATTAAGCAAAAGATCTTAAAGCTTAAAAACGCACCAAGCATTCCTGTATTCTACCATTTACATCCATGACTATACTCTTTAAATAAATACAGAAATATAACACACAACAGCACCGAAATACTTCTATAGTCAAAATATATAAAAATCAATACAGCAGTAACCACACACACACATAGGTGAAAGCTCAAACCTTAAAACACACATCCGGATTTATTTTAAAATACACATTCAGTCATGCATGTAATGTTTCACAGCAAGACTGCGACTAAAGGGGACTCCAACGCAGCACTTTAACCACAAAAAAATTTTTTTTTTTTAAATCATCTTGTAAGAGCCAGCTGTACTGCAGAGCACCTGTTAGGCAAAGTCTGTTGTTGCTATTTGACAAGAATTTGTGAAATTAGGATCTTCAGTCAGACTAATATTGAGTGCAGCTGAATATATATGGATTTTTTAGGACTGTCCACAAATACACAAATATGAAATATATTGAAAAGGCTTAGTGTTTGCCAAGGTTGTTGTAGTGAACTAAAATTTACCTAAAAATGAACCTTAAGCAAAGTGTGAAAAATATTATAGTTAACTAAACTTCAGAAAAAAAAACAAAAACAATATTTTGTACTTAAACTGAATTATATATGTATAATATATATGTAACAGGACAGTCTTCAGTTTCAGTGGCATAGAAACTAAAGACTTAACAATATTTCCTGAAAATCCCCTCCTGTCTGATCATTTCTTAATCACATTCACATTTACTTTAATGGTCCTCTTTGGTGAGGGGTTCTGGGAATGTACTACCAGGAGGAGGCCCCGGGGCAGACCCAGGACACGCTTGAGCGATTATATCTCTCGGCTGGCCTAGATTAGACCTCAGTGTCACCCCGGATGAGCTGGTGGAGGTGGCTGGGGAGAGGAAGGCCTGGGCTTCTCTCCTTAGGCTGCTGCCTCCCCGACCCAGTCCTGGATAAGCAGAAGAAAATGGATGGATGGATGGATGGATGGATGGATGGATGGATGGATGGCTTACACAGCAGTGGGGAATAAATTTTATTACAGTAGAAGTCTTTCTGAAAGTGCTGTTACTAAGTTTAAGGATATAATTCCTTCATCATGCTCCTCAATGCCATGTGCCAACACAGGGCAGAGCAGCTGCCTAAACTCTGGTCCCAGTGAGGTAGATTATCTCATCAATAGTTTTACATCCTCACTGTGTACGACCCTGGATACTGTGGCTCTTCTGAAAAGGAAAGCCTCAAATCAGAAGTGCCTGACCCCGTAGTATAACTCACAAACACGCAGCTTAAAGCAGATCACCCGTATGCTGCAGAGGGAATGGTGTCTCAATAATTTAGAACATGTTCATTTAGCCTGGAAAAAAACAGTTTGTTGATCTATAAATAAAAGCCCTCTGTAAAGCTAGGACATCTTACTGTTGATCACTAAAATAAGGAAAACCCCAGGTTTCTATTCAGCACTGGAGCCAGGCTGACAAAGAGTCAGAGCTCTGCTGAGCCAAGTATTCCTTTAAATTTAACTAGTAATGACTTCATGAATTTCTTCACAAATAAAATTTTAACCATTAGAGAAAAAAATTTCATAACCATCTCAAAGACATATCTTCATGTTCAGCTGCTTTCAGCACTGCTGGTATTTGTTTAGGCTCTTTCTCTCTAATAGATCTTTCTCAGTTAACTTCAGTAGTTATTCCCTCCAAACCATCAATGTGTTTATTAGACCCCATTCCTACTAGTCTGCTCAAAGAAGTCCTTCCATTTATTAATGATTCAATCTTAAATATGATCAATCTGTCTTTATTAGTTGGCTATGTACCACAGGCCTTCAAGGTGGCTGTAATTAAACCGCTACTTAAAAAGCCATCACTTGACCCAGCTGTCTTAGCTAATTATAGGCCAATTTCCAACCTTCCTTTTCTCTCAAAATTTTTTGAAAGAGTAGTTGTAAAACAGCTAACTGATCATGTGCAGAGGAACGGTTTATTTGAAGAGTTTCAGTCAGGTTTCAGAATTCATCACAGTACAGAAACAGCATTAGTGAAGGTTACAAATGATCTTCTTACAGCCTCTGACAGTGGACTCATCTCTGTGCTTGTCCTGTTGGACCTCAGTGCAGCTTTTGATACTGTTGACCATAACATTTTATTACAGAGATTAGAGCATGCCATAGGTATTAAAGGTACTGCACTGCAGTGGTTTGAATCATATTTATCTAATAGACTCCAATTTGTTCATGTAAATGGGGAGTCGTCTTCACACACTAAGGTTAATTATGGAGTTCCACAGGGTTCTGTGCTAGGTCCAATTTTATTTACACTATACATGCTTCCCTTAGGCAGTATTATTAGAAAGCGTTGCATAAATTTTCATTGTTATGCAGATGATACCCAGCTTTATCTATTGATGAAGCCAGATGACACACATCAATTAGGTAAACTGCAGGAATGTCTTAAAGACATAAAGGTTTGGATGAATTCTAATTTCCTGCTTCTAAATTTAGATAAAACTGAGATTATTGTACTCGGCCTCGCAGGTCTTAGAGGCGTGGTGTCTAGCCTAATATTTATACTTACTCTCGATGGTCTTGCATTGGCCTCCAGTGACACTGTGAGAGTTGTTTTTCTGACCAGGATATGTCCTTCAATGCACATATTAGGCAAATATGTAGAACCGCTTTTTTGCATTTGCACAATATTTCTAGAAACATCCTTTTTCAGAGTGATGCTGAAAAACTAATTTAAGTATTTACTACTTCTAGGCTGGACTATTGTAATTCATTATTATCAGGCTGTCCTAAAGTTCCCTGAAAAGCATTTAGCTGATACAAAATGCTGGATCTAGAGTACTGACAGGGACTAGAAAGAGAGAGCATATTTCTCCCATATTGGCTTCTCTTCATTGGCTCCCTGTTAAATCCAGAATAGAATCTAAAATCCTTCTCCTCACATACAAAGTCTTGAATAATCAGGCCCGATTTTATCTTAAAGACCTCAAAGTGCACCCTAACAGAGCACTCTGCTCTCAGACTGCTGCCTTACTTGTGGTTTCTGGGATACTTTAAAGTAGAATGGGAGACAGAGCCTTCAGCTTTCAGGCCCCTCTTCTGTGGAACCAGCTCCCAGCTTGGATTTGGGAGACAGACACCCTCTCTATTTTTAAGATTAGGCTTAAAACTTTACTTTTTGATCAAGCTTATAGTTAGGGCTAGATCAGGTGACCCTGAACCACCCCTTAGTTATGCTGCAATAGGCCTAAGTTGCTGTTTATAGCCCACTCTGTATTTAATCGTGAGTTATTATTAATCTCTGTCTCTCTTTCACAGCATGTCTTTTGTCCTCTATTTCGTTAAAAAAAAAAAGCTATGCATATATACAATGATATACACATAATGCAAAAGTATGTCTTAGATTGCAGATGCAAAGAAGGAGATAAACAGCAGAAACATTTTCTCTGGGTGCAAAAGTGGATCAGTGAACTCAGCACACACTGGGACAGCTGACTGTGAGTGCATAATCCATCCATTGGCCCTCAATGTGGTGAAATCGTCCCGTACCCTTACCAGAAAAACAGCCCCAAAGCCTAATGTTTCCACTTCTATCATCATAAACTCTTACTTTGGCAGAATGATTACCCATTTCCCAGCTGTCAGGATCCTGGTCCTGGGATCATTTTCCGGTATCGTACACCACTACCAGCACGGAGCGGCTCCTCCTCCCCTGCGTGCGCTCTCGATGACGGGGATCTAGTTTCAGGGGTAACTGCTTTGGGACACCTGACGAACTGTGATAACATTTTTAAATGCTTTAAAATTTGCTTCACGTGCCACTTCGCAAAACAAATATTACACTGGGGGTTTTCCTGATTGAAGTACAGCGCGTATCAGTGTCAGGTCAATCTAGGCGGATTGTACATTTGTAAAACAGCAACTGACATTAGACACCGGGTGGGAGGGCTCAATGACGCTAAGTAAAAAAGTAAGCAAATAAATAAATAAGTACATACATACATTAAAAAAGAAAAACGCTAGGGGATAATATAAGTGCAGCTGCGGTTCCTGATATGCGCGTTGTGCCGGCTGACTTGACTCTCTCTGGGACAGCTTCCCCCTGTCAGAGAAAGTCGTCAGCTTCCTCCTCTGTAAACGAGGAGTTTTTTTTCCCTGACCGGAGTCATATGATGTGACCATTGGGAAGCAGGAACACGCCTTCAGAGAGGACTCGCTTCATTTTCACGTAGAAACAACAGAAAGTATCTGACTCCGGAAAGAGGAACATATTATCTGCCGCAGGAAAGTTAGCCGAGGACTGTGATGTCGGAACCGAAACTCCGCGACACTCACCGCTTCCCCTGTCGCTACAGCCACTTATAACTGTCTATAGCTACTGTATTATTATGTAACACAGCAAATATTCAGTAATATTGTGTAATGACATGAGTAATTACAGTAACTGTTCAGTGATTTGTTTATATACCACTGCTGAATGCAGTGTGGCCGCTCGAAGGCCATTGTCGGGTCTGAGGGAGCGCAGTGATTGACCTCAATGCACGTCAAGTCGTCAGTTGGAAAACGACACTTTAAAGACCATGGCTAACAAAGAGGAGCTGGAAGAAAGGCTGAAGAAACTGCTAGTGAGGCTGAAAACTCCCCAGGAAGACCGACAGCTGTGCACGCTGATTCAGATCATCCAGGATCTGCTTTTCTTGGCGCACACAGACTATGGTAGGAACCGCACCGTCCCAGCGTGCGCATCATCACGCTGCTCATAATCAGCCATAATTTCCTCTGGCCATTGCTGCATTGCTTTATGAGAATTAGGTTAGTTTTTTTTTTTAACTTCAATCAAATTGTATTTGCGCAGTCTAAGAAGATAATATGGCATTCACGCTATTTATCCTTATTTTTATCACCTCATAGCGCAGTACCTGTTTAAAAGTTTTTACTCACTAAATTCGTAATTCACTGAGCTCTCCACGTTTATCTATTTAACTTTGCTCCTTTTGTGCAATTTTTTTTTATCATCCATCCACCTATTTTCTGGTCAAGTGTATTTATTTACTGCTATATTCTATGTTAAGGTATTTTGTTATACAGTAGTTTAAGTATTTAGCTGCTTTAACATAGTAATTTCCCAGTTTGGGGGATAAATAAAAGTATATCTTATCTTATACTATCAGATATGATGTGTAGGGTCATACTAATAATCCAGTTCTTCAAAATCTCGATTTGGGTCATACTAAGGTCATTATAGCCAATTAAAATGCAACTAAAATCTAGGTGTGAAAAATATTTTAGTTCCCTGATATGAAAATTTAAATAAACTAAAATACTATAGTATTATAGTCCCTGCAAAAATATTGTCGTCCCTCTAGTCAACGCTCACATGTCTCGTTGTGTCTTCTTCTCTCCTTTTATTTGTTGCAGCAGCTGAACTGTTTGAAGACAAAGA
Source organism: Pterophyllum scalare (assembly GCA_024447675.2). NCBI lineage: Eukaryota > Metazoa > Chordata > Actinopteri > Cichliformes > Cichlidae > Pterophyllum > Pterophyllum scalare. The sequence continues at coordinate 67,970 of JAMQGT020011604.1, read as the reverse complement.
TGTCCACGTGCCCCTCATGCTGGTTCTGTCTTCCTACATCAGCAGTAGAGGAGTCCAGCAGGTAATGAATGACTCAACAAAAATGGGCCACTATGAACTTTTATTTTAGTGGCAAGTGGTGGTGTATGAAGAAACCATAGGTGAGGCATGCTTTCCAGAATCATTTAGTAAAATAGCCTCAGCTTTGTGTTGTTAAGAAAATCATCTGTAGACTGACACACCTGTGCATTACCTAGGTGCATTATCTAACATGTCTTGTGACTGCAGTGCCTCTTATCAGAGGTAAGATTGCATCTTGAAGCAAACTGAAAGTGAGACTGTAAGACTCTTATACGAGTCTAGTCATAACAGAGTCATGTACCCTCACTGTGCCAAAAACATGTGGAGGTTGAGGCGCTCTTCTCAAGTGGCACAGTTCAGTTTGACAAATGCTGTGTCTGTTTGATGTCAGAATAATTACTTTTCCTTTGTTTATCATAATGCTTGCCTGGCACGTTCATTTACATCTTTCTAATAAAGTGTGCATCCTTCTTTTTACAGGTGGGCTGGTCATTGCTGTGTCAGCTGATTGAAATATGCCCCACTACACTGGACCAGCTAACCAGACCTTTGGAGGAAGCCCAGGAGTGGGAGGTAGTGGGAGTGCACCAGTAAGTGAAGCCTTGTTGATGCCAGAGATCACAGGACAACAGCCAGACTCATTTGAACTGATAGTAAGGCAACAGTAGCTCAAATAACCACTTGTTATAACCAAGGCATGCAGAAGAGCATCTCTGTACCTACAACACATTGAACCGTGAAGCAGATGGGCTACAGCAGCAGCAGAAAACCACACAGGGTGTCACTCCTGCCAGCTGAGAACAGGAAACGCATACTACAGTTGCTAGCAAAATTGGATGGCAGAAAATTGGAAAAACGTCACCTGGTCTGATGAGTCTTAATTTTTGTTACGATATCCAAATGGTAGGGTTAGAGTTTGGCACAAACTGTGTAAATATGCAGAGCCATCCTGCCTTCTGTTTACTGTTCAGGCTGCTGCTGGTGGTGTAATGGTGTGGGAATATTTTCTTGACACAATTTGGGCCCTTGAATGTTGCTTAAAAGCCACAGCCTACCCAATTGTAGTTGCTGACCATGCCCATCCGTTTATGACCAATGTACCCATCATCTTCAGCAGGATAATGCACCGTGTCATACAGGTAATTGTCTTAAACTGGTCTCTTGAACGCAACAATGACTTCACTGAACTTTAAATGGCCTCCACAGTCACCAGTTGCTCTGGTACTAGTCTTTTTCTCCATTTCAAGTACTTGTGTTAGCAGTAAATCCTACACAGTTACGCTCAAACACAAAGCCATTTTTGATCTCATGATAATCAAGTTATCAGTATTTAGGGTGAAGTAGTTTAAAGATTTTAATTATATAAAATAATTTTAGTTGATTTTTGCAAAAGTTTGACCTTTCCATGGAGATGGAAGAATGATTTCACTGATCTGACTACAGCTCTGGTGAAGTTTTTGCTTGTACTTATGTGTTTTCCAGGCAGATCCTTAAGGTGTTATCTCAGTACAGTGCAGATTGTCGAGTGACCATGGTTGCGCTCAGAGCCTTGGCACTGCTGCTCAGATCAGGTATGACTACGCTATAAATCCTTCCTGCTAGAAATTACACCGCCGAAAGTTTTAGAAAAGCTAATTTAAGACGCTTTAATGTCACCAGATTGAAGTTGGTCATATTAACAGATAAAAAGTGAAAAGTATTACAAAACTTTTTAGGAACAAATATGTGTTTAGACAAGCTGAATCCAAAAAGAGAATGTCAATTAGCTGACTGTAAAACTCTGTCAAAGTATATTACACACCCGGTATGTGGGGATTCCCTTGTCTGGTGTCACATGAGCAAAACCCTATTTGTAGAACAACTTTTCAGTTTCTTTCTTTAAGTGATCTGTTTGTTCACACTCCTTTTTTCCCTAATGTGTAGTTGTGTGATGTGAAGTTTCTTAGAAAGGCAGCAGTTCTGCTAATTCAGGTGTCTACAAGCTTGTTTGTGAACGTACAGTGCCAGTAACTGCACTGCTAAGGACAAGAAACCAGCAGCAACGCAGCAAGCCAAAGACTTCCTGCTTCTTAAAAAATGTTTACATAATCTAATAATAATATCTGCCTTTGTTAGGAGATATTGACCACCTATCCAAAATGCAGTTATGAAAAAAAAAACATTTTTCTGATAACATAGCTAACCCATAGATACTAACAACAGTCTTGGTGGATAGCTTACAAATTCTGAAAATAAATGACTGCTCCATGGTTGAAGATGTTTCCTTTTTTTTCTTGAAGCTTTTGTTTGATCTGGTTGCTTGCAAAACTACAAAGTGAGTTTAAGGGGAGACTCAGATAAGATAATCAGAAATCAGGAAATAGTCACGGTTTGGCGAATGGCTGCAAACACATATTCATTGCACTTGACATTTTAATTTAAATACACAGACACGATTCCTCTGCTGGTGCTGGAGGAGGAAGAGGACGTGTTTGGCCTCGTGGTGCAGGCCATGAAGACGTTACCTACAAGTGAAGAAGTGCAACTCCAAGGCTGTGCAGCTCTGCAGCTGCTTCTGGAGGGAGGTGGGCAGACACACTCCAACTTCATAACATATGGATTTATATGAACATAAAACAACTTTCTTTGCCTTAATAGGTCTTAATATAGCCGACATTGTCCTTGTGTTAGACTGATCACTGACACTTTCATTCTAGGAAAGAGATCAAACTAGTTTAACAACTATGCTCCTGTGAGGATGTAATGCTCATTACATGCAGCAGCACTTTGTCTGAGCGTAGCTTCCAGTGAGAGGCCACGTGAACACGTGAATAGAGAACAGCAACATACTCATACTCCATACTTGCTTCCCTGTTTTTTATATGGTGTCTATTTCCTTGTTTCACATCAGTTTTGATGTGAAATTTTTAACTTGAGCCACAGCGAGTGTCTCAGGGGAAATGGCACCTCTGTCTTTTTCAAAGTTGTGCCTTTCCTGTCTTCCTCTTTGGACATTATTGCTTCAGTTTCCTCAGTCGGACTTTCTCTTGCTTGTTTGCCATTACCACTTTTTCCACTCCACCTCAGAGTAAATGTGTTTCCTTATGAAGAAAAATGGCATCGCCGTATGCAGATTGCAGGTAGTGAGCACGAGCCTGTGGCTTTAGAATGATTTTGAGTCACAAACATGAGCATAGCGGTAAGAGCCAAATTGGATTTGGCACATGTTTCATAAATCTGACAGCAATTTTGCATGCGTAGTTTATAAAGATTTCGAAACACATACAGTATTAGTGAATAAGGCCCAGTGTATTGCATTTTATTGCTCAGTTTTTCCAGTATATAATTAATTATTCTGACTTTTTACCATGATTAGTTTAGGGCTTAAAAAATAGCCTAACTTTTCTAGCTAATGGATGTATATCTACACTTCATCAGGTAAACCTCTTCAACCACTTTTAACACAAATATCTAATCAACTAATTACATATCAACAAATCAGAGCATTTACGCATCATGCTAGCATATTAAATCACTATTGTGCTAACATAAGGATGTTGTCATGTCTGCAGATAACCCGTTATTATGCATGTCAACAGAGACATTATAAGAGAGAGACAATTGTACACATAGAATGGAAGAATTACACCAGAGATGGTGGTAGATGTAGAACTTCCAGTGGGGAAAAAAATCATTTTAAAACCTTAATTTAGGGCAAAGTCAACAAGCATTTGAAGTGGTTTTATGTCCACTGAAATGATAACCATTGAAATTCAAAGTAACTGCCAGGTAAGTGTCCAGAGTCTTGCTTCTAGAAGGATTGCAATGTCAAATGTTATTGAAGCTTAGCTTGCTTCCATTAAGAATGCAACTTTTAGCATATTATGGAGCATTTTGCTAGCTTCACATTAACATTTTTTTCTATCTACTGGTGAACAGTAGCTGTACATCTTCATTGTGTCCGTGTTTCCAGTAAGTGATGACCATCTTGTGGAGTTTGTGGAGAACCAGGATCATGCTGTGGTTCTGGCAGCTCTCCGGAGGTTTCCAGACAGCTCGGATTTGCTGCTGCAGGCTTTAAAAGTGCTGCTCCCTCTGGCTCACCCTGGTAAGACCTGATTACATCACAGCTATCTGTAGGAGTGCTAATTTTACAACACAATTAGGAAAAAGGGCTCTATGTAAGTGCTCATAAAATATAGCTGATTAGTGCGGTTGAATCATTTGTGCTGCAGTGTGCTATAAGCTGAAATGGGGAGATTTGTTGTTTTTGTTGTCTTCATGCAGAGAGGGTTTAGAAATGTGCAGTTTCACTCTGCTAGCATCATTTTCAACAAACACAGATTATGAAAGATGTACATAAGACGTCAAGGTTGTCTTTCTTTGTCTCACATGGTCAATTTGTAGATCATACTGTCACTGCAATGGTTTTTAGGGACTCTTGATTTAATTTCCATTATGCCTCTAATGCCATTAAACATGTGTAGCGTCATCCTTCTGAGGACAACTTGTGGGACAGGATAGCAGTGCTTATTTGGAAAGAAAAATGTAATTTTTTTATTATATTATAATAAAAATATATAATTAAAGAAAAAAAAAAGAAAAGAAAAATGTCAAATTGTCATTGTGAGAACCACAGCAGTGTCCTTTGCTATTCAAACATGTTGTGCATGCAGCAGATAATTGCATTGGAGCTTTCCTACAATTCCCTGAAAATGGCTTTATATTTTTAGGAAGACCAAATGAAATAATCAGGATGCGGGAATTCCAAATCCTGTTTTTAGCATTACAAGGATTACATTAGTTTCTTGCCATCTTCAAAAAAGTTATCCCTTCAAACATCCCACACAACAAGTTAATACTCATTTAAAATGAAAAGAGCTAAAAGGCCCGGGCAGATCGGGGGCATTTATTTACTGTCCAGCTTGGCTTCAAACTTTGTTGAGGTTTATTTACATACAATTATGGCCTGTTACCCATTTAATGCATAACTTGAAGAAATAGTTAGCATTTATTTTATCTTAAATGGTAATTATATGTATTAAATAGATATCACAGGTGCAGGACTGTACAGTAGATGACATGTTACTCTTAATGTGGTAGAAGGTACAAAAAAAATGCTCAAAACATTAACACTGAAGTTCTTAGGTGAATGATTTCTGGATGGAAAGTGTAACTTTTTAAAAAAATAAACTTCTTTGTTGGCCAAGTATATAAATCCTATTTATAGCTGGTATCCAAGTGATTCAGCAATACTTTGCTGAGTCAAAGACTGAGCTGGAGTTGCATGCTTTTCTTTTGCAGGCAATAATGTGGAGGTGTTGATGTCAGGAGGCACTCGGTGCTACAGCGTCATCATTGCTGCTATGGATGCTTTCCCTGAGGTGGAGGAGCTGCAGGAGACAGCCTGCTGCCTGCTCAGAAGGTTTACATCAGGTCAGAGCAAGGGCAAAAGGAGAATAATAACATTTGTATCCTATTTTGTTTTTCCTCCTCTAACGTAATTTAGTAATTACACTGTTTTGTTTTTGTGGGTGAATTTAGGTTCTTCAAACACTTTCATGTCCAACGCAAGATAATCATGTGAAAACAAAGATTTTTGAATTACAGCTACATAAGTGGCATTTTACATACGGTGCTAAATTATCTATTGGTCAGTTAAATGACTCTTTCAGTTGTTGGTTTTATTGGTGATCACTGAGCTCGCTCTCCCTCATGGGGCTTTGAATGCTGCAGTTTTTGTCCTTAAATTAAATCAAACAGCTACTGAAAGTGAAAGGAATCAGAAAGTAAAAACACGACTAAATAATTTTAAAAAAACTCCGACTGAACTCAAACCACAGACCACAATCACAATCTTGGAATTTCTACCAGCCCTCCTGCCTGCTCATACACTCTTCGGTAATATAAGCATCAGCTATGACAATGTTCATATATTATTAATTATATTAATTATTATATATATTGTGATTTTATATTATTAACCATGCATATGTTTTATAGTCATCAGTTCTAACTTTACATTACCTATCCAGATAGCATACATAGGTGGTCTGCAAAGCCATTAGTAAAGTATATTAAATATAATTTTATTGTGTATCAAAAGTTATTTTAACATACTCTTGTATTTAACTATGCTTCAAACTAAATAAAGGCAAAAAACAGTATAAAATGGAGCCAACTTTCAGATGCACTGTTAATCAATAACTAATGAATAACTCATTTGTTGACAGTCGGTAAAGATAACGCTGTTTGTTGAACCCGCACTATCAACACAGCAGAGTTTGGATTTCATTTATTCTGATAAACAAGTGTGGTTTTTTTTTTTTTTCCTCCCAGATGACAAATGAAGATAGAGACGAATAATCAAGGCATCAGTTTAATTCTGGCTGCTTGGTTTGTGGTGTCTTGCAGAGAATTACTACAGCATCCTGGTGCTGCATGGTGTCCACAGAGTTGCAGTGAGAGCCTGTCAGACGTTCCCCGACAACAGCACGCTGCAAGCCGCCGCTCTCTCCTGCCTGGCTGACCTCAGTGAGGACCCACATTCACAAACTATGTTTATAGCTTATGTCCACATGTATGGATAAGACACAGAACGGTGTCTTAAATTAAAGATTTTGAAGCACAGGAGCTGCAACATGTTTTGTCCTTCTGTTAGCCGCAACTGTCGTGCAGAACAAAGCGGTGGCTGAGCAGGGTCTGGAGGAAGGAGAGGAGGAGGAGAACAGGGGTAAGGGGGCGGTGGAGGACATGGAGCTGAGCTGGATGAAGGAATGCTTCACAGCACTGGAGCTCCATGCTCCTGAGCCAGCTGTTCAGGTCTGTCTAACACCCAGCTCTTGAGTTAAACTTTGTACTTGAAGACTTTAGCTTATGTGAAATCACTTGTGCTGTCTCAGGAAGCTGCATGCTGGGCCATTCACAGCCTGTTGCTGCACGGAGCTGGGCTGAACCATCTAGAAGAACAGCAGGATGAGAGGTGCATAGCGACGCAATGAAATTTCACACACACATTTAACGCTGCGTGAGAGCTGAATGTAATGACGTTTCTTGGATATTTGCTGTACAGGACTCCTGTTCATAGACAGTTGATGGCGGCCATGCTGCTGCACTCCTCCTCTCCTGGTGTGTGTGAAGCTGCTACCAGTGCCATCGCCACGCTCATCGCAAACAACAGTGAGTCTTCAGCAGCTGCGATTCACACTTGGTGTGCAGAGACGCGGCATTTATATTTGTCAGCAGTTACGCAAGCATCCGTTTGTCTTTGTGTTTTCCACAAACTATCTGCAGCCTTTAGTGGCAAATGTTTTTAAACTATGTATATTATTAAACAACTACTGTTTTTGGTGGTTGGTGCAGTAAATATTTGCTTTGATTGCAGGTCAAATGTGTTCTTTGCTGCTCTCAAGTGGCCTTCATGTGAATTTGGTGGAGATGATGAAGAGACATTCAGCCTCAGCAGAGGTTTCCATCAGCGCCTGCAAACTGCTAAACCTGCTTTTCCAGGGAAGGTGGGGCCCAAGAACAGTTTCCTTTCTATAATGAAAAAAAAAAAAAAAGATGTAATTTATCAAAGCTTTAAAATCTGTATTTTTACGACACATGGAGTTATATCTGAGCATAAAATGTTATTTGTTATTATTTGGTTTGAAATAGTCTCCCTGTATTTCTAGGACAGCCAGTCTGGATGAGTTGAACATGGCCTTGAACCAAATCCTCAGCAGCATGAAGATCCATAACTTTAACCCTGAGGTTCAGCTGGAGGGCCTGTGGGCCAGCTTGGTCTTCCTTTGCCCAGGTACACTCTTGTGTCTTCTCTCATTTCCGTTTGCCAGCACCTAAGTGTTCTTTGTGTGGTGTTTGTGCACAGAGGTGACCTGCCAAATGAATGCTAATGGTACTTCACATGAAAAATTTCCTACACGCTTGAATATATTTCAAACAAGTGTGCATCTGTTGTCTGCATGTCCCTAATTCAGCAAATAGCCTGGGTCTGTTTGTATGAATAAGAGGAACAGGATGGACAAAATGGACTGAGGACGTTTCTCTTAGTCAAACCAGAAACGTTGGCCTGAACTGAGATCTGTAGCAGGTTTGGCACCAGTGATTTTGGTTTTGGTTTGGAAAGCATCCTTAGTCTCACCTGCTTGTCTAACTGAATCCTCAGAGGGCAGCTTTTAATATCGATTAAATACAAGCTGGTTCAGCGGAGCAGCTCGCTAAGCTTTAATTTCTATCAAAATAAGATTAAAGGTATGAACTCACTGCCGCCCAATTAGATTAGTTATTCATAACGGAGCGGCTGAGAGTGTCTGAGAACACGTGTATACTTACGTCTGTGTCTTCACTCGTTACCTTGGTGTGTGTGTAAATTCTCAGACAGGAGTTTAAGGGAGCATGGCAGCTCGGTCACAGACCCTGACACGGCCGACTTGTCGCTAAAAGTCCTGAAAAACCAGTGTGTGTTGGAAGGAGCTCACATCCTCTACCTGGAGGCTCTCAACAGGGTACGACCAATACCAGAAACTATTTCGGGCTCCCTTTTGTCTTCTTTCTCCAACAGTTTGAGCATTTGATTTTGTTTTGATTAATGTTTTGCCCATTCCAATAATACATGACCACATTTGTACTTACTTGTTATGCAACACTTAAAAAGCGCAGTTTGAGAAACGCTTTATTCAGCATTACCTGGAGTTCAGTTCATATCTTTTCCTGTGTGTGTGTGTGTGTGTGTGTGGCAGTTTATCAGCAGCGCAGCCATACAAAAGTGTGGTTTGAAGGTGCTGTCTGCTCTGGCTGACAGCTCTGGTGCAGTGGACCTTCTGTGCCAGCAGGGGGCGATAGACACAGCACTGCATACGCTACAAATGTTCCCACAGGAACGAGGTACACAGCTGTCATTCAAACCTCAAACCACATTAACCAAGGCTAGTTTTTGGTCAGATTTAAAAATGCATATGAAATAGAAAACTGCTAAACCTGCTATTCACATTGATTTGCAACCCATTTGTTGAGCTGAATAGTGTTAATTCTACAGTGCGGGTCTAGGGTGCTGAAAAGCACATGAAGCCTTTCTCTTACCAGCGGTTATTAAAGACAAATAACTGTGCTTGCACTAACTTCCCTGCCCTCTCCAGAGATACACTACTGGGGTCTGACCCTGCTCACCTACCTTGTATCCAAGAAGAAACTCTCGAGGATGATCGTCCCTGTGCTGGCCTCCGTTGTGGTTACCGCTCTCATTCAGTACAGAGAAGATTCTGAGATGCTGCTAAAGGTGACCTGAGTGTTACTACTAGGACATAATCTAATGATATAATTAATTTCTATATTGTTAGTAAAGTTTATCTGGGGCATCTCTTGGCTGTTAGTGTTGACAGTTTTGTGCTCATAAAGCCATAAGCTATCTCCGGCCCTCTGTTTGGCAGTGTTTACAGGTGGCATTGAGGATGCTGGACGCCTGTTCAGGAGCTGCTGCTGAATTGCAGAAAGAAGACTTCGACAGGCAGATCTTCCAGTGCCTTAGAGAGGAGACTGATCAGAGCATCAGCCCAGTAAGTTAGCCCACCACCATCAGTTTGACATCTGTGGAGTAAAATGTCTCAACAGCTACTGAACAGATTTCTCTGAAACTTAACGCTCGTGTTCACATCCTTGTGATCACTTTGATCTCAATATTTTCATCTAGGCGCCATCAGATACAGATCTTAATTTCAAATCTCTAGCGTTTTATTCAGGCACCTAAACCTGACCAGTGATTTGGAAAAAAAAATTCTTGGTAATCTGTCCTTCAACATTAGGAATTCTACTTGCAGTCTGGGTGGGATTTTTAACTTGGATGGTTATTGTTTCCTATTCAACATCAGGAGGCAGTTATTAATCATTTAATTTATGGTCTGCTAGTTTGATATTTCTTGGGAGATGCTTTCCAGGAAAGGGCACTCTTTGGCCTCTCTAACCTCCTCGTCTCCCTGTCTGTCTGCTCCCAGCTGCGGAAGTCGGTGTGCCTGGCTCTGTCTAAAATGTGGTGCGACTCAGAGCTACACTACAGCATGCTGGAAAAGGCCTGCATGGATGGAGATACGACAGTGGCTGAGTGTCTGATTGAGCTGGGTGCTGACATCAACAAGAAGACCAAAACTGAATCTCTCATTTACCAGGTCAGAGGTCATAGTGGTTTTAATTGGATTTGTCTGTGTGATCTTTGCCAAGAAAAAGAACAGAACAGATTTAGAATTTTTTAAAATCTTTTATCTATACTTAAGCACTTTTATCTAACATTCACACACACTCACCCTCCAATGGACAACTTGGGATTGAGCTGGGGTTCAATCCACAGACCTTCCGAATGCTGGAGGTGGCTGGTTAATCACTTTAGCGCTTAATCATTATGCCATTAAACCTAGATGAGACATTAATTTTCCCCAGAGGATGAACCTCACAATTTTGTGTCTCAATCATGATAAATGGATTATGTAAACCTCAGCTTTTCAGATTTTAATATGGCCATCTGCTAAACGAAGACACAAAGCTTAGAAAGCAATATGCCACTATCCGTCTGCCCATCCATCCATTTTTTCTGATTCGCCAACGTCAGGACATGGTAGCACTAGGCTAGGCAGAATATTCTGGACACCCTTCACCCTAGCAGTGCCTTCCAGTTCCTCCTGTGGGATCTCCACGTGTTCCCAGGCAAGGCAGGATGTATAATCTCTCTAGTGAACTCTGGGCCAAGCCCTAGGGTCTCCTTCCTTTTGGATGTGCCTAAAAAAATCTCCAAAAACAGGCACTTAGGAGGAATCCTGATTAGATACCTGAACCACTTCAGCTGGCTCCTTTTAACACAAAGCAGCAGGGGATCGACTGCGAGCTCCTTCTGGATGTCCTGCTCCTCACCCTTTCTATAAGGCTGAGCTCAGCCATCCTGTGGAGGGAACTCTTTTTGGTGATTTGGTGTCTGATCTCATTCTTAAGGTCGGAACCCACGGTTAGGGTGGGAACATAGATAAGACTGGAATTACTTCAAAACTTTTGGTGCAGCACTTGTATGATACTTAAGCTTCATTACAAATGATACTACCAGTCATTTGTTAATCAGTTCACAGTTTCACTTGATCAATCAGTAATTAGGCAATCAGATCAGTCTCAATCGTAGCTCTTCTTTTTCAGGTCTGTGAGAGAGGTGGACCTCTGGAACTGGTGGAGCTCTTGCTAAGCCGAGGCTGCCATGAGCAGCACCTCCGCAGGGCTCTGGCCGTGAGTGTGAAGAGGGGTGACGGGCCCACAGTCATCCAGCTGCTTGGCCGTCTGGGTCTAGACCTCAACAACAGTGCCCTGTGCCTGGGCGGCTTCAGGCTAGGCCACCTGGACTCTGCCTGGCTGAGCCCCCTGCTGGCTGAAAGAGGCAGAACCCACAGTCTACGTTACAGCAACAGTGAGGAAGATTTGCTGAGTTTCTCAGTTTTAATTTGCTGTAAATTGATAAGTCTTTTTTTGGACAAAACAAGTAGTGTGAATTCAATAATTTATATTGCACCAAATCACAACAAAAACACCCCAGTGTTTTAGAGTGCAGAGACGGTGGTTTTGATGTTTTTAGGGGGCAAATATGATTAGATCAGTTATCCAGGCCTTGATGTCTTTAAGATATGTTTGCTGTTTATCCAGTCAAATGGCTTCATGTAGCTGGGTGTAATCCACAGCAATAGAAATGTGTGCTATGCTTTCTAAAAATATTATTTTATCATGTCTCTCTGTGTCTTCAAGGTAAAGGTGTTAGTTTGGCGAAGTACATTCAGTCCTTCCAGAGGTCCAAGAGTGTGAGCTGTCCCCCCGCTCGGTGACTGACCCATGTCTGACCTCTGGCTATATTTCTGATGAGAGCGACGACTCCAGCTTCAGCTTTGTCTCTGTGGAAGACGGCCTGGTTTTCATCGATGACGTGGAGAGTGACGGTAAAGAGATGCTCAAATATGCTGATTCAGCCTAGTCCATGTCAGATAACACCCTATTTAAAAAAATAATTTCAAGCTCCATGTTTAAATTCTTGAACTCTACATTACAGTGCTTTATCTCTGCCTGTAGGGTGAGTTTGTATCAGGCCTGCATCAAACCTGGTACGGTTTTGTCTGATTGGCGTGTCCTCGTAATCATCCCCTGTCAATACCATTATTCAAAGCCAAGAGTAGAAAATACTCTCCTGGGATTATCTGAAACAGAGTGTTTACTTTTGCTATTCTTTTTGATAAAACAGCCCAGCTACTTCCAACTTCTAACACAGGCAACAAAGAAGACATGTGACTGACATGACATGCATATTATTAGATTTATATGCTTAAATCACAGCAGCGGTGCTCGGGCAGACAGTATAATTCTAATATCGACTGCACCCAGTAGAAACAATCTGTTAACTGTTAGTCTGTAGTTGTGTTGTTCTCCAGCAGTGCAAGCAGCAACATCTACCCACCGTACTATTGTCATCATCTCAGAAATACAGCTGAACATCTCGTACATTAAAATTCTTAATTTAGTGAACGCACGGAGTGTGCCTTTTTTTTTTTCCTGGACAGTTTGAGACACAACTCAACAAACTAAGATGTCAGCACATTAGACAGGACAGAGTCAGATCATACAATTTTAAAAATTTTACGTGGTTCAGAGGTAGCACACATTCGTCTGAAATATATTGTTTGGATGCTTTAGAACTGTTGCTGCTGCAGCACAGCTATGTTGTACTGGCGCTTACCTTTTACTGTGTTCCTCTTTATAGGAAGTGATTCACTGTCTGCTGCTCTCTCTCCAAAGCCATATAACAATTCAACAGAGGAGCTGAGAGGGGAATCCTTCAAAAGGAAGCAGGGGCGTCGCAGACATGCCAGCGCAGAGGTAAGAGCTATTAAAAGGCATTTGGTATTTTATGCTTCAGTGATAAGACTTTACTTGTGTGTTGCTCTAAAAATTTCTTAACTTGGACTTAAAGATGTGCTTCCCTAAGCAGTCCTTTCCTTATAGAAAAATAAGGTTGCTTTTACTCCTCTGTTGTTGTTTTTCCATGTCCAGAGTGGTCAAACTGAGAATGAACACATTCAGCCTGTTCACAGAAGATATGGAAGGACTAGCTCGAGCCAAAAAGGTATCTGAGAAATCTGATCTGTGATCTGCGATGCCTGATAGTTGCGCTGCTTTTCTCACTGTTTCTCTGTTTCTTCTTCTTCTCTCCTTCTTTGTCTTTCTGTTTGACAATTAATGCTGTATTGATTTATATTCAATCATGTCCCTAGTTTCATGAGCAGCTGTCACCTTATTCCTTACCACACAGGAAAACTAAATTTTAAGACATATTTATCTCAGTGTTGAAATTTCTGAACCAGTATTTTTTCATTCAAGCTGACCCACTTCACAGCCTTTCCCCACATTTCTTGTAACTCCTTTCATATGCCGTCTTTTCAAAGACATCACGGGAAATAAAGCAGGCCGATGAGGAATATTCAAATTTCAAGGCTGCTTATTTTTAGACGCGATATTCTTAAAGACTGCGGCAACTTTGTAAGCGTGAAATTGAAGTGTTGACTTATGAAACCTCCATTCTCCATGCTGAACCTGGAACACGGCTTAGTTTGACATTAACACACACTGAGCATGAACACAGGCTTCAGGGCCCAATTTTCCACAGTAGCCTCAGACTTTGCAGACTTTCGCTATCTAAACTTGACACCGTTCTGAGCCAAAAACACACTGCGCTTGCACAGCTGTCACGGCCCAAACAGAGCTTGGCTGCAGTAATGATGGCATCACTTCTAACCTACTACTAGAATAGCAACAGTGCAATGAGTTTGCTTTCTTTGGCACAAAAATGTCCACAAGTGACTGCCCTGCTTTGGTCGCAACAGTATGTCCGTGTTCTAATGATGGTGCTGTGTCAGTAGTGTAGGCTTACCTCCTAATCAGAAGGTCAGCAGGTATGACTCCTGGTGTACATCTATCTTGATAGCTACTTGTTTGTGTGCGTTTTTAGATGTCCCCATCACCCGAAATTAATCTGGTGCTTTTGCGTATTAGTTTTAGTTGCGTAGTTGCAGGATGCTACCAAAGTCACTAATGATTTCGCTCTTGGTATCTCCTCATCAGTGCTGGGATCTGCTGAGAACTCTGCTGCTCTGTCTAAAGAAAAGGAAAGGATCCGACTGCTGGACTTATCCGGGAATGAGCTGGACTCTCTGTCCTGTCTAATGAATGATGGCTTTGTTCAGCAGCAGCTATGGCATCTCCTCCGTCTGGACCTGAGCCACAATTGTCTGTTGGAGTTTCCCTCTCAACTCTGTCAGGTAATACATTCCATCTGTACAGAGTCAATAAAAAATAAAAGTGTACACTCATTTTGTTTTTTTGTTTTTTTTAAATCATTTTTTTGACCCAGAGTTTGAAGAATTTGACTCGACTAGACCTGCAGGGGAATCAGCTCCAGTCTCTGCCACAGGAGCTGCTGTCTCTGCCCTGTCTGAGCATGCTGAATGCCTCTCGTAACTGTGTTGGCCCCCTACTGACCTTTGACCCTTCCGTTACCTGTCCGTCATTGAGGCAGCTCAACCTTTCATTCAACAAAATCACCACGTTCCCTTTTGAGCTGGGCCGCACCATGGATCAGCTGGAGGAGCTTTTTATGGAAGGGTACGCTGCTGGGCAAATGAATTTTACAGCAGCAAAAACAGAAAGCAGGGCACTGATTACATAAATGAGTTATATCATGACCTTATTATGGTTAAGGATTTTGACCAGAATGACATTATCAGCACAAATTTATGGACCATTTGTTGTCATGTGTAATTTGCAGAATGGTGAAGATGATTGCCATTTTTAACTCTTTCTCTTTTCAGTAACTGTATTACTGAGCTGTGCACACCTGTGTGTCTGCCCGAGGTAAAGTTGCTCGACGTGAGCAAGAACAGCGTGAACACTATTTCTGCAGATTTCCTGAGTGGCTGCCCCAAACTGGAAACTTTTAATGCCTCCATGAACAGCCTCTGTGAGTGTTATTAACTGAATTCTTTCACCATCAGTTCAGTTTGCATTTATATTACATGGTTTAAAGAAAATAAAATTTGTGTATGATCTTCACCAGGTTCCCTGTCCCATCTGCCATCTAAGATTACGACACTGAAACTAGCAAACAATAGCTTTATATCAGTTTCTGAGGCTATACTTGAGCTTCCAGTGTAAGCCAGACCCTCACCTTCTTTTCCTATATTTTAATGAAAAAATTATATCAGTAGGGAATAGCAATAATCCTCAAAGATTCTGAAATACTTGCATGATTCGTCTTGTGCAGCTTACGCTCAGTAGATATGAGGACCAACAACCTTGCTGTTCTGCCTGGTCCGGCGTCCTGGGTGTCCAGCAACATCAGAGAGCTGATGTTCAGCCAGAACTACATACAAACTCTGGATCTGAGTGGACCTATCCATAAATGGACCAGACTGGAGAAACTCCACTTGAGTGACAATAGGCTCACTGAGGTAAAAGAGAGTATACAGTACTTTTTAGAGCATAAACCACATATTGTTACAAAGAATTCCCTTTGAGGGTTGTGCCTTTTGCATTCAGATCCCTCCCCAGATTGGCTTGTTGGAAGGCCTGACCTCCCTGGATGTGAGTCATAACACTAACCTGCAGTCCTTCCCAGATGAAATGGGAAAACTGGGCAGACTGTGGGACCTGCCACTAGATGGCCTTCGGCTGCAGCTTGACCTCAAACTCATTGGCAACAAGACAAAAGACATAGTCAGGTCAGACGGCTGACAACCTGCTGCTTTTTTCTAGATATTAATTCCGTGTAATAAACCATATCCTCTTCTCCCAGGTTTCTTCAGCAGCGGCTGAAGAAGGCAGTGCCATACTATCGGATGAAGCTGATCGTGGTGGGGAATGCAGGCAGTGGAAAGACCAGCCTGATCCAGCAGCTGATGAAGTTAAAACGCTCCCAGCTGAACTCAAAACAGAACTCTTTCGGCATTGACGTCTGGGACTGGACCATCAGGGAACGGGACAAGAAGAAAATGGTGCTGAATGTCTGGGACTTTTCAGGTTGGCCACCATGTAAAAAAATCCATAAATAAGAGTGCATGTGCCCCACCCCCCCTCCGCTGCCCCAATTCTGTATTCTGATTAGTTGTCTCTCACCTGGACCCCGCCTCCTCACACAACTGTGCCTCTGGCTGTCCCTGAGAGAACCAAATAACGTTACACTAAACTGTTAAAGCTGCATCATTTGTCACAATAAAACACCAGCAGTGTTTCTAAGATGAGTGGTTTTTTTAGCTGGTTCCCCCCCCTGTCTCTTTACCCCACAGGTGGAGAGGAGTTCAGTGGTTCTCACCCTCACTTCCTGACATCCAGAGCTCTCTATCTGGTAGTTTACAACATCAGCAAGGGAGCTAACCAAGTGGACGCTCTCAAACCTTGGCTCTTCAACATCAAAGTAAGTCATAAACCAATAAATAAATCTAGTTATAAGAAATAAATGTCTGCAAACTGTTTTATAATCAAAGTGTCCTGGGCTGACCTAAGCTGAGTCTGTAATAGGGCTGCAGTTATCGATTATTTTGGTAATCGAGTATTCTATTGATTATTCTCAGAACTGAGGTTTGCCCTGTGCTTTGATGCAACGCCTTACTGGCCTGTGAAAGAAAAGCTTTTATTTTTATATTCACCCCTACTTGCTGCAGGTATCACTGCCATATAAAACAGGAGGCCCCCTGTTGGCTTTCGGCAAGCTGCCTGATTTAAAGATTGTAAACAACAGTTCATCTGCATATTTTATTTACTGTCAGTTTCCGCTGTGTAAAACCAACGGCGGTGGATGGGAGCAGCTACAAAGTTTAGTTTTCTTCACATTGGAGCTTGTTGATCAGGCGGTTTGATGAAGGTCTCCTCCAGCTGTTTCCCAGTAAAGGTTTTAATGATCATTACTGTTTTGCTCGACCTGAGCTCACCACTCTCCACCTCTTTGCTTTTGATCATTTGTGTAGACAGACCACGCTGTGTTGAGCATTTTTTATAAGCAAGTCATTCGAATTACTTGATGAATTGTTGCAGCCTCTATCTGTAGCTTGGTGACACTTAATGCAATAGAAATTGATAAACAGCATCTAGTGTTCATCCATGTTTGTTTTGTTCAGGGTTTTTCATGTTTTTTTTTTTTTTAACATCTTCTCAAAATTCCTTCCACTTTTACTTCAGGCAGTCGCACCGCTGTCTCCAGTCATTCTGGTGGGAACCCACACAGATGTGAGTGAGGACTTGCAGCTGAAGAACTGCCTGAGCAAAATCAGAGAGGAGCTCCTGCACCATCAAGGCTTTCCTGCTATCAGGGATTATTACATGGTCTCCATCTGTGAGGACTCGGATGCTGTGGCTAAACTCCGCAAGGCCATTGCCAGGGAGGTCACCAGCTTCAAGGTAAAAGGAAACAAAAGGAGACTGACCTCCTTTTTCCTTTGACTTTTCTTTGACCCCGATTGAAATCATCATGAGGTCAAGGAAAAGTGTGAAGGAGAATCCGACCACACTTACACTAGACTCCTGATGGTGGATGTGTTGAAACTCCAGTTTCCAGAAGATGGACTACCAAAATGCTTCTTACTTTACACCGACTCATTCTTACCCCGTTGTTTCATGCAGCTCATATAAACAAGAAAAAATGGTGAAAAACGTCACTTCATTACAAAGATTGGAATTTGACGAAAAATGAACATTTAGGGAAAGATGTTCTATGCCAGTACAGATCCCTCTGTTTGCATTAAAAAGCTGCTGTTGGGATTTACTTAAGAGGCCCGCTGACAGTTTTGCGACTGAAATGCTTGGACAGGCTTATTGCAAATGAATTTGTAGGAGTTAACCTTTTATAGCGCCAAATATGTAATTTACTAATGTTTGCAGCATGCCAAAAAAGGTCTTATTTTGTCCCTGTGTGGTTGTGATTCTTGCTTCTAGGAGTCTTGGTTTGTTTGGAATAGTGGAGATGTTATCAGAATGAATGTGTAATTGGCACAGGTGGATGGCTCAAAGCTGTGGGTGCAGTTCCAAAACTCGGTCTCTGTCCTGTAACTCCTTACTGAGATACTGGGATTTTGATGATTTGATTTAAATTTCAGACTCTGTGCTTTTAATAAAATATTGTCTGGCAGCTTTAAATCCAGCTGACTGGTAGGGCTCAAACTACCAACTTTCCAACCTGCAGGTGATGTGCTCTACCCCCTGAGATACAGTCAGGTCAAATGCCACCTGTTGACCCCCATCGGTCTCCTATCTAGTATCCAGGCCTGACCCTGCTTAGTTTCTGAGCTCAGAGGCGATCAGACATGATCATGCATGCTCTGATTTGACAGTTTATGAGTACTTGCAGATGTTATATACTCCATCCATCCGTTTTCTTCTGCATATCCGGGGCTGGGTTGCGGGTGCAGCAGCCTAAGCAGAGAAGCCGAGACCTCTCTCTCCCCAGCCACCTCCTCCAGCTCATCTTGGGGGACACAGAAGTGTTCTCTCCAGCGTGTCCTGAATCTGCTCCAGGGCATCCTAGTCTCATGCCTGACCACACATGGTCCCCTGCAGTTTGTTTTCTCTCATGTATCTGAATTGACGTATGTAGACCACAGAACACAGGGGCCAAAGTAAGACATGCACTTAAATCATTTTGTTAAATACATGCCTCACTCCATCATTGAATCAATTTGTTTTTGAGCTGCTGTGTTATTATTGAAATGAACTGGTTGTGTCTCTGTATGTAAATCAGCACATTATTAGTAGATTGCCCTGCTATTGTGGCATCACAGTATTTTGCCCCACAATCTATTAAATGACTTAAATCCTATTTTTAAAAAAATATTTTCCTGCAGGTGAGATGATCCTTTCCTGTTTCTTGGTTAGGATTTCTATGGCCAAAGTGAAATTCCCTCCATCCATGACTTATCACAGCTGACCTGAACCGAATATTAAATAATAATATTCCTAAAGGCTGCAAAAAAAATGGACATTACTAATCCAAACTGAATTGCACAGAATCTTACATACATTCAATCAAATAATAAAGCTCATAATCCTGAATTAGAGATCTTATATAAATCTCATGTTTTTACATAAGGCAACTACTGTACTTTACAAGAACCTGATTTTATTACTGCGCAGCTCTTATTATTGCTGCCACCTTTCATTCAGTTAAGAACCTTCCTAAGTGACATTGACTATTTGAATGCACCCCAAGTGTTTTGCTTGTCCTTTCCTTTCTTTAGTTTTTTAATTTCGTTTCCTGTCCCTCTCATAGATTCAGGACCAGCCTGTGATGGGTCAACTGGTGCCAGACAGCTATGTGGAGCTGGAGCGCCGGATTCTCCAGGAAAGAAGCAGGGTTCCCCCAGAGTTCCCTGTCCTCAGGCACCACGAGCTGATGCAGCTCATCCAAGATAGTCAGCTACAGCTGGAGGAAGCCGAGCTCCCCCATGCCACCCACTTCCTCAGCGAAGTTGGTCAGTTGAAATTAGGGCAATGAACATTATAACACACACTTTTTAAATTAATTTTAAATGAATTTGAAAAAAATTTGGAAAGATTTTAAGCTTAAATGTTACATTCATCAAGATCCAGTCTTTGATTTGTCTTTGTCACCGTAGGTGTTCTGTTGCACTTTGATGATCCTGCACTTCAGCTTCAAGAGCTTTATTTTATTAATCCACAGTGGCTATGCAATGTCATCTCCCAGGTAGCATACATTTGTTGTTTGTTCTTTTTCTTTTTTCTCTTTTTTTTAAAATAGCAATAAGAAAAACTTTATCCCAAAAGTTGGCAAATTATTCTGTTACAGCAGCCAATACATAGAAAAAACTCAGCTCAATAAAATAAATACAGTATCATAAAACCGAAAAAGAAAATAGCTCAGAAGCTAAAAAACAAAACAAAAACTTTCTGAGCTATTAGAAAATACACAAAAAGTGATTCAATTCAATTTTATTTATATAGTGCCAAATCACAACAAGTGGACGCCTCAAGGTGCTTTATACTGTGAGGTAAAGACTCTACAATAATTACAGAGGAAACCCAACAATCAAAACGACCCACTATGAGCAAGCATTTGGTGACAGCGGGAAGGAGAAACTCCCTTTTAACAGGAAGAAACACCTGGCAGAACCAGGCTCAGGGAGGGGCAGTCATCTGCTGTGACCAGTTGGGTGTGTGAGGAAAGAGACAAGACAAAAGACGTGCTGTGGAAAAGAGCCATTAAATCAGAATCCAAACATAAAGAGCTTTATCTTGAATAAATGCAGGTCTTTTGGTATGAGGTGGTAAAGATGTTATGTATCTATTCTAGTGGCATCAGAGGATGATGGTGAGGAATTCAGATTGGGGCTGTAGAGAGAATTTTACAATTTTTAGGAAATGTACCATTACATGCGATATAATGCTGGCTTTTTTTTTAAATATCAGATATTTGTAGCTATGTGAGAATTGTCAAGTGCACAGATGCTTATTATCTCTCTTCCGCGTAGAAACTAACCTTAAAGAGCTGTGACTTCTGGGAGCATCCTCAAGGAGTGGTTCAGCGCTCTTTTGTGGAAAGGTTTCTGTCTGAGACTAAATGTTTCCCGAAGAGCCACCTGACACAGTTCTTAAAACTGCTGGAGAAGTTTCAGATTGCTCTTCCGTTTGGTGAGGACCTGTTTTTGGTACCCAGCAGGTAGGCTGCATCGTTGCAGAAATGCCAAGAAAATCAACAAATACCTGCTTCACGCACTCTAACCACTCATTGCATAATCCACAGTTTGTCCAAACACAGACCGGTAATAGAATTGCCTCACTGTGACAGCTCTGAGGTAATTGTCCGTCTATATGAGATGCCATACTTCCCCATGGATTACTGGTCTCGGCAGATCAGCCACCTGCTGGAGGTCTCCTCTTACTTGCTTTGTGGAAGAGGTAAATTG
The DNA here is from genome assembly GCA_024447675.2 of Pterophyllum scalare. Classification (NCBI taxonomy): domain Eukaryota; kingdom Metazoa; phylum Chordata; class Actinopteri; order Cichliformes; family Cichlidae; genus Pterophyllum; species Pterophyllum scalare. The sequence goes on along the minus strand of JAMQGT020011604.1, from coordinate 46,956 downwards.
AGCATGCATTTGTATTTCTTCACTTGACTTCTTCAGTGCAAGATTTAAAGAAGCCAATTATTAACTGAATCGATCTCACACTGTGTGCTATCCAGAAAAGGTGGTCCGACCCAACCGGATCTACTGGAGGAGAGGCATTTACCTAAACTGGTCCCAAGAGGCGTACTGCCTGGTGGAGGAAAATCCTTCCAGCTGTGTCAGAATAACCGTACCCGCTTCATGCAAAGGTGCTGTAGTATTTAGGAATGATAATTATGATAATAATCGTAGACAGCATCAGGTGTGTTCAGGGTAGTATGGCCGTAAGCATTTAACTGTAACACACACATATAGTGGCAAAACTGGATGCCACATTTCCATTTTTGGAAAAGTCATGATTGATTTAAAGAAATACATTTTCATTATGTGCAAATTAATTTCTAACAGACCTTCATGCCCGTATGTTTTCTGGCATGCGGGTGTATTGGAAATGCATTACAATCCTGATAATTATTACTGTGAGTTATGGAGGATGTCTGTATTCTGCTCACAACACTTTTGATTCCTTTTTAAATGTAAGCCACCATTTCTGTTCCCTCAGGCCGGGTGTTACTGGGTCAGGTGGTGGATCACATTGACTCCCTGCTGGAGGAGTGGTTTCCAGGCCTGCTCAACACCGACATGCACGGCAGTGGAGAAGCTCTGCTAAAGAAGTGGGCACTGTACAGCCCAGACGATGGGCAGGAGTGGACGAAGATTCTGCTGGAAGACCTGTTTACCGGTATGTGGTTTAAATCTCATTAAAGGATCGACTCTTTTGTTTCCCATGTTGGATCAGTTTGATACAAAACACACTGAGTGGAAGGGATCCGAAACCCTTTCATGCATGCAGGATTCAAGTGGTCTAAAATTGTGATTGCCTTGTGGATTATAGATTTTTTGCAAGCGAGTAAAGAACATCGGCCCTGCACCCTCCCCGTCTTTCAAACAGCCCCAGACTTATTATTGAGTGACCAGCCTGCAGGAACAATACTGGACAGAGAAAAACTGGATGTAGATCTGTGTAAAGAGAACCGACTAGGTACGCTTTTCTAATGTCCATATAATAATTTCTTTGTTTTTTTAAAATGGAAAGACCATTTTATAATTTTGAACCCTCATGTTTTAGTTCAATTTTTGCTTCTTAATTCTTTAATCTTGTGCTTACAGGGGACGGTGGCTTTGGAACTGTTTATCGAGGCGTGTATAAAAATGAAGACGTAGCTGTGAAGATATTCAGCAGGCACGCGTCTGAGCTTTACATCTATAGACTCCTCCGACAGGTACCACTGGAAATTGTGCTTACTGAAGCCCATGTCTCTAATACAGCTCTTCCTAGCATTACTGTGTCCTAGTGTCTTTACTGATTAGACAGGGCAGTTACTGAAATGCCGCAGAGCTACCTGACCTCTGGTTTTCATGTAACGTTTAGAAATTACAAATGTCGCCAGCCTTTTTAGATCTAAACTTTTGATGCAGTTTCCCTCCATTGACTCAAATTTCCAACTGTTATTCAGGAATTAGTCGTTTTGGGTCACCTCCGTCACCCCAGCCTGGTGGGCCTGCTGGCAGCCGGCTCGACTCCTCAGGTCCTGGTGATGGAGTTGGCTCTGCGGGGCTCTCTGGATTCCCTTTTTGAGCATGAGAATGGCAGCCTCAACCAAAAGCTCCAGCACAGGATTGCCCTGCAGGTGGCAGATGGGCTCAGGTATAATCTTAGTATTTGTTGCACTATTTGCCTCGTCTTCTGTGGTCTCTTCAGGTTTTCACACAAGCAATAAATATAACTTGGATGCAGGCTAAGCTGAGAGCTGCTGACATTTGACATATTATCTTATTCTGCTCTCAAAGAAATCTCTCAAACTAAAATTAATATTATGACTTTGTTGTCATTGAACACCTCGGTAACATCTTTAAAATCAGGTTACAAATCCCAAAAATTACGATTTAATTTAAAAGAGCAAAAAGCACTTGCACACCAGGAAGTGTTGCCGTGTAGTGGCAAGTGCAGCAAAAACTCCAAATGTGACATTTAATTTATATAATGCTTCAGCCTATCAAATGCTCGTGATCATCTTTTTAAGATGGAAGAATATGGTAAAGTATGGAAATGAACTAACTGGCTGGGTTTTTGTTAAACCTGTGCCATCAGGTACCTTCACTCAGCCATGATCATCTATCGGGATCTGAAGCCTCACAACGTTCTCCTGTTCAACCTGAAGACCGACTCCGACATCATAGCCAAGATCACCGACTACGGCATCGCTCAGTACTGCTGCAGCATGGGAGTGAGAAGCTCTGAGGGCACACCGGGTCGGAATCCTGTTTTTATGTTTTTTTATCATTATTTTTTTTTAAGGGCTGCTTATGCGTCATCTGTCATTTGATCTGAATATAAAAATTATCCTTACAAATCAGATTTCTAAGCTGAAGACCTATTTTATGCGCTCGATTTGGAGTGTTTTATGATTTTGGACTGTTATAAATTTATTTCAGGCTTCCGAGCTCCAGAAGTAGCCCGAGGTAATGTGATTTATAATCAGCAGGCTGATGTGTTCTCATTTGGCCTGCTGCTCTACGACCTCATGACCTGTGGTGAGCGCATTTCGGATGGCATGAAGTTCCCCAGCGAGTTTGATGAAATTGCAGTTCAGGGAAAACTGTCGGGTAAGAATGCAACTGTTCACCTACAATCACTGACAACATATTTAAGAAACTCAAACATGGAATCAACATTGCACTATTCAGTGTGTTAATGTTGCGGTGGGTGTTTGGTCCAGCTGAGGGCTGACAAACTGAGGACAGCCTCAGACCTCGCACAAATGATGACACAGATTTTTCACTAAATGTTTGACACTAAAGGGGCATCACAGTGGTGTAGTTGGTGGTTAGTACTGTTGCCTCATGACAGATTGTCTTCCAGGTTGTTATTATGTTTGATGGTATCAGGGTTATCACGGGCTGCCTTTCGTGATGATTTCACGCCACTGCTGTAAATTTCAAATAGTGCTTCACGATCGTCAATCTAAGGCAAAGAGTTTGTGCTGTATTTGTTTGGCGGTGCTGTCACGTTTGTTGTTCATTTACAAAACCCGCATTTTTTTGTGGTATTGTTTAAAAAAAAGTTTGAATGTTTATTATTTATATTTTTACAATATATTTCATAGGTTAAAGAACATTCACTGACATTTTCATTACTTCTCCCACAGATCCAGTAAAACACTACGGTTGCTCACCTTGGCCTGGCTTTCAGGTACTAATGAAGGACTGTTTGAGGGAAAGCCCGCAGGATCGACCCACTTCTGCTCAGGTTAGGATCTGCAGATTGTGTAACCTACATTGCTGATTTAGAAAGAAGGTAGGATGTTGTAGAGGAGGACTGTGGTGGAGCCACCCCACGCACACTATGCAACAGAAATGCATCAATACAAGTAAGACTTAAATTGAGCTTGATCTTGATTCTTAGACCTGCCCAAGTAACACACAATTAAGATGCTTTTGTGTGTGTGTGTGTGTGTTGTGTGTGTGTGTGTGTGGGGTGTGTGTTATGTGTGTGTGTGTGTGGGTGTGTGTTATGTGTGGAGGTGTTTGATCGGTTGAATTCGGGTGAGATGCTGTGTCTCATGAGGGAGATTGTGGTTCCCGAGTTTTCAGTGCTGAGTGCTTCACCCTGAGCTCTGGCAGCAGTGACAGTAATTCTTGCAGCCACCGGGTCTGGCTCGGTGGGGGCAGCAGCACCCAGAGGAAGGGATCCATCACAGCTGTGGACCTAAACACTACCACGGTCACTACTCAGGTACTAATACAATATCTTACCGATTTCACATGTTTGGTGCAATTTAAATGGGAAGTACAACAGGGCTTTAGTCACTTTTAATGACTTTTTCAATGTTTTGAACGTTCTCTGGAGTTCATAGTTCAAATATGATAATACTGGCAACATTGTCACCAGATAAAAATGAGTATCTCAACAAGGATACGGGCTTGATAATTTGTGCTCACAGGCTGGTTCTTTTGAGGTGGACACCAGTCCTGTCCTGTGCCTTGTGACAGTCCAGATTCCAAATGAGGACAGTGATTGGCTGGTGGCAGGCACCCAGTCTGGCTCCTTGGTGGTCATCAATAGTCAGGGCACGTCGACGTGGCACCACCTGCAGAGAGTCACTGATGCTGTCACCTCACTGTACTTCCATGTGCACCCTCAACGCACGTAAGTATGTGGAAAAGTACACTGAAAACTCCTGCAGCTTCAGTTAAAGAGTGTGTGTGTGTGTGTAAGGGGTAACTTAGAAAGCTTTCGTTGACCTCTAAGTATTAACCCTGTGAGGCCCAAGTCATCATCTGTGATGATTTTGACCTCCTAAGGCTGAGAGGTTAGGTGTGTTCACTTCTTTGACAATATCAACAAACACAAAGTTGAATTTATGGCAGAGCAGGCTTCTATATGTTCCCTTATGATCTCTTTTTTTTTAATTTTTAGCCAAAGAAAGAATTATTTGCTGGTTGGGACAGCAGATGGAATTCTCAGTGTTTATGAGGACTCTGTGCTCAAGGTAAATCTTCAGGGTAAAAAAAAGAGACTCAGCGTGTCTGTTCTCATTTTTTTGTTTACTGATGATATTCTGATATATACTGCAGTTGCAGTTGCATCTTAACGGTGCACATTCAGCAGTTGGAACTCTTGTCTTTTAGCAGGAGAATGGCCAGCCGGTTAAAACGCTCACTGTAGGTCACATCAACACTCCGGTCATGTGTTTGGGCCGGTCGATGCATTCGCTGGACAGCAGGTCTGTGTGGGCCGGCTGCGGAACAAAGGCTCTTTCCTTCACCGCTGACTATGATGTCTGCAAGTCCATCAGCACAAGACCGAACCTCTCTTTCCGGTGAGTCTGTGGGGAAATGTTAGGCAGCTTGTTCTGTAAATGTGGTTTGGCAGGTGAAAAACGTGTTGCTGAATGGAGCTGGAAAGTTCTGTGAAGATTAGAAAGTATGAGGTGTGATCAAAAAGTTTTGGAAATGATCCCATATAACTTTAAACAAAAAAACTAATTTGAAAATCAGCTTGTGCATGTCCAGTGTTGTTGCTATTTTTAGCTCATTTCCTAGAAGTGCATTATGGTTAAAGTTCCATTCCTGGAACTTTTTTGATCAAACTTTGCAAATCAGTTTTCCTTAGTGAAAAGTTGTTTGTTCTTAAAATCAATAGATTGATTTGTTAAGGTAAAGTTTAGATCTGTTCTGCACAGTCATACTGTACCAAGGATGGGCAGTTTCACAAGCGATGATATAAGAGGAAAATTCTCTTTCTGTGTGTGTGTGTGTGTGTGTGTGTGTGTGTGCGTGTGTGTGTATGCGTGCGATCTCCAGCCAGCAGCGCTCACTGGGAAGTGAGACGTGCGTGTCTCGTATGGTTGTGGATAAATACGTGTACCTTAGCAAAGCCGGAACAACAACTGTCGAGGTCTGGGACAAGAGGACTGAGAGGATGGTGGATTGTATCGACTGTGCTCAGATTATTAGGTACACACACACGTACACGACACACGCTGAGATATGAAAATGATTCTGCAGTTACACTTTAAGTTGCACTGACCATTATCTTCCACTAAATAAAATTATGTATCAATGTACTCCATGTCTTTGGAGTAAGAATGTGGATCAGCTGCAAATTCTGCAGTGAAACACATATACTGTATAGAGGTTTGCGTACAGGCATAAAGCAGACCCCGTCCTAACCAGAGTGAACAGAAGATGCAGATCTCTTATGTTATCAGATACAGACACTGGCTGAATAAAAAGTGAGAAAGAGACCATGGCTTTTAGAAATGAAAGGTAAAAGATAATGCAGCACATCTTTTGAAAAGACACACAAACAACACATTACCAAGCACTTAGCAAGACAGCTGACTTGAGCAGGAAAATTGCACTCGGCTGCTGTCACAGTCTTTTTTCAAAATTCAGGTGTTTTTCCACATGGCAGCAGCTGCATGTTAATGCCCTCCGTTCCCTGCAGACGTGACCGAGGCCAACATGGCAGTGAAGCTGAGCTGCCCTCTGAGGCGTCACCCTCCTGGGCCACAGTGAAGGCCCTGCTATTGCCAAGTGCTACAACTCTCTGGATTGGCACGAGAAGGGGCTACCTGCTGCTGCTGGAACTCCCCAAACACCAGATTCTGCAGGTCATGGGGCCCCACTGTGATTCTCTCCGCTGCATGGCGTCTGCACTCATACGTGGGTCCTCAACTTTTATTTAGTTTGACCTTTAACTTCATGCCAGCCTGATGCCATATTAGCAGACCCTTACTGTACCTGGGTAGTGTGGATGTATTGTTACAGTAATAATACCATTCACAGTGTTCATTTATTGCAGCAGAAGCCTCACACATATATGCACCTTATATTCTTACTGATGTCATGTGTGAGGTTGGAAATAACAGGACATCAGGCAGTTCAAGCACCTCTTAAAAGAGTGCATGTGATTGAAATAGTGGTTCCTGCACATGCTGTCATTTCATATCCAAACTGAATACAGCTTAAAGGTTAAACTATCACACCAACAGTATTACATATTGCAGCCTTCTTCTATTAATTCTGTATTTACACTTTTTTTTTTTTTTAATAGCGACACTCAACTGGAAGAACGTGGTGCTGGTTTTGGGCCGAAAACTCCCTCAACACAAGAATCAAAGTGGTGAGTCTGATGGTTCATTGTTTCTCACACAACTTTGAAAACAGTTGTCCTGCTGTGCAGCTTTTTTCCGCCTTAGTCCAAAGTGTTTGTTTGTCTGTCTCGGCTTGTCAGATGAGGAGTCTGTACTTATGGTGTGGAGCAGCATGCTGCCGATGGAGGTCAAAGACCTGAGAAAGCACTGCGAGAGGAGAGAGCGGATCGCAGCCAAAATGAGAGAGCAGCTCCACCACGAATGAACCCGCACATTTGTATGTTTTCACTTATTGTCTTTATATCCTGCTTCTCAGTTCATATATATTTATTTTAGTTTAGATTGTTTATTTTGACGTAGCCATTGTTGTTTCTTTTTTCTTTTTTTATAAAAAAATAAAAACTGTGGGAGGGTGCCAGAGTATCCAGAGAGAACATGCAGATGCCACACAGAAAGGCCCCAGCCTGGATTCAAACCCAGGACCTTCTTTCTCTGAGCCAGTGACTGCACACAGTTGGGGGACAGCATGCATGACGGTTAGCACCCGTGGCCTCACAACAACAAGGTCCTGACTTCAAGTCCACCAGGCCGTTGGGGGGCCGCTCTGTGTGGTGTTTGTGTGTTCTCCCCAGCTGCTCTCGCGTCTTCCCACGGTCCAAAGACGTGCATGTTAGGTTAACTGGTAATTCATGTTCTGTAGAGTGTGAATGGTTGTCTGTCTCTCTCTCTCTCTGTTAGATTGTGACAGGTCCAGGGTGTACCTCGCCTTTTGCCCAATGATAGCTGGAATAGCCTACAATCTGATACAATCTTCCTCGGATAAGAGGAAGAAAATGGAAGGATGGAAGAAAACAGATGTATACTTTAATTGGGATCTCTTCTTCTATTGACTATCATAATTTAATTTTTCTTTTGTAGAATGTTTGTTGAAAAGGGATCAACTTCCCCCTGCAGAAGCACGTCAGCCGTGCACACTGAAGAGGATGTTTTACCTCAGTTTCTAAGAGCCATACAGTAACAGGGGGATCACTTTGTAATGAATTAGTCCAAAGAATCAGATCCAAGAAACATTCTCCTTTGTTCCCGTCGATGCACGTTTGCACCATGTTTTATCAGATGAAGACAATCTTTATTTTATTTTGATTGAAGGGACACAGGTGGTTTGTGTTTTTGGAGCAGTGTGAAAAATAGGTAGGAAGCCAAACGAAAGAAAAGCCCTTGTAAAGTGTGCATTTGACTATTTATTTTGTTACGTGTACGTGTTTACCTGTGACCTCCGTCACACCGCACCAGTAAACAGGACATGAACGTCTCATAACGCTGCCTGCTTTGTTCAAGTTTTTATTTCCTGTTGTGCCTGTGATTGTGTCAAACACAAGTCAGTAGCTACAGTTTTATGTACTGTGATGGCACTTTGTTTATGCTCCTTTAATGAGTATTTGAGGATAAGGAAACTATTTTTTATAAGAAGGAAATGTAGAGTAAAATTTGAATGATTTGGTTTCAGTTTGCACTGTTTTATTTTGCACCTACATATTGTACATTGAAAATTGGGGTATTTACACAAAAAAATGTTACGTATATGTATGTCTGTTTCTGAGGAGTAGTGGCATACTGTTCGTATTGGAAATAAACTGAAATTTAGCGCCCCCCCCCCCAAAAGAAAAACAAAACTGTCAGAGACAAAAACACTCCAAAAATAAAAGAAACACAATGATTTTCAGTGTATGGATCGTGTTTGGTTTAATCGGGGAAAAAGACATTACAATTGAAGCCATTTCATGGAAAAAAATATTTACAAAGAGGACTCAGTCCTCAGCGACTTTGACAGTACATTAGTAAAAAATAAAGAGACGAGTTAAGTATTTGAAGTACTTCTGAACCTTGAAAACACTGCTTTGATATCCAAACTAACAAGATAAATATATTTATAATATTTATATTATATTTACAGAATACTTTAAATATATAACAGCCATTGTGTATTCTATAAACAAATATAAATAACTTAGGCACACTATTCTCTCAGACAATCACGGGAGCGGTTTTCCTTTTGCTCTTAAGTTGACCTGAACTTTTTTCAGATCTTGCATCATCACATCATCATTGGGCACCTACACTGCTGCTAAGCTCAGTACTTGTGGGCCAACGGTTGGGGCATCATCATCATCATCATCATGAACACAACCAATATACACAACAGGACTTAAAGCTGGATAGATTTACGCTGCCCACAGATGCGGGTGCAGTGATCCTTGACCTTGTCGATTGCAGACTCCTTAATGGAGATTCTTATTCAAGTAGGCTTCGTGGGTCCTCCTTCATATAATCTTACATTCATTCTCTCCTGCTGGATCTCCAAAGAGGAAGGGAGCAAAGACTGGAGGGAGATGGAGATGAGTTTGGGAAGCAGACAAGTAAATCAGTGAAGGATTAGACAACAATAGTGTTTATTCCTAGACCTTCTTTCAAGGGAGACAGTATTGGCTCAGTTTTCCAGACATGGAGTAAGCCTGGTCTCAGACTACGAACTTTTTTCACTGGAGATCTTCTACATGTTTCTTCTAGTCCAGGATCAGGCTTAGGCCATAACTCTGAAACTGGCTGATAAGGTTCAGAGACAACAAATAAGAGAGTAGCTACAATATCTACAAAGAATATACAAGAGAAATTTATACTGACAATACAGCTGACTAAACACACGCAGAGGGGTGAAGGGGAGAAATGGCCGCCAGGTATGGCCGGGAAGAGCATACTATTACTGTCAGTTTATAAGTCTGACTCAGGCATATCCGGCATGTCAGCCATCAGGTAACCAATACCGTAACGGCCATTGGGTGCGGTGTTCACATCTGTGCCACCGCTGCCGCTCTGCTTGCGGTAGATGCTATTGCCAGGCATCGGCGAGGGCGCCTCGCTGGGAGACTTGCCGTGAATAAGGCTAGCGTCGTCATCTTCCCCTGGCCGGGCGGTCTCCTTGATGATGCGGCCCTTCTTGTAAGAAACAGTGGAAAGCCCGCTCGTGTTCTCGTCTATAATGTTGAAGTAGCGCAGGCCAAAGACCACTGGCACAGGCATGATGGCCATGACTACCAGAGAGATGCAGACCACAATGCCCCACAGAGGGAAGCGCAAGTTCTTCTCTAGGGCCTGGAGGGCAGACATGAGAAAAACAGCAAGCAGTAGTGAATGAAGTTGACAGAAGAATCAAAGTATGTGGTTACTACAGTGTTGAAATATAATATATAGTTACCAACCAATGGTCAGGTAACATTATTTTCAACAGAAAACTGAAATGTGTATTTCACCTGACAAAAATGTAAATGCCAAAATCTGAACGTGATTATAGATGTTTGTAATCAGTGTGACGTGATGAGTTGGTTTTGCAGACTCCCTTTTTAAGCCTTGCTTAAATCAAAAACTAGCAGTGCCTTAAATCAGATCCTGCTTTATTATCTATTTACTTTAAATGGGACCATAATTTAGAAAATGAGCATCATGTTTTAATACATACGTAGTTTTCGCATGCTTATGCAGTTGCGGGGTCTAGTCTGACCTTTGTTCCACTTTATGAAGGTTATAAAATAATAACACCGGAGCTTGAGGGTCTATGTGGCAGACCGTGCTTCCTGTTGATTTTCCTCAGATTAAAGGATGCCGAAACCTGTGTTTAGCAGCCAAAAAACTCGGGCCTTTTTTCTTCACTTTTTCGCTTTGAACTTGTCAATTTGCTTTTTTAACTTGTTCCAGGTTTCACATTTAGGAGAACTTCCGCCCACATTGATCCCTGAGCTCAGAAGAGCCCAGCCGGCGACATTAACTCACCTCTTCCTGGATCCAGGCACTGTAGCTGGGCGGTGTCATTATCAGCTGGATAAAGCTGGAGCACAGGAGGACCAGTAGCAGGATGGGCGTGATGTACTTCCACATGTAATAGTAGAAACGGTACGGCATAAAGCCCAGCATGTCCTTCAAGTCTTCAAAGAATCTGAAAAGGCGGAAGAAACACAGCAAAGCAGCAGGGGGTGAGATCAGATGAAGAATTCACAATAGTTTCATGTTTTCACTTTGTAAACCGGATGGCTTTATATACGTGCTTCATATTTTGCCATTACAGATTCATTCAAATAGTTCCATCAAAAAAAAAAAGACTCCAAAAATAGACAATTTAGAAGTTATGTAACCCCGCAACAAGTGCAGTTTGCAACCTTTAAAAGTCGTCTTTGTTGCAGTTACATTCCTTTTGGTTAGGCATAAAAACATACAGTGTATCACAAAAGTGAGTACACCCCTCACATGTCTGCAGATATTTAAGTATATCTTTTCATGGGACAACACTGACAAAATGACACTTTGACACAATGAAAAATAGTCTGTGTGCAGCTTATATAACAGTGTAAATTTATTCTTCCCTCAAAATAACTCAATATACAGCCATTAATGTCTAAACCAGCAGCAACAAAAGTGAGTACACCCCTTAGTGAAAGTTCCTGAAGTGCCACCATTATTTTCCTGAACTGCCTGAACTCTCCTGGGCATGGAGTTCACCAGAGCTTCACAGGTTGCCACTGGAATGCTTTTCCACTCCTCCGTGATGACATCACGGTGCTGGCTGATATTGGAGACTTTGCGCTCCTCCGCCTTCCGCTTGAGGATGCCCCAAAGATGTTCTATTGGGTTTAGGTCTGGAGACATGCTTGGCCAGTCCATCACCTTTACCCTCAGCCTCTTCAGTAAAGCAGTGGTTGTCTTAGAGGTGTGTTTGGGGTCATTATCATGCTGGAACACTGCCCTGTGACCCAGTTTCCGGAGGGAGGGGATCATGCTCTGCTTCATTATTTCACAGTACATATTGGAGTTCATGTGTCCCTCAGTGAAATGTAACTCCCCAACACCTGCTGCACTCATGCAGCCCCAGACCATGGCATTCCCACCACAATGCTTGACTGTAGGCATGACACACTTATCTTTGTACTCCTCACCTGATCGCTGCCACACATGCTTGAGACCATCTGAACCAAACAAATTAATCTTGGTCTCATCAGACCATAGGACATGGTTCCAGTAATCCATGTCCTTTGTTGACATGCCTTCAGCAAACTGTTTGCAGGCTTTCTTGTGTACAGACTTCAGAAGAGGCTTCCTTCTGGGGTGACAGCCATGCAGACCAATTTGATGTAGTGTGCGGCGTATGGTCTGAGCACTGACAGGCTGACCCCCCACCTCTTCAGTCTCTGCAGCAATGCTGACAGCACTCCTGCGTCTGTCTTTCAGAGGCAGCATTTGGATGTGACGCTGAGCACGTGCACTCAGCTTCTTTGGACGACCAACGCGAGGTCTGTTCTGAGTGGACCCTGCTCTTTTAAAACGCTGGATGATCTTGGCCACTGTGCTGCAGCTCAGTTTCAGGGTGTTGGCCATCTTCTTGTAGCCTTGGCCATCTTCATGTAGTGCAACAATTCATCTTTTGAGATCCTCAGAGAGTTCTTTGCCATGAGGTACCATGTTGGAACTTTCAGTGACCAGTATGAGAGAGTGTGAGAGCTGTACTACAAAACTGAACACACCTGCTCCCTATGCACACCTGAGACCTAGTAACACTAACGAGTCACATGACATTATGGAGGGAAATGACAAGCAGTGCTCACTTTGGTCATTTACGGGTGTAGTCTCTTAGGGGTGTACTCACTTTTGTTGCTGCTAGTTTAGACATTAATGGCTGTATATTGAGTTATTTTGAGGGAAGAATAAAGTTACACTGTTATATAAGCTGCACACAGACTATTTTTCATTGTGTCAAAGTGTCATTTTGTCAGTGTTGTGCCATGAAAAGATATACTTAAATATCTGCAGACATGTGAGGGGTGTACTCACTTTTGTGATACTCTGTACATTAAGAAATATAAAAAGATGAATGATTTAAATAGCTATAAGTATACAATATTTTTAGGTGAATATAATAATTATTAGGACAACATCCATCCATCCACTTCCGCTTATCCTGTTAAGGGTCGCGGGGAGGCTGGAGCCTATCCCAGCTGACACAGGGCGAGAGGCAGGGTACACACTGTACAGGTCGCTATTAGGACAACATGCAGATGGTATATATTGTAAACTTACTTATCGATCCCATAGAGCCAAGCGATCGCCACGTTCTCCAGTATGACCACTATGAGCAGAGGCAAAGTAGCCGAGTAGTCGTCGAACATGGTCACAAAGTAGTTCCCTGAGCGCTGAACAAAGAGGAGACCGATGGAGAAGGCCAGCACGCAACATCCAACTGCAGGACAGGTGCAAGTGGTTAGTCACCGCGCATACTGACGTACATTAAACTTTCAAGTGCAGACTCTATGAATATGAAAGGCATGATGGCAGTTTGAAGTCAATACTGTTGTCATTCCCCAGTTCACTAGATGAGTCTGGAGTGGAGTGTATTGAAGTGGAACGGGATCCATTTTAAGCTAGAAAAGTCAAAAGACCAACTCAGCCACCTCCACCTTTTCATAGAGAGTGCTGCAGCCACTTTGCCTCCGTTTATTATTAATAAAATCTGCTATTGTTGCTTTTGGTGGAGTTTTTCTCCAAGTGTTTTTACCTCATTATTTATTTCCCTCTACCACTCTTTCTGAGGGGGTAGCTCAGTAAACAAACAGCATTACAATATGAACATGTGCGTTTATTTTTCAGTTGTAACTCATTGCTCAGTAGCCATAGTCGTGCTGGGATGCAATGCCTTTGTTACTCTGCGAGTGTTTAAATATGATAAAACAGGCATCACTGGGGCACTTGAAAAACCTGCTTCCTACATTTGCCTCAGAGTAAACAGACATCCAGAAAACTGTGAACTAACCTCAAAATTCAACATGCAAGTCTGTACAGACCTTTTGCAATCGTCATCCACCTGTTTTTGCAAGACTTGATTCCTACCTTCATTTATCCTGCATGCACAGGTTATGTTTGGGCGTGTGCTGCTCATAGGCCTAAAATTCCTTTCACAGAACTAGACTGATTTAAATGTTGTCATTTAAACTTCACTCTAGACTCAGTTTTAGAATAAAACACAAATTATGTGGTCTTTCTAACCTGTAAGAAACTCCTTGCGGACTTTGAAAGTATCTATCAGCGGGGTGAGGATGCCCTCGATGGTGCCAAACATGCTGCCAAGGCCGAGGTTAACCAGCATGAGGAAGAACATGACAGACCAGAAGGGTGAGGCTGGGAAGTGGGTCATGGCCTCTGTAAAGGCAATGAAGGCCAAGCCTGTGCCTTGTACTGCCTGTTAGGGAGAAACGAAGAAGTGGAAAATAAAATGTTATTATTACTGTTTTCAGCAAGAAAACTTTCACAAAGTGACGCCACTTTTATGAGTTCTGAAGCGCAAATGTAACTGCCACAACTAAATGTCTCGACTTCAGCATCACCACCACTAAACTCCTGTGTTCAGTGTGATGATGCTGAAGCCTCGTTTAGTCACTTGTAAACAAAAAACTCTCTGACACAGAAAAGCTTCAAGATGGATTTTATGGCCTCCCAAGCCCAAATCTTTCCCCTTTTTCACAGTCTTTGCACATATTCCACCACGGCCTCATATCTAACAGATGTCTAACTTTAGGTGTCATGGCAGTGCACTAGTCTTTGGATGTTGTCTTTGTTTAATTGCCAGTTGTCTACACCTGATAAGAGTTGGATCAAGTCACGCTTGAGCTTGGCCTGGGAAGAATACCACGTCCATGCTGCCTCTTACAAGGTGGGTCATAACGCTTGGCATTAAAGAAAATGAACATGTTGCATGAAATGTTACAGACTTAAAATAATAAGGCCATGTCTAATGACCTGAAAACAGACTCGTTTACATTTTTTTTTTTTTTTTAATCTCCACATACCTTATTCAGTTCGTCCTCAATGCTGCAGGCTTCCAGTCCTAGTTGCTGGAATTCATCCTCCTTTACCCCTTTGATGATCTCTATCATCTTATGGTAGTCTTCAGCACTGACCTGACTCACCTGAGTAAGGTTAATGTGGTGGGGAATAAGGCTTTGTTCAAGGACGCCATTCCCCAACAACGCCACAATCTTGTTGGTGTTCCTAAAAAATGTAAGAAGTTGTTAAAAGCTAAACATCATCCTTGAATACCTTCAGAAACACCATGCTCAGAGATGGTGAAGTATGAAAATGTACTGTCTGAAATAAGTAGGCCAAATTGTCTTAATTATTCCTGAGGGGTCAAGGGAATATTTTAAAGTCAAGTGGCTTTTATTGTCATGTCCTTTATATGTGCATGTCCTTCCAAATGATTGTTAAATTAATAAAATGGTTGCTAATTTTCCTTTAACTGACAAATCAAATGCTCATTGCTGTAGCTGCTGGAATCTTGTACTCACATTGCGACACATTTGCTGTTCATGATATTGGCTTTGAAGCCCAGCACGGCAAACACCACCAGGGTGGCCAGCACGGAGGTGAAGAAATTGATAAAAGACACCAAGACGGCATCAAAGTGGCAGTTGTTATCACGCTTGTTGTAACTGGAGAAGGCGATGACGCCGCCAAACCCGAGACCCAGCGCGAAAAGACCTGCGTGGCTGCCTCACGCCAGACCTTGGCCTCCAACATGATCTCCAGCTGCAAAGAGAACACATAGATTTGACTTCACTTAAAGTCTATGTAGTATATGTTATTGCAATTTAGGTGTGTGTACACTGAATTGAAACATTTCTACAAAGAAGAGTGGGTGAAAATTCCTCTGTGACAATGTGAAAGACTCATTGCCTGTTATCGCAAACACTGGATTCCAGTACATGATTTCAATTTGTCCTTAAAGTTGATGTTTTAGAGGCAGGAAAAATGGGCAAGCATAAGGATTTGATTTGGCTAGATGACTGGGTCAGAGCATCTCCAAAACTGCAGTTCTTGTTACGTTGTCCCCAGTCTGCAGTGGTTAGTGTTTCTTAAAAGTTGTCCAAGGAAGGAACAGTACTGAACCAGTCACAGGACCAGAGGTGGCCAAGCTTCATTGATGCACATGGGGGGGCAAAGGCTGACCCGTGTAGTTCCATCCAGCAGACGAGCTACTGTAGCTCAAATTGCCAAAAAAGGGTAATGCTGCTTTTTATAGAAAGATGTCAGAATACACAGTGCATCGCAGTTTGTTGTGTATGGGGAATTGTATTCCTTGATGGCTGTGGCCTCTTTCAGGAGTATAATATAATCTGTGGGATGAGCTGGATAAACAAGTCTGATCCATGGAGGCCCCACCTCGCAACTTCCAGGACTTAAAGGATCTGTTGCTAACATCTTGGTGCAGATACCACAGCACACCTTCAGGGACTCCATGCCTCGATGAGTCAGGGCTGTTTTGGCAGCACGGGGGACTAACACAATATTAGGCAGGTGGTCAAAATGTTATGCCTGATAATATTGTAAAAGTAAATTTATGATTAATGTACTCTTTAGTCATATATTTGTGATTTTTGTAGATGTGCACAGGCCCCTTTTTAGCAACATTCCTGCGTTTCAAAGGCACACTGTCTTTCCTAATGCAATTTTAGGTTAAAAAGTTTAACAAATCACTGCAAAACTCACTGGATTTTTATGAAAAGTTGTTTACTACTTTGTTCACAAAACAGTGGGAACTGACTCAGAATATGAAGAGAAACACACACCTACAGGTCCTAAACTGCTTCATTAAAAGATATCTATAAAAATAACCAATTAACCTAACATGCATCTCTTTGGACTGCAGGAAGGCAGAATACCTGGAGAGAACGCACACAGACACAGACACACAAGCCCCATACAGAAAGGCCCCAGCGGATTCAAATCCAGGACCTTCTTACTGTGAGGTAACAATGCTAACCACCATACCACTGTGCCTGAGTATATATTGCATTAACTCATCAATGATTTATAATGACTCATTCCAAAATTATTGCATTTCACAAAATTTACAACCTATTGAATGCTACATTACACAAAAAAATGTTTTTTCTTTAAAAACAAAGACATTTCTCCTGCTATGAAAATATTTTTTTTTCTCTGTTCCTTCTTTTTTGTGTTTTTGTGTTGCCTGTTCTGTTCTGTCACTCCTGCATGAGAGAAAAAGGAAAAAAAACATTTCTAAGCAATTCCAAAATTTTGAGCAACTGCGTCCATTCAATAAAAGTGGGGGATTCTTGTAGTTTTAGGGGCAATGGTTGCTCCAACATGGGTCTGTTTAATTTGCACGTTTACCATTTTTTTTGTTTGATTCATTGCAAATATTTTGAACATCATGCATAAGTCTGCGTGCGTTCTGTGTTTCATCAGGCTGCAAGACAAAACAATCCCTGACAGATGAAAATTGAACAATTAAAATTGATATTTGGCCATATAATATTCCTTTAAACATCAGTTTTTGTGTGCATTTTGTTTCTTGTCCTCATAAACTACATGATCATAAACTACACCGAGCATAAAGCAGAACACACACGTCGCAGGACTTTGATGTCCGCGTGTACAGGAGAGATGATGGCAGAACGCGAAGTCGTAAGATGTCAGCGACGAGACAGAGCAGACACACAAGACAGACGTGCTCTGCTGCGATGAGTGTCTTCATTTGGCTGGTTACATAAACTCAGCAACTCCTGTTTCCATGGTGACATTAGCCTGCAGTCTGACGGGCCATTGGCCCGTTGCTGCTGAGGAGGGAGCCTATCACAGTGCGGTTTTCTTTTTGAGTTCAGACACAGTTTAATTCAGCAGTGATTTCAACAGGGAATAAACAGAAGAAGAAATAAGGACATTCTGATCCGAGTGTTATTCAGCTCATACCTAAGTATAAAGGCAGTGCTATCATCTAAAGGGAACTCATGATGCTTATTGTACAATCCTGTTCAGTATTATGTGGTTACATTATATTATTATGACTGATTCATTAAAGGAGACCTATTACATTTTTCTGTCACTACATACTGTTTCAGTGGTCGATATATAAAGACCACTGTCTTAGTGTAAATGCTAATGTTGTTTTGTGTAAAAAGTGACTTTGTAACATTTTTGTGTAGTCAAATGTAGTGGAGTAAAAAGTGAAAAACTTTCCCTCTGAAAGGTAGCATTAAAAGTAAAATGAGATCTGGATTAGATGTATGTATTTTTTAAGATCCTGTAAATATCCAGGATCATAAAAAAAAAAACTTGTTTCCTTGTCAGAGTCTTCTGATTCCAAACAGCATAATTATAGTGAATTTGAAGCTAAACAGCCTTACCTTGGGTGTGAACATGTGACGAATCCCATCCAAGGAGCCCTTCAGGAGCAGCGACCGAACCAGGAAGCAAATCAGCACAACATACGGGAAGAGGGAGCTGAAATACATCACCTGCAAGCAATCACAGTTCCTGTCATAAAATTGCTTTCCAGATGACAGAGAGCAGGTGTCTTTGCAAAACGTTAAATTAAAATAAAACAAATAAATGCAGTGCGATCTCACTGCCTGACTTTCTATGCAGTGTTGACCGTGATGATTTAACAGGGACATCAAACTGTTCAGAAAAGAGAGTGAAGGTCTGTGGAGTGCTGATAACATTTTATTATAGAAAAAAAAGAAGCTTTTTTCTGTTGTTTGCCTCCCCCCATTCTAATTTATCCAGGTTTTCAAGCAGCTGCAGGATGTGGTCAGAGCGCTTTTTTTTTTTTAATGACATCACATCACACTAATTAGTGGGTGGACCTAAGTGTCCTTTTTTCTCCAAACCTACATATCATTAACTGGATAGACAAGTTGGCACTTAAAGACTAAAAACAGGATGAAGGCCTGAGTCAGTTCGTTTACAGAGCCGACTGCAGGGTGTGGGTGCAGACACCAGGAGATAGTTTGGGATCGAGTCATGAGCACAGTCAGTGATTCAGAGACATCACGTGTCCTACTTGGTGGTCCACATGTAGCTGTGAAAGAAATAGTGAAATGTCTCATCTTAAGCGAAAACAGAGAAAATGCACCAAAGCAGGGCTCTTTGATATCTCTTAAAGTTTAAACTGGACTCCTTTCCATGCTCATTTCCAACTCCATATTTTTATTCTTTTATTTTCATGATTACTTTGCATGATTCAGAGTTCAACATAATCTTAATCATTTTATACTGTATGTTAGTGCGCCACCTCAGTAAGTCCACTATGTAGAACAAGCCATTATAGCTCCTTCCCCTTTAAAACCACCCTCCCTCAAAGCTAACTTTCTTCTGATTGGCTGCCCCTCTCAAACAGCAGGTGGGCAGGGCCTCTGCAATCACAGCCAGAGCTGTGGGGTATCCAAATAAGAATATCCCCTCTCACTGACACCATACATGCTGCTTATATTCTGCTAAATTTACAGTATTTATGTAATATTAAATAATATGTGATTTTCCCCATGTTTTTAAATACTAGTCAAAAAAGAAACATTTGTGTTTTAAATAGATTTTATAAACGTTTAGCTTAGCTTAGCCCATTCTGGACTGTATGTATTTGCATCTGTTGTTGAGGAATTGCTCTCCGTTCGTGGATGAGTGCAACCTGTAGCTGTGCAATGGTCATTGGTTGTAGATGCCTCTGATAAACACACTGACCCAGCACGTCCCAGGCATGCTCAGTAGGAGACATACTGGGACTAAAATGCTGGCCAAGGAAGTCTGGATATGCTGGTGATTCAGAAAAGCCTGTGGTACTCCGGCAGTGTGCTGGTAAACACTGTCCTGATTAAACACCTGGAGGGTGAGATGCTGCCACAAGTACAGGTTGAGACATCTCATTTTGGTACCTCTGTCTAGTCACATTTCCACCATGAACAATCAGATCACAGATGCTGCTCTTATGGACACACAGGGCTGCAGCAACAGTCTACATAGTATATTTATATTATATGTAGGATTTCCTCTGTAGAATATTTATAGACCATAAAGTTT
Organism: Pterophyllum scalare; assembly: GCA_024447675.2. Classification (NCBI taxonomy): domain Eukaryota; kingdom Metazoa; phylum Chordata; class Actinopteri; order Cichliformes; family Cichlidae; genus Pterophyllum; species Pterophyllum scalare. Next base: position 27,361 of record JAMQGT020011604.1, on the reverse strand, counting down.
TCCCTCCCTTCATTATGATGGCACAGACACAAAGTTGTTTTTTTTTTTTTGTGAAGTAGTAAATTTCAAATATAAGACACCAAACAGAATTTAAAACAACAAACAGAATCAAATTTATATACTGAATTAAATGTTTCTCAAGTGAAAATCCCTAATACAAAGTCTAATAGGTTCTAATATCATCTATAATAACCCTAATATGATCCCTTTCTTCAGTTGGTTTCTCCTTTTTTTCATGTTGCAGCTCTTTTTAGCACTCTCTTAAACTGAGATGTAGCCTTGACCACCACAAAGCCAAACAGGCTCCACCTCAGTCTTACAGTACGTTCTTTCAAAACAAGAGTTTTCCTCTGAAAGATTATGCATCATTACAGATAGCAGGTTCTCTTGTCAAGGTCAAGTTCTGGGAACTTAACTGTTATCTGCACAAACTGATAAAAAAAGTTAAGTTTTCTTATGATGATGCCATAAATCTACTTGTAAAGGATTCTTCTACACCAGGAGTGCCCAGACTCCCTTACTTTTTAGACATTTCACTTAACCCTACTAGGGGAAGGCAAAATGTCAAAAAAGTAACTTAAACGGCCAAATTGTATGTTATTTTTGACATCAATTCGCGGACCAGAAGTAGGGGGCGGGGCCGGAAGCGGCCTGCGGGCCGGGAGTTTGGGCACCCCTGTTCTACACAGTGCGTCAGTAATCTTTAGGCTGTTTAACATTTAAAAGATAACACATGTGGCTCTGAAACTATAATAAAACAAAAGCATTATTTGCATTTGAAAGGTATAACAGCTTTTAAATACTTCTAATAATTTCTCCATTATTTTATCAATTCACATCTATCTTTTGTCATTTCTTCTTCTTCTTCTTTTTTCCTGCCACGCTCTTTACAATCAAGCCAAGCCAAAAGCGTGTGTATAACCATGGTAACCAACTGTTTTGATCCCTTTTCATGCCCACACACAGACACACACCAACACACACACACACACACACACAAATGGGGCAGACAGGCAGATTGTGGCAGTCTTTTGTCTGAAGATTGGCAGAGGGCATTAATATTCTTTTGTATCACATGCTGCTGATTAAACTTGCAAAGACACATTGAGCTGGCTCCTTGGACAGAAAGTTTGTACACAGTTTCTGCTCTGGACAACTCGAAAGGGCCATCCAGACACAGCAGGTGGTTGTAGGACAACCATCTGGCTCAAATTGTGCAATTAACTGGCAGCTTGAGTGGATTCGGATTACTTTCAAAAAAATTATAGTTCGCAAAATGGTCAGTATTTATATATTTCTTCCAGTAATTCACTGTATCTTATTGATAACTGTTTAAGGGTCTGTAACCCCCGTGATGACGTAGCACATGTGATACACTGATTGTGTTCACAGGTGAAAATTACTGCCAGGCAGCAGGGTGTGGCAAGCAGCAGAAAAGAGACCAGCGTTGCAAATCATTGCAACAGTGGCCAAAGATCAAAGAACCTCTGTTGCAGAGGGCATCCATCTTGTTTTGTGTGGTGAATGCAAAGCCAAGTGCACAGTAGTCAGCTGCTCGGATAAGATTTGAGCTACAGCCAATGGCCTTCATTGACTAAAAGTGCGTACCCACAGTTCTGTGTGTAAATTGTGAGTGCAAACATTTCACGCACAAAACAATGATTTGGCAATATTTTCGTACCTGAATTTGTTCATATTTTACAAAAAACATTTAGAAGTGCTGCTAAGGCCTGGGTTCAAATCAAGCCTGGGGCTGGTGATTATAAATTAGCTGTAGGTGTGAATATCTGTCTGTCTCTATGTGTTGGCCCCACAATAGACTGGTGACCTGACCAGAGTATAGCCTGCCTCTTGCCCTATGACAGCTAGGATAGGCTCCAGTGACCCTGAATTGATAAGCAGAAGGTAGGTAGTAGTAGTAGTAGTTATTAATGCCTTTCAGTCATTATTATTGTTTTCTAAAACACCATAAGCCACTACTCAGAATTAAAATTCAATTAAAAAGAAATAAATAAAAAATGTAACTGTATGTAAAGAAGACAAAACACTAAATGGAAAGGTGGAGGGTGGATGCTGGAGAATGTTTTCATTGCTGTGAGTTTCTCATCTTGGGCTCACAGATCATGTGCACCTTGTCCTGCACCTGTTTACTTCTTTTTCTTGTATTCTGATAACATTTATCAGTGTGGATCAACTTTGATGTCCAAAACCTTTATTTACTTAAGCCACAATGACTGTCTCAGGGGAAATTATATTTAGAACCTTGTATTTTTTTTTTTGTTCTTCTTTGTTTTTAACCATAACCCCGTCACTCCAGCTGAAACATTTTAGAAAGCTGTCGCCTTTTCTGGCTTCCTCTTTGGACACAACTGTTTCAGTTTCTTCAATCAGACTGTTCTGCTGCTTCCTTTGGTCTTAGGGGTGCAGGCTTCTCTCTTCTCAACATCGCTCACCACTCTCTCCACTTCACCTGGAGGTAAACGTCTTTACAAAGCTGCTACAGGTATTATTCCAGTAGCAAACAACTACCAGCTCTCTAACTAGTAACTAATTTTCTGTGCTTGACTGTTGGATAATGTTACTTTTAAAAGTAACTTGTTATATTGCAGTATTGGTGCCATCAAAAGCATTTCTATGTGTCATAAACAAATTACTAATTTGCAACTCCTTGTGCATATTTGTTGTATAAAATTTATCTCTGAATGTAGTGACTTTGCCTTTTTTTCATAGCTAGCTGGTAGTGGTAGTATCTGTGCTGCCACATAACCAGGAACAAGCTCAAGTTCAGGTGCTGTTGCACCAGCATCAATCTCTTTCCAACAATTCACGAGTGTATTGGAGCTGTGCTTAATGAGTTTTTGAACTATCAACTGATCAACAGTTATGACACAAAGAATTGTTTCCATTTAACTGAAACAGAAACAATGCAACAGAGGATCTTCTTTGTTCCTCGCCTATTCCTTCTGTAGCAACAAAAGGAACAGGGGGATGCAGTAAAATTTTAATTGTAATGAACTTCAAAAGTGATGCAATACTAATTTATTACAGTCAAAAAAAAATTAAAAATAAAATTAAAATAGTCACAGCACTCTAGCTGGTGTGTTAGCTTCAAAATTGATGCTTGGCAAATTGGCAGACTGGATTTACCAAAGCATGTTGATGAATGCAGCTGAGATTGAACTGCTTAATAAATGTGCTATAAAACCAAAATAATTAGCTAGAAGAGGCTCAAAAGCTCAATAAGGCTGCAGCGCATGTTTAGAAAGTCTGAGACTGCGTTAACTTCATTTAATTAGTCAGCTTAAAAAGGCCTTACTCAACTACAGAAAAAAAAAAATCACTCAAATCTAATGTATTAATTTCCACCCTACACCCAATTTATGACTCACATAGTATCAAAATAAAAGAACATCAAAGCTTGTTCTGGCATTATTTGTACAGCACATTTAGTAGAGACTTGACTCTGACCCCACGAGTACACCAGCTAATACTTGTCATATGATATGCGCAAGTGTGGAATGATAATGATCACCTGTTAAAAGAAAACGAGGAGTGGACTGAGTCTGCAAGCAAATGACAACCTTTATCCAGGGCTATAATCCTTCCGGATGCTGGTCACGCTACTGTCAGCTTTGTTGCACTAAGCTAAAGTAAGCTGAGCCAGAGGTCCTACAAAAGATCACATGAGCTCTGAAAATCATCTTTAAGGCTGCATCATTAGAAACATTTGTCAAGTCACATTACTGTGGTCAGTGCCTTTACGCCCAGCTGAAGGAAGCTAATTATATGAGAAAAGGTTTCCCAAAACGCTTGACAAAAAAGGCCTTCTGTTTCATTTACTATTTCCCATTTTCCATAGTGCAAGAGTAGGTGCAGTTTTCTTTCTCTCTTGTTCTGTTTGTCTCCTCGTCTCTCGTTTTCTACTGGTATTCTTTTCTAAGATTTTGTTTTTTTAATTAAGTGTTTTAAATTATTCTGCTTACCTTCCCAGAAGACTGGATTCCCTTGATCATGGCGAGGCAAACCATGGACCAGGCGGCCAGCAGGCATACAGTCATCTTCCAATTAAGTCCTCCACTCTCAGAGATGCTGTCAGAGATGTTCAAGGCCTCACGGTACCAGTAGTAGGTGGTTGCTGAGCTTTTCTCACACTCTGGCACCACATCTATGGACAAAAACCAAAGCAGTCATAATGGACTTCTTTATTAAATATGAGAATTTCCAAGTGCTCTAAAAACTTTAAGACTTGCCACTGAATATGGCCATTACTTAATTGTGTCTTACATGTGCTGGTCTTGTTCTTCACGAGGGGACACTCGTGCCATGGCAGAGGCTGCTGGAAGGACTGGGAGAAGTAGAAGAGACTCCAGCTGATGATGACATTGTAGTAGAGAGCCACAAAGAAGCACACCTAAAGGTGAGAGAACAAAGTTAACTTCAGACACACAGAACTGAAAGCAAGAATAAAGATGTTTCCTTAAGCCACATGTGTGAATCTTCATAAACAGTATGAAACACAACATTCAGCCACACACTTAGATAAAGACGACAGCTTCAGGAAGAGTAAAGACTCTCATCCTTTTTTCACTTATCCTGTTCCAACAGATGAGACCCCTGTGTCTGACTCACCACACAGCTGGCAAAGCCAATGCCCCCCAGCCGAGGGCTCGATGTAGTTCCACACACCGATACTGCCCCTGCGGATTCGCTGTCCCACCGCAAGCTCGAGGAAGAACAGCGGAATGCCAATCAATACAAGCAGGATGAGATAGGGCACCAGATATGCTCCTGTCAGTCAAAACAATAAGAGCAACAAGTCAAATGAACAATGTGCAAAAAAGCGTAAACTGTGTAATCAGATAACAGCGAGGCCCAAACATCTGAGTTCCTGAAAGCAGTCGACAAACACGTGGTGACAACACACACACCCCAGCTTTCTTTTTATCTTTCTGAGAAAATCACACCAACAGACACAGCTGCTTTCTAAACTTTAACTATACTTCTCCCTAATATCTCCCTGATGGCAGCACTTTTACCTAAACACCACATTATAAAACACACAAGCAGGCGCAAATGACTGCATATATATCTGCTGCATTTGTGTGGTTCTCCCTAATAGGTCCCCATGGTGTGTAGTGCAATCAAATCATTATGGAAACCAGAAAAGACACCAAAGTCTAAAATTACCTAAATTATAGTGGGATTGCTTTGGGAGCCATTACAAAGTTAACATTTCTCTCTAGAATTAAGGTTTCTGTGTGTATATCTAACATTAACTGATAAAAGTTAATGTTATTAAAAGTTAGAAACATGGTGCTCCTAGAAACATGGTGTCAAACTTACTCTGGATAGCATTACCTTGGCCTCCAGTAACACTGGGAAATCTTGTAGTTGGTTTTTTTTTGCATTTGTGTAATATTTCTAAAATTAGAAACATCCTTTCTCAGACTGATGCTGAAAAGCTAATTCATGCATTTATTACTTCCAGACTGGACTACTGTAATTTGTTATTATCAGGCTGTCCTAAAAGCTCCCTGAAAAGCCTTCAGCTGATCCAAAATGCTTCAGCTAGAGTACTGACAGGGACTAGAAAAAGAGAGCATATTTCTCCCATATTGGCTTCTCTTCATTGGCTCCCTGTTAAATCTAGAGTAGAATTTAAAATCCTTCTCCTAACATACAAGGTCTTGAATAATCAGGCCCCATCTTATCTCAAAGACCTTATAGTCCCATATCACCCCAATAGAGCACTTCGTTCTCAGACTGTTGGCTTGCTTGTGGTTCCTAGGATACTTAAAAGTAGAATGGGAGGCAGAACCTTCAGCTTTCAGGCCCCTCATCTGTGGAACCAGCTCCCAGCTTGGATTTGGGAGACAGACACCCTCTCTATTTTTAGGATTAGGCTTAAAACTTTCCTTTATGATAAAGCTTATAGTTAGGGCTGGATCAGATGACCCTGAACCATCCCTTAATTATGCTGCTATAGGCCTAGGCTGCTGGGGGTTCCCATAATGCACTGTTTCTTTTTATTCACCTTTTTACTCTGTTTATACATCACTCTGTATTTAATCATTAATTATTATTAATCTCTGTCTCTCTTCCACAGTGTGTCTTCTGTCCTGTCTCTCTCCCCCAGCCCCAACTGGTTGTGGCAGATGACTGCCCCTCCCTGAGCCTGGTTCTGCTGGACATTCCTCCCTGTTAAAAGGGAGTTTTTCCTTCCCACTGTCACCAAGTGCTTGTTCATGGGGGTTGTTTTGACTGTTGGGTTTTCTCTGTATTATTGTAGGGTCTTTACCTACAATACAAAGCGCCTTGAGGCGACTGTTTGTTGTGATTTGGTGCTATACAAATAAAATTGAATTGAATTAACTGTAACATTAACATTAAGTGCTGTAATAGTGTGGTGGCAAGAAAAAGAAAAAAGAAAAAAGAAATAAGGATGGCACATCTCTTATGAGCACTGAGACTGCCAAGCACAAGAGAGAATGACAAAAGAATAAGAGAACCTAAAAGTCTTTGTCTAAAAAAAAAAAGGCTGGTGGTAAGATGTGTTCAGTGGCGACAGATTTTTAGAAATAATGGAGTCCTTTTCTTGACCTGAGGGGAAAAGTAATAAAGCTGTGCTGCGGAGTGGTTGTTTCTCTTTTCCGTACGTGAAATGAAACTTTCTGTTTGAGGGTTTCAGGAGCTCAGCCACAGAAATCTGTTAAAAACCATCGCATCATCATTTCAACTATGTGGAAAAAAATGTATTTAGGTTTTGGTCCAACTACAGGGACATGACACTTCAGCAAAAAGAAAAAAGAAAAAAAAAATCCCCTTCTGTGACAGTGTTCCAATCTCGAGGTTCAACTACATCAAATGTGAACTCTGGTGAGTCAACGCGCTCTGATGTTTGCCATGAGTCACTGACAACAGCGTCAAAACTTCCGCAAAAGGTGTATTTGTTTTAAGATCAGTTTTATCCCTTTTTAAACAGAGCTTATTGTTTTATCTGTCGGGGCGTTCATTCGAATCCCTTCCTGAGTCCGCCCAGGTTTGGCCTTAATGGGAGCGGTCGCACATGTGAAATAAATACGTGTTTCTATGTTTTTTCTATTAATAAAACATCTAATTCTGGTAAAGTAAGTACACAGTTTATTTCAGGCTTTGACATCAGTCAGCATCAAACTCCCCTTTGGTCTCTATTGTTTTTGAGAACCTCAACAGTCTCCCTGGGATACTCAAACACTTTGATGGCACTCTGAGAGCCCAACAAGAACGCACTGTTTTTGCTGCTCCTTCTTAAAAAAGTTGCACAGTGGTCTTCATTAGCGAGTGAAGGTGGTATATCTGGTTTATACAGTAACTGACCAGACGTGCAACATTTCTTGGACTTTTTGGTATCGCCCCATGTGCATTACCAAGGTGTATGGATCCTCTGTATAGAATTATCACGAGCTACAAGAAATACTTCGCCAGCTATCCACCCCCAAAATTGCTTGACCTGATTTATGATTTAATAGAGCTGAAAAGCAAAATGCAGGATGATGTCCACGTTTCTGTTTTTGACATTACCTCCTTCTAGAAAGGAGAAAGGCTCGAAAGCGTTCTTGGGACGCTCCAAATAGTAGGCATTAAGGATTAAACAATTACATTTTTGTCCATGTTCTCTACAGGGAAGGTGAAAAATGAAAACAGATTGCAAACCAAGCTCGCTAACATTAGCTGTTAAGTTAGCACGTCACCCTTGAATCAAATATGAAATCTTCTGGCTCCAAAAAAAAAAAAAACAAGCTAGCAAAAGCAATTGTACTTACAAGTACCCATTTGGTTGGAGCCGTAAATTAATTGATAACAAAAACAATTTTTACTTTAGGCCGCTAATTCTGACACCCAGGGCCAAAACAGAAACATCTGTTCTTGCAACAGTGCCATAAAAATGAATGGTGCTGATGAACATACACAAAATAAAAAAGACAAAGAAATAAAAAACATGTTTATATGGCTGTCTTCATGGGGGCTAATCACTGTCTCCTTTGGCCCACAATCTAACCCGAACCCGAGCCATAAAAGTCTGAACCCTCAACAGTCCGCTGATGATGAGAAGGGCCTTTCCTTTACCAAAACCTTCCTTCTGCTCTCAAATGGGTCCAAAACTCACACTGATCCTCACAAAGACAACAACATAAGAGCGCGCGCACACACACACGTAGACCTGTGTCAGCCTCCATTTTAATCTAATTACAGTGGAACACAGCAGGGTGACCAGAGCCGTTTAAAACAGACTTGAAAACATCAGTCTAGTCGGAGGCGGGTGATTTTTGGCTAACACCTCTGAGTGTGTGCCTGCACACACACAACACACACACAAAGCTGTACAGAGTGTCATGCCAATTATGTACACTAAAACATACTTCTAAGATCATGAATCAGCATGTAGGTTCACACAAAGATTAAGAGCTGGGACTCATTAATAACCAATTATTAACACCATGTGATCTTATCATATGGTGTTAATAAAAGCACTTGGGGATAAATTGGATTTTTGAGATTTTCCTAGTTCAGGACCTGCTGTTTGCTCCGGCTCTCACAGCCCATTCAGCCTTTCACTGTAGTAATAAACTTGGACTGAGTTTCTATGTCGTCTGGCCAACCTGTTCATTTAATCAGCTTTCTGCAGACAGTCAGCAGCTTTACATAATCTCAGTGCAACACCTTATCAGGACACACACACACAAACAATACCCTGTTAGGAGTGAATAAAGTAGAGCAGACCATGTGCTTTTGATTGCAGTAAGCTTGAATGTGGTTACTACAAACTACAATCAGGAGCATCTGCGCTTCTCATAGAATAATTTCCGGTATGTTGAAAGCAGTGTTAAAAGTTACGTGCTTGGTTTGTGCTCTTGTAATTCGTATGAAGTCACAGACACAACAACACAGTCACATGACCCTTCTGTCAGTGGTGAAGGTCGCAGAGCAGTCTAGCTTTGATGGACGAGTGCTAGGAAAGGATGGGCTCCGTTTCCTCTTCCTTAACTCTGATACATTTCACGGACACAGACAGCTATCTGTCCGCCTCATGCTGATTCCAGACATTTTAACTCCACTCACAAGGACAGATTTCAGCGTTCTGATGTTCATTTCAACTTTCTGGAGCAGCTGACGTTTCTTAACACACAGTCAGCGTTCATTCCACACAGGAATAAACAACGTGTCTGTTTTAGGAGCTCTGCAGTATCGACTTCCTGTCGGAAAACTCATCGAAGACATGTTGATGCGGGACCCCACACTGTAAACACAGTGGGTTCGCTGTCACTACGAAAGCTGCGCGATCATTTCATGATGTGCGAGCGTGAATGTCATTTAATGCCTGTTCAGACTGTCTGCAAAGGAAAAAAAGCTAAAAGAGGAAGGCTACACTTCTGGTTTCTCAGTAAATGCAGACAACTCCAAGTAAAAAAAAAAAGAAAAAAAAAAGACACTGACCCTATCCACAAGGCCGTAGAAGCAAATGAAACGTGGCTTCTTCTTGTCCCCTTTAATATGCAATGTGCAACACGTTTAGGTGCCAGACTTGTCTCACACCCTAGAGATTTGATTTTCACCCATGAATATTATATCCTGATGCACTTCTTCTATTTTGCTTTACTTTTTTGACGCAATTTTCCACAGACATACTGTCATGTTATGACACTGTGATGATATGTGAAAGGCTTGCAGGTAGAGAAACTCATTAATCTAATTGAATATCACTAAAAGGACACTGCTCAGTATGGTAATCAAGCACAACTTTAATTAACAAGGAAGTGCTTTTCATTTTTTAGATGTGGCAAAACTGTTTAAAATGTTACCTAAACATATTTTGTAAAAGTTTATGAAGGTGAACTTGTTTCTGAAACTTCCAGAAGTAACTTTAACCTCATCTTCTCACCGTGCACCCAGTTTTCTTTTGGTTTTACCTTCTACCTTTAAGTGGCAACGTTTTTCTGATCTGCTCTCTGACAGACTAGCTGCCTCATCATCTTTCTGTGCTGAATGTTCACTTCTATGAATGCAATTAAAAACAAATAAACAGATTTTTGTCATGATTAAAATGATGCTACCCATCAATTATGTTCTTCCTACGCACGTGTGGTGCTAGCTCATGTCATAGCTCACCCCCTCCATTCTTCTGACACAGGTAGGGGAATCTCCAGACGTTGCCTAGGCCTACAGAGAAGCCAACCTGGGCCAGGATGTACTGGAGCTTGCTGTTCCAGGCTGGTCGTTCCTCCTCCTCACCATCTGAGCCCCCTTCCTCCACATCGCACTCTTTCCCTTCACCTTCATGGTTGTTGACAATCAGCGAGCTCTTCTCGAAGGAATCATCACAGGCATCCTCATTGGAAAGCAGGTCTCTGACAGACTCTGTGACATCGTCGTCAAGCTCTCTCTTGACGGCCTTGCTGTTTTTGGGCATTTGATAAAGCAAACAAGGGCGAAAGGGTGGAATGTCTTTTGGGCTGGCGGGCTGGTAAGGCAGAGCCGGCGTGTGTGAAAAGTCACTTTTTTAAGAACCTTGTGCAATGGCACAAGTTTGAAAGTGTTTGGGTTCAAGGGCCAGTGGGGTTTGAGACAGTTTGTAGAGGTTTATTTCTTCATTATCACCGTATATCTGTAGGGCAGAAATAGAAACACAGCAGTGCATAAATAGCCAAAAAAATGATAACTTCTGTTTATTTTATGTCTAGTTTCAGGTACTTATTTCCTTCATAAAACGCTGAAATAGCTTTGACAAAAGATGACAAGAGATTACTTTTAAGAAACTTTATATATATATATATATATATATATATATATATATATATATATATATATATATATGATAGATAGATAGATAGATAGATAGATAGATAGATAGATATATAGATATAGATATATAAAAAAAACTACTTTTTTCCCCACCCTACTTCTTATCCCACAACATCTTACTTGAATTTACTCCACACTGAGATTTTTTCCTCTATCTGAGGGATGCCCAGTTTCTTCTCACATGGATATCACATGACTGGCAAGGGCAACAAAATCAGTGAATGGGATTTTATTCTTAGCCCTTGTTCTGAACAAAAAACGCCTGGGAGCGTTCGCCCGGCTGAGGACAGTGACACACTAAGGAATGGAGACTATCCCATTTCAAGGATCCTGAATAATTGAAGGTTGAACACATTTTCCATACAAACCCAAACATTCCATTTTTTCCCCGCATTTCTCAGCGATGGGGAAAGCCCTCAAACAGGAACGCATATTCACTCCCGAAATTATACTTTTATGTCCTATAACATCATTTAATACTACTCAGTATCAGTAGCACTGGAAAAGAATTAAGGGTGTGGACATGCCAGCCACCCAAAGACTGATTAAGGTGCGCAGCATCCTTTACTTCTACATTTCAGCATCCTTCTAGGGCGTCTTATTTCGCATAACGCACAAATTCATCCTCGAGCATTTTCATTTAAACTGTGAGCCCCGAAATAAGTGGCGTCGCGACCACGAAGCCCGGCATGTCTCCCGCCTTTCACCGCACAGAGGATTAAGAGATTAATAGATTTCCTTTACCGCTTCCAGATTAGCCTGGTTTGAATGAGGCAAAGGCCATCGTTTCATAATACGGTGAACGCAACACAGCTTCCAAAAAGGAGCAATGATGCTGCGTAGCCTTCCTCGCAGTAGTTGCAATAGAAATACAGTTATTACGGTTATTAAAGGTATGAGTGCGTCTAGGATGAGAATGATTCATTCATTCGTTTCTTTCTTATCTGCACATGGCTCGGCCTATTGGTTTAAAATGACATAACAAAGCGGATGAAGCAGTGTATTTATTTATTTATTTATTTTAAACATTAACCCAAGCAGTCTCACTAGTGTGTGTCATGTGGCGATGTTCTGCACAATTTGTTCTCTGAAGAATGCGCATAAATTTGTTTCCTCCTCCCGCTCATAGCCTTCGTGTCCTCTGTGTGCGGTGTTTCATCATTCACTGGCCGTCCACATCCTGCGCACTGGTACCTCAATGCACCCCATGCACTCACGCCTAAGCGCATCACGCCATGCCTTTATCACAAGCCTAATTATCCCTGCTGAAAATGAGATGGTACTCACCTTTGCGGAATAACAATTATCTGAAACGATGCGTCTCAAGGAATGAAATTGTGAGAGCACATGCACGGGGAAGACATTATCACTCGTTTCACTCTTCGACCGGCGTGTAGCGTGCTGCTTCAGACTCCTGCGCTTCACTTGTCTCAATAGATGAGTGGTGCACCTAGAGAGAAGGGTGGTGGTGGCGGTGGTGGTGGTGGGTGGGGAGGGGAGCGGGACTTCTCCGCCTCCCTGACAGCATGTTGCCAACACTTTATTTACTTAATATTTTACTTAATTATAGCTTATATCACAAATCTATGTGACGCTACACGTCACACATATTTCCACTGTTGCTATTTAGTTGAAATAAGCATTTTTGTGCGTTGTAACCTCCTTCATCGTCCCCCGTTTGCTACTTGGTTCACTCCACTACTACTAATCCAGCAACGAAAAGGGGCTGGCTTAAGAATAAAAGCAATGTGCCACTGTTTATAAACGCGGATTTTCTCTGACTCGTTATGTGTTTGGATGTTATATCGATTCATTTTATAAAATTTGTTATTAATCAAATACAGACTGTTTTCATGGGGTACAACGTGTAAAAAGCAAAGTTTTTAATCCAAGGTCGGCATTTTGCGCGTCATCCACGATTCAAGCTCGCAGGGTGGTGCGATGATATTTACATACACCCCAGACGAGACAGGTCAGGGAAGCTATATATATATATATATATATATATATATATATATATATATATATATATATATATATATATATATATATATATATATATATATATATATATACACACACACATACACACACACACACACACACACATATATATATATATATATATATATATATATATATATATATATATATATATATATATATATATATATATATATATATATAAGGTGAGTTACATAACAGAGGGGGTTGTTAAGCTGCTTTAGTGTTAATGAAAGTAACAACAGGTGCATTAGAGGGGCAACAATGAGACAGCCCACAAAACAGGAGTGGTTTTACAGGTGGAGGCCACTGAAATTTTCCCCTCCTCTTTTCAGACTCCTTTTTCACTAGTTTTGCATTTTCACTAGTGGTAGCATGAGACGATAGATGGACCCTACAGAGGTTGCACAGGTTGTCTATATAATCTGTGCCATTGCCAGAAGATTTGCCGTGTCTCATAGCAGAGTCTCAATAGCATGGAGGAGATTCCAGGAAACAGGCAGTTACTCTAGGAGAGCTGGACAGGGTCATAGAAGGTCCTTAACCTATCAGCAGGACCAGTATCTGCTTGTTTGTGTAAGGAGGAACAGGATGAGCACTGTCAGAGCTACAAAATAACCTCCAGCAGGCCACTGGTGTGAAATCTCTGACCAAACAATCAGAAACAGACTTCATGAGGGTGGCCTGAGGGCTCAACATCCTATGGTGGTGGTGGTGGGGGTGGGGGTGGACTGTGCTGACTGCCCAGCATCATGCAGCCCGAATGGCATTTTCCATAGAACACCAAAATTGGCAGGTCCACCACTGGGTCCCTGTGGTTTCCACAGATGACAGAGGACATGTGACAGACGTGGAAGGGTCTGGAAAAGCTGTGGAAATTTTTATGGTCCCTGTAACATCGTTCAGCATGACCGGTTTGGTGGTGGGTCAGTGATGGTCTGGGGAGGCATAACCATGGAGGGACACACAGACCTCTACAGGCTAGGCAACAGCACCCTGACTGCCATCAGATCAAGATGAAATCCTTGGACCCACTGTCAGACCTTACACTGGTGCAGTGGGTCCTGGGTTCCTCTTGGTGCACAGCAATGCCCGGCCTCATTTTCAGTCCCATCAAATGATGTGGCATCCTTTCATTCCTAACACATTACCCAGTCCATATCATTACAGACATCTAGCATGATTTTTCCCCATTTAGATCTGAGGTGGTTTTTAGTGTTCCTTTGATTTCTTTTGAGCAGTAGATAAACAGTGTCAAGTGCATAAACATAACAATAAGCCATTTAACTAAATTTTAAAAGTAGAAAAATTAGGTCTACTATCAGACCACAAGCTACACTGATCATTTTCTTATGAGTTAAAATCAAGCTTAGCATCTTAATCATTAAGGCTTGTTCTTGCTTTGTTTATTTGTTGCTGTTCAGGCTTGGTGCTTTGAGCACTCTCAGTATGAAATTAAATAAATGAATCTTATTGCAAAGTGCACAACTTAAAGTTCACAGTATAAGAAGAACTGTGGCAGATATAACTCTTTAGAACTGAAGAGGTAGCATATGCAGTGTTTCACCATAATCAATTACAGGCAAAAATGCAGCTTCCACAAGTTTTTTTTTTTGTTTTTTTTTTTAGCATTATCAGAAAAGCAAGATTTATTTCTAAAGTAAAAGCCAATCCTCACTTTGAGCTTCCTAATAAGATTAGCAATGTGTATATTAAAGAGAAGCTTGTCATCTATCCATATACCCAAATAGGACAGGTGTGGCAAAAAAAATTAAAGTTCATGGACCACATCCTGTAGGTCTTCAGCCTGGTTTGTCTTACTGCATAATAGCTCATAAAAAAAAAATCAGCTCTACATTTTCCCTTTCTTTTCAAAAAATGATTCAAACCTGTGTCGTCCTTTTAGAATGTAGGAGAAGTTACAACGACTAACAGGAATCACAAGGTTTAAGGTTGGATGTCCTGAAATACAGGTGTCATCTTGGAGATGACAGGTTTACCAGAGCCTAACCTTTTTCCTTCCTTTTTCTCTGGGAAGTTGTTCCGTTCACTGAGAAGAAAATCATGCACATAGAAACACCGCCCACATTTATGTCCTAACCTGCCCTAGTGGCTAGTGTGAAATCCACCCACAGAATTTCAGGTGCATCATCACAGAACTCAGCAGTTGTTTTTGCCAAGCAGAATGTGTGTTTGTGTGCATTTGATGTCCATGTAAATCCTATTACATCCAATTCATAAAGTCTTCTTACACCTTCTTAGCATTCTTATTAGCTGAGTATCTCTGAGGTTCATAATATACCTTATATACATAAAAATCCATATTTAAAATTAATTATTTCTTTTATACACAAACCCTATAAATGCCAGGTCAGCAGGCATCCGATCTACCATCTACATAAAAAAATGCACTCACTGAACATGCTGCAATGCTTACAATGGCAGCTCTGGGTAACAACCCTTATTCTTCCAGTTCATGCACCAGATTGTATGGCAGTACAGTGAGGATGATTGTTTTCATTTGAACTGATTGTTCGGGAGATAAATTTCTGTGCAAACTTTCAAGCCAGTTAAGGTTTTATGACTTTGTCGTTAAACTGTTGCAAAAACATTTATTTAAAAAAAAAGATAATTTAACTAAGTTACTCTTTTATATGACAAAAGATATTTAAAAAAATATAGCATAAAAATACGTATTTAAACGAAGATAAACAATGTTCCATAAGAAATTGGAAATAAAAAGGGGAATTTGGTCTTGTGGCTAGTGTCACAGCAGAAACAGTCATCATCCTTTCAAAGCACTGAGACCCTGGCTACTTGTTCAGCACTAAATGGTCCTTTTCAGTATATTAACTGTACGCAGACTGGACAAAACAAACAGAATACAAAGACGCAGCAGCTGAGGCTAATCAACAGAGCAGACAAGTCTGGGTTACCCTACTGGGGATTGGATGCAGTGGATTTGTGCCATTATGTGTTATGAGGTTTCTTTGTAGTTTGTTAAGTCATAAAGCTAAGAAGAACAGCCGGCAGCTTCGGCTTCGGCTTCGGAGCAGCAGCCATTAACTTTAATACTCATCATGGTCATCAGTTCCTTCCTCCTGATGACGACCTGTGGAAACATATAAGTGGAAAGCAACACGTCACAGATAAACTGAGAAAAATGTCTGTACAAAATAATAAGCACTGCATTAAAAGAAGGGTTTTTTCTTGTCAAAGGACCATCATGGTCACAATAATAATGTGGTTATTGTTATGTAAAAGGGATAAAAACACATTTTGTTGACTCGTATGAAGTTTTTAAACAGTTCCAGTCTGGCCCAGAATGGTCCTACTCGATGACGAGCGCAACCCAGCGTGGAGTCACACATCACACTGCATCTGTGACTGTGAGTGTGACTCCTCATGTTCCGAAATGAGCTGATCCTCATGTGGTAATGCAATAAAGATCTCTTTCGTAGTATCACCAAAACAGCGCCCACCAAAAATAACATCAACTCATGAAAGTGTTTGGTGTGCGTTTACCTTTAATAAAGGTTTTTGGATTTGATGCACCTCATTGTTTCATTGTAAATTGGTGTAGATCAGACCCTGTTGCTAAAGTAAATTTAACAGCTGACTGCAGCTGACTGTTTACACATTAAAGAGATGGCAGTGGGTGTTCGGCCTGTACTTCATCTCCTGAAGTTGCAACCGGAGCAAGCAGAAAGAAAGTGCAGACCAGAGAAGACCAAAATATGTGACTATAACCGAAAAAAAACAGCTAATCCATGAGAAGAGAAAACAAAAACCACAACACAGGAAACAGAGGATAGTACATGTACAGCGGAGTGGAAAGAGAAAGCTTGCGGACAAAATAAACAAAAGGCAGGTCTCCCGTGGAAAACAGCTGCAGCTGATGACAGAAAAATCCTTCGAGCTGTGGAAAATAACCCCAAAACAACTGTCAGTGATGTCAGCACCAGTCTAGAGAAAGCAGGTGTTAAAGTACCACAATCTGTGCTTTGCTGAAGACTCAAATAGCAGAATTACTGAGATGATGCTGCAAGATGCAGATATTATCAGCTGCTGGGACCCAAAGGTAGGACTGAAATTTACCCAAAAAATATTAAAGCCAAGTCAGAAGGCTCCTGCAGGAAGTACTACGAGAACAAAATCCATCAGTTCCTCCAATCCCGCTGGTCACACATTCATAAGATACTAAATGTTTAGTTATGTGTGCAGGCAGACTGAATAATTTGATGTGGATGAGAGTAAAGTAAAACACATATTTACGATACCACATTCATAGAAGTGAAAAGAGAACATTTATTTACAGTACATTGTATTTTATTGTGCACATAGAGCACTAGCAGTTTTTTTCCTCTCATGGTTCTATATATTTGACAAATGAGACTTGAATTCGTTTCCACATTTATTTATTTGTTCTTCTTGAAATCTATATTGATTTAAAAACATGGCCCAAATGTCCCAGATTCAGGTTGGTTGTTTTGAACAAGGTATAAAACATATGGTTAAATACGAGATGTTCCCCATCCTGTGACACTGTTTTGATTTTGTGATGGTAAACACAGTCGATTGCAGATGGCAGCTTACATTGGTGACCTGTTGAATACTTCATGAACTGACCCTGACTTTGGTAACATGATGCCATTTGGCTGTCACCAGTTTTCCCCTGATGGAAAGTTGTGGCGTGTTGGTTTTCACTGTGTCACACAAATGCAGGTTGTCAGCGAATGGGAGTCACCCACTTGATGGAGGAGATGTATTTTCACCCTACAGACAGTGACATTGCTTTTATATTGTTTCAAAGTATTCTGGATAGTGTCATTCAATCCCCTGATTATTCATTTAATGAATGATTCATTAATAACTATATATACTGTATATATAAACCTTTATTTTACCAGGTAAAATGTTTGAGAACCAGTTCTCATTACAAACATGACCTGGCCAAGAGGCCCCAATAGAATCAGGTCCACTGATTCTATATACTACATATATACTACACTACTGTATGTACCACATATATGGCCTGTCTCTAGTTTATGAGAATGCATCAGTTTATTGGAAGACATAATTATACACTAATCTATGTATATTTATGAGTACAATATTATTTTTTCTATTGAATAACCCCCCCAAAAAACTAATGACTGTACCTTAAAGGTAAAGGGTGATTTCTTAAAGGTACAGTCAGTCAATTTTTAGGTTATGCAACAGAAAAATAAGGATAGTGTACTCATAAATATAATTAGATTAGTGTGTAATTATGTCCTCCAACAAACTGATGCATTCTCATAAGTATATAATTCCATCCATTCATCCATCCATCCATTCTCTTCCACTTATCCTTCTCAGGGTCTTGGGGGGGCTGGAGCCTATCCCAGCTGTCACAGGGCGAGAGGTGGGGTACACCCTGCACAGGTCACCAGCCTGTTGCAAGGCAAAGAGAGACAGACAACCATTCACATTCACATTCACACCTATGGACAATTTAGAAGCGCATAATTAATTCATTAAAAAGGCAGGGCGGGGGTGCTGGTTTGTGTGAATCTTAATAAAATGTCACCCTCTTTCTCCTCACCTCATGTCTAGTGAACAGGGCTATAACACACAAAAACTTGCATAAACATGGTTTACTTTTGTCAGCAGATTAGACATGTGAGTGACCCTCACGTCTCCAGACAGCTGACGAGCCCGATAAACAACAACAGCAACTGGATAAAGGCAAACATGTTTATAGAATGTCTATCTGAGTGGTGTCCATCTATGAAAAACTTCCATCCATCTATCTTGTTTCACTTATCCCGGGCTGGGTTGCGGTGGCAGGAGCTTCAACAGAGAAGCCCAGACCTCCCTATCCACAGCGACCTCCTCCAGCTCATCCGGGGAGGACACCAAGGGGTTTCCAGGCCAGCCAGAGCTATAATCTCTCCAGTGTGTCCTTGGTCTGCCCTGGGACCTCCTCCTGGTAGGACGTGCCAAACACCCAAGAGGAGCCCAGGAGTCATCCTAGTCAGATGCCACCACAACTGGCTCCTTTTGATGTGAAAGAGCAGCGACTCTACTCTGAACCCATCCCACCCTCGGAGGAAACTCATCTCTGCTGCTTGTATCTGCCATCTTGTTCTTCGGTCACTACCCAAAGCTCGTGACCATAGGTGAGGGTAGGGACGTAGATGGACTGGTAAAGCTGTCACGCTCAGCTACCTTTTTACTACGAGAGACAAGTGCAGCATCTGCATCACTGCAGACGCAGCCCTAATCCATCTGCCATCCACTTCACACTCAGCTGCGAGTTCACACAGAAGTCCAATAACAAAACACCACTTGGGTTCAGATCAGGCAGGACTTTTGTCCCAATCACGCCCTTCCAGGTCACAGTGTCATTGCCCAAGTGAGTGTTGAAGTCTCCCAGTAGGATTATGGAGTCACCAGAGGGAACACCCTTGAACACTCTGCCCAGCAACTGCAAAAAAGGGTGGGTACCCTGAACTGTCATTTGCAAGTAAGCACAAACAACAGTCAGGACCCGTTCACTGGCCCAAAGGTGCAGGGATGCAACCCTCTCATCCACTGGTGAAAACGCCAACATACAGGTCGTAATCCCAGGGGATAAAAGAATACCCACCCCAGCTCACTGCCTCTCACCGAAGGCAACTCCAGACTGGTTCCAGAGCCCAGGCCATGCATTGAGGTGGGGCCAATTATATCTAGCCAGTATCTCCTAACCTCAGGTACTAACTCAGGCTCCTTCCCCACCAGAGAGGTGACATTCCATGTCCAGATAGCCTGTCCCAATAGCCGGGGATCAGTCAGCCAGGGCCTCGGCCCTTGGCCTCCACCTGACACACATTGCACCCAATCCCTACGACGCTTCCTGTGGGTGGTGGGCCTACAGGAGGGCGGGCCCGTGTCTCCAGTTCGGACTTTGCCAGGTCGGGTACCACAGGCTAATGGCCGGCCACCAAGATGCTCTCCTTCTAGCTCTATAGCTCCTGAGATCATTGGGACACACAAACCCCTTCACCACGATAAGGTGGCAATTCATGGCGGAGCATTAAAAAACTTTCTGGGGAAAATCTGGTCTTTTTAGGAGAGACAACATCAATGCCACTTTGAATGGAGCAGCTTTCATTTCCAGAAATCTGGCCAAATGTATTAAACCCCCGAAAATGTGACTATCCAGGGTTGAGCCCAGGAGGCAGCATCACAGTCTTCCATGTCTCTCTGCAGCTTCTCCCCTCCTGTCTTCATAATTTTTTTTATGTTAACCTGCTAACAGACAGACAGAGAGACCAATTTGACAGGAAACATAACCTCCTTCCACCTATCGGTAGACAATAGACAATTTAAGCCTAAAAATTCAGAAAGAACAATATAGAATCATCAACTGCACCAAAGAGCAATGCGGATTTTTTTTTAACATTTTATTTTTATTAAACATCATGTCATATCACCGCCTCCTTGGCCAGCTTGCGCCTTCTCCTCGCTTCTGCCTGTGTGTGGGTGTGCTTAGGCTCTGTGGCTGTGCCTTCAGAGTAGCCTACATAGTTATGCACCTGCAGTCCCTGATCCAAGTTACTCACCTGTGGGCTATCGGGCTGATTGGGATGCCGGCTTTAAAAGACTGAAGCTCTCTTCAAGCTGACGACAGATTGTCTCTTTGCTAGGATTCGCCAGCAGCAGTCCCAGAGCCATGGAATCAGAGGTGCTCATACAGAGGAGTGGGAAAGCAGAGGAAAATGAGTGTGTGAAAATCCAGCCTCAGCTGCATTATCTATGGCAAAAGACTGCTTGTGATTATTAAAGACTCACTAAACCTTACCACCATGCTCTGCGTTTGTGTCCAGGTTTACAGAGGGCTTAACACATCATCTAGTAAATGATTTAATAAATGATCAACATATTGATTTATTCCACCTTACAGAGACCTGGTTAGTGCAGCATGAATATGTTAGTTTAAGTTAAACAACGCCCCTGAGTCATACTGACTGTCAGAATGTTTGAAGCACAGGGCGAGGAGGAGGAGTAGAGGCAATCTTCCACTCCAGCTTATCAATCAACCAAAGACCCAGACAGAGTTTTAATTAATTTGAAAGCCTGACTCTTAGCCTTGTACACCCTAACAGGAAAACTCAAAGAAGAGTTTTGTTCGCTGTTATCTATCATCGACCTGGCCCTTATGACCTTGCTTGCCAGTTGGTAGAAGGAAGTTATGTATTCACCCGTTTGTTTCTCTGTCTGTTAGCAATATAACTCAAAATGTTTTGAACCAAAATTGATGAGACTCTGTGGAACTATTTCTTAGGTGGCCAAGAGGATATGAGTATGTTTTCTAGGTCAAAGGTCAAGGTCACCAAAAATTCACAAAATCCCTATCTCATCATTGGAGAAAATTCTCACTGAACCTGTCTTTTTCAATTTGAGATTAAAATACCCAGAATAATGCAAAGTGAACTAAAAACCCTCCACAAAATCACATGCACATATACAATGCATATCTCAGCAAATGTTTTTCTTTTCATAAATTATTTGACTACAAAGACTAGAAATTTGTGGAATGATGAAGTCTGAATTTTTAGGACTGTCAGTATCCAATGTTTCATGTACAGCGTATGGCTGCTAAACAGAAAAGCTTCAGAGTCTATGGATCTCAGACAGCATTTAATCTAAAGTAAAGATTATTCTAAACCCATTATGCAGTTCTATGATATGTATTTTTATTTTTTTTAATTTAGAATAATTATTAATAACATTATGGTTTAAGTTATACACCTGAAATATGTGCTGTTGTCTTGAAAAGCTCTGATTTTGCCCACGGGACAGAGCAAGTATTTCATCTAGTGTCTGTGAGCTGCTTTCAAAAACCCGTGTGCTGTGATTGGCAACGTGGAACTCAAGTCTAACTTGATAAAACAAAAGAAAAAAGTGAGACTTCACTGTAACAGCCTTGATGAGCCCCCACCCCCCCGACATTGAGACTAAATGCGACCACGAGGTCGTGAGAATTGTGATGGTTGGAGTATAGATAGTAAAAATAAGAATGGAAATACTAGGTGGTGATGATAAATATTATCTGCTCCCACCATGTTGTGTCTTCTTGAGCCAGTGTCCCAGGTGGTTTCTCCAGAACATTTTTTTTAAACAACTCTATGGATTTGTTTCCCAAATGCCCCTTTTTTCTTTTTCCAGGAAAAAAAAAAAACAGAACAAAGAGCTTTAGATACAGTGCAGTGAAGAAGTGTTTGCACCCTTCCTGATTTCTTAGTTTTTTGCATATTAGTCACACTTACAAAGCCTACTCGGTTCTATGTGAAAAAGTAATTGCCCCATAAACCTAATCGATGGTGGTGCCACTCTTGGTGCGGCAAATTAAATTGAACTCTTTCTAAATGTGGTTAATCAAAGCTCGTGATCTGACAAGGGGGCAATTACTGTTTCACATGCAGCTAGGTAGGCTTGGATCGCTTTTTTCCCTTAATAAATTAAATCATCATTTACAAACTAGCATTTTGTATTTACTTGGGTTGTCTTTGTCTAATTAATATTAAAATATTGTTTGATGATCTGATATATTTAAGTGTGACAAATAAGCCAAAAAAAAAAGAAAAGAAGAGAAAAAAAATCAGGAAAGGGCCAGATACATTTTCACAGCAATGTCCTACAAGAGATTTTGTAAATGTTTTAAAAAGTTTTGGTGATTTTGACCTTGAAAACAGATTCATATGCTCATGCAGCTAAGGAATATTTTCACCATGTTTCACAATTTTAGTTCAAACCTTTTTGAGTTATATGGCTGGCAGACACACAAAAACAAATGACGAATGTCACTCCATAGAGTGAATACATCACCCAGTAAGGAATCCATTTACAAAATTCTGGCACCAGAATTTAAGCAGTTGTTCCCAGGACTACCCCCACCAACTCCAAAAAATTTCATTGAAATCCATTCATAATTTCCCAAGTTATCCTGCTAACAGCTGACAGTCAGACCAACACAACCGAAACGCCCTCCACCTATAGGTCTGCAAGGTAATAACATGGACATCTAATAATTTTCCATTCATTTTTCCAATAAAACTTCCACTGGGAAATAACAAAACAGTTAAAATTGCACATATGTAGGTTTCAGGATGCAGAATGAACTAGAAGGGCACTCAGTAGAGTGCATACCTCGCCCAACCCAAATTTCCTCTGTCAATACTACACTGCAATAGACACAATCCAATAGACCTAAATTTCATCATAAAATTACCATACCATTTCATGGACTTTTAAAAACTGTAGCATATGGTTTTATATTTTTATTTTAAAAAGAGACCCCCCCCCCTCCAGACTGCTGCCCCTGCGACTCAGCCCAGGATAAGCATAAGAAAATGGATGGATGGATGGATGGATGGAGATCCATGTGATCAGATAATGGCATATATAGCCTGGATGCATTTCATTTAGTTTATGTATCGCATTAGCATCCTCTAAAAAACTTCACTGAGATACAAATTTTAAAATTTACCCAATGATGACAGATAGGACTTTCCATCCATCCATCCATCCATCCATCCATCCATCCATCCATCCATCCATGTTCTTCCACTTATCCGGGACTGGGTTGCAGGGGCAACAGCATAAGCAGAGAAGCCCAGACCTCCCTTTCCCTAGCCACCTCCTCCAGCTCATCTGGGGGGACACCAAGGCATTCCCAGGCCAGCCGAGAGGTTTAATCGCCCCCATTGTGTCCTGGGGACCTGCCTGCAACCACCTCAACTGGCTCTTTTCAATGTGGAGGAGCAGCGGCTCTACTGTGAGCCCCTCCTGAACCTACTGCACTCCTTACCCTATTCTCTCAAGGGAGAGCGCAGCCACCCTTTAGACAAAGGCACATTGCTGCCGTCTCCATTCACAATCTTGTTCTTTCGGTCATTAATGTGACCATAAAGCTCGTGGCCATAGGTTTATATTGACTAGTAAATAGAAAACTTCTCTTACACCCTCAACGCCCTCCCCTTTACCTTTACATCACTGCAGACACAGTCACAATCCATCTGTCAATCTCTCGTCTCCTTTCTCCCCTCTAGCGATGAACAAGACCCCGAGATACTTTTCTGATACTCTACCCTTTTCTGGCCTAACATAAACACAATACTTACATACAGAAAAAAAGAAAGGGTTCTATGAATCAGAAGAACCCATCTAGAGGTGCCATCTCTTCCACCGGATTCAGAATTGGTTGCCAGGTAATGCAAAAGTTGTGTGGACAACCTCTTACAGCATGCCAGTATTTTTTTTCCAGAGTTAAGTGATGCATAAGATCTTAACCGATTAAGCAAAAGTTGGGGGAAATTTATCTTTCTGTTCAGTAGTATAAGTCTCCTGGCTAAAGAGGGTGGCAAGTTAAGTGCTGCGGAAGTTAAGATTGAGTTTTCAGTGGCACCTCTTCGAAATATTCCAACAGCAGCAAGAGGTCCCAGTAGCTTAAAATACTGCTGCTGTTTGTAGTATGTTTGTTCTTTCACATTAATTTCAATTCAATTCAATTCAATTTTATATATATAGCACCAAATCACAACAAACAGTTGCCTCATTAGCAGAAATCAAATACATTCCACAGTGATCAGAGCTTCTGGGTTTATGCCCTTACCCTCTGTATATTGAATACATTATAACAATGTCCTCTACAGTTCACCTCTGTTCATTCTGTTTCTACACAGTGGATTCCTGTACACTATACTGTACACTGTAGGCTGATACAAAATAGTTTTAGCTTTGGACATTCTTAGTAGAGATACAGCTTTCTGTTCTTTTGTGGACTTCACAAAAGAGCTGCATTCCATTTTGCCACTGGTTGTCAGGGTTACTGTTGATAGACACTGCTCTTAGAAGGGGGACTGTAAAAAATATGCATGAAAAATGTGAGCAAATTTTTTTTTTGAAAGCCTTGTATTACATACAGAATTTACAATTCAAATAAGAGAGGTGAGGTGTTCACGCAAAGGTTAATATGACAGCAGATAAGTGCAAGAATGCAACACAAGTCATTAAGCTTACAGAGGTATTTGTGCAGGATTAGCTTATGCCCCCCATCACACGTGGCACCTGATGGTATCTTACCATCAGGTCAATTTCCTTTGTTCTCCGAGGACAATTATCTGACTGTTCAAGCAAAAGAGACAAATGTATGTTTTCAGGCATAAAATCCAAATTTTCAAATGCCCTTCATTCATTTATCATTTATACATAAATGAACATTGCAAATTGCGTCTTTGTATTGTGCAATAAGAGAAAGTTAAAGGTTTGTTGGGATACTGGCAATTTTTCCACCTCCAGTCCCTTCTTTTGTCAGATCCCCCAGATGGAAATGATAGGCTTGATTTGCTCAATGGCTGCCAAGATAATGGCTACAGACCAGTAACAGAAAACCCTTCACAGTGTAAACACACGGCTGCCATCTAAACCTCTGCTGCGTTTGGGCCGGAGCCGCCATTGACTGGTGTAATCTGCTGCATAAATCTGCAGCTTGGCCTTGTCTGGCCGCTGTCTGGGTTCCGTGCACTTGGACAAAAGCGCTGGACACCTTGCCCACTGACAAAGGGCCTGGTCCTAATTGGAGTAGACAAGGCTTGCTGATGGAGCCTTTTTAAGCAATTGAACTTGGTCAATGAATCTTATGGGACCTAATACAACATAAGGGACAGGCAGTTTGACTCCAACAATGGGAGTAGCACCAAACTGTCCTGTATCTGCCCATCAGCCTCAGCATTGAAGTTGTGCCATGACCCATAATGACTTTTTATGAAAGTATGTCTGTACAAGGCTGTGGAGGTGTTGATCTTGTGCCACATTAGTGTTGTAGATGGGCTGCCTTTCATTGTTATTGTGGAATTCAGCTTTACCTTTTAAAGGAAAAATTGTTCTGGCTTGGCGCCATTCTGCTGTTTTTGCTTTCATCCATTAAAATAGAGAAAAGGCCTCTGTGTCTGTGTCTCCTGACCAAACAGTTTGAGATGGAGGACAAGCTGTTCTTCTTTTGAAACTTTCAGGAAGGAGACTGGGTTCCTTTTAGAAAGCTATAAGGAATGTGTATGGGAAACTTGTGTGGGCCACTGGAATCTCCTCAAAGAGAAGAGTATAGTATGAGTGCTGAGCTCTCACCACGGGAGAGAGGAACTGGTCTTTGTGATCAGAAATGCCACGGAAAAAGTGTGCATTGTTCGCAGCCCAACAGATTTTTGTCCCTCTGGTCCTGTGATTCACCTACAAGGTCTCAGGCTCCCTGACCCCCTGTCGCTGGCTGTTAGAATGCCCACACAAGTCAGTGACACCACATTTTCTTCAGACTAAGTAGCCAGACAGCCACGCTGACCTCTCTTTCTGCAAAGCTTTCATCAATAACATTTTAATATTTTGTGTCAAATAAATGATCATGAAAGGACACATGCAACTACACTATATTTTCTTTTTGTATTTTATTGCATTTAATATTCTTTAAGATTATTTAGATATTACACGTTCAATTATAGTTTCAGTATTTTCTAGTGTAGTTTGGCCAGTCAGGTATATAATTGTTATGATATATGAGTATAAAAAAGCAAAACATTTTTAATCAGACCATTTTCTTGTAATTTGAAAGAAGACTTTGATAAAAGATGCTTTTGGTGTATTTTCTAAAAAAATCTATTGTTTCTTAGACAGACGATTCTTTTTTTTTTCAAGAAATGGCTTACATGTATTTTGGTTATTGTCACAAATTTGAGGGCTTCTTCCTGTTTCTTCTAGAGCTGTGATCGCCATCGTGTGGTGTTTTTGCTTTTTTTCTTCTGCGCACCTGTTGACCAACAAGAAATTTGAAAGCAAAATAAATGTCTCGTGTTTTCTCATGTCTGAAGAAGAGCCTAAGGATCAAATCATGAAAATAATTAATAATTAAATTATTAAATTGCAGCCAAACAATGTACAGACATTTTTATTTTATTTTATTTATTTTTATTGCAGCAACGGATTGTGATTTTTCCTTTTTAGGACACCATGTAAGTCTGACACGTAAAACGTGCCCAGATGTGCGCACACTTACTCTTTTTCTAACAGTGTTAAACGAAGAATGAAGAAAAGAATGCAGAAAAATACAACAATAACAACTGCAGTCTTTAAAATACATTTAAAAATGTAAATGGCCTTTTAATTTTCGCCATTGTTTCCTTTTGCGTTTTGCTCGGTGGGTCCCTTTAGAGACTTCGTACTTCACAGAGTTGTTTCCATAGCGATAGAAGTCCGTCCGGACGCGAGAGGGTCGCGTTCGTTCTTCTAAGCTTGCGAATATTAGTGCAGTAGGAGTGCAGGACATCATAAATAATTAAGTATAATTCAGCAGCAAATATACTTAATATAATAAGATAATATTATAGCGGTAAAGGCTTTCAGTAACTGAATATTGGCCTAGCAGCTGGTCACTTCATTTTCATTACCCCGGCTGACGGATGACTGAGTCATGCTGAAGCTGAACGAAGTATTAATCTCG